>OZ021733.1:26116329-26653829 GCA_963978545.1 Linyphia triangularis
ACGATTTTTTTTAATTACCTAATTTTTTTCACCTAGAAGAAATTTCATTTCAAAGTCAAAACTTTTGGAATCTTCTTTCTATAAAGAAATGAATATTTGATCTCAACACTACAAATGATTTCATAACCATATGTGAATATCTTAACTTTTTTCAGGATTATGCAAGACGTTAAAGCGGATTATTTGATAAATGTAGATATTTCTTGATAAAATTAGAAATAAGATAAATTAGGTAATATTACAAATACAGCTTTTGCTTATTTTTAATTTAACAGATTTCATAAACATTTCAAATTTCAAAACCTTTAAGCTGATTATTAAAATGAATTCACATGCATGAATTGACTAGCACTAATGAAATTACTTATTAGGACTTATTGAAGGACTTATCGAATGACTAATTATGAATGAGTTATTATGTAACATGAAAGTTAATACTATAATAAAATGATCTAACTCAAATCGCATCCTGTAAATTAATACATTTTGTTTGATGTCATCTTATAGATTTATGATTTTCGCAATGGTACTTTTCTGAACTCCCAAATATGATGAATGATACTAGAAAATAGTTTTATGAAAATAAGTAATTGAACTAAAATGCGTTATATTCCAGTGACAACAAGATCTCTTCTTTACCCGATGACATCTTTGAAGACATGCCCAGTCTGTTAACCGTGGAATTCGAAAGGAATAATCTAAGAACTTTGAGCGAGTCTGCTTGGGGATCAAAAATTGAAGACTTAAATAGAGTTTTCTTGGAAGGTATGTTATATTGAATAGACATTTGAATAGTCGGGGGACCTGTGTACCTAGGGTCGCCTATTTTCAATGCACAAAAAATGAGCCACTGAGCCGTTAAAAAATGTGAAAACGATACGCATACATCATTATAGTAATTACTTCCCATTGGGATTAATATAAATACTTAAAATAATAGATTCTGTCATATAAATGGTTTTTAAAGAAATTTCATAAATGGCCCTAGATACAAGACCTCGTTGTACCTAGGGCAATGGCCCTAGATACAAGACCTCGTTGTACCTAGGGCCAATAGCCGATGTACCTAGGACCATTCTCTTTAAGTGAGGATTCAGTCTATAATGAATAGAAAACAAGCACACACAAATGAATTTTATAAACGAAACAATATCAAGTAATTACGAATCATGGTTTATCATATAATAACTATAATAAATGGCAATGTGTCAAATTATTAGTGAATTACAAGTTGGTTGGTTGTTTTCAGATTATCTGGCACCGTCAGCAACACGAGGGCTATATGCGCCGAAACATTCGTCATTAGACAAGCCAACATACATTTACAAACACCCATGCCTAACACGGGACTCGAACCCGCAACCTCGCGGTCTAGAAGCTAGCATGCTAACCACTATACCGTTTGGTCGGCAGTGAATTATAAGTATTTTCATAACTTGAAAAACTAATTCCAAAAAAAAAAAAATGAACTACGTGCATTACCACTTTGAAGTACCAACAGATTTTGTTTTTGGTAATTTGAACACAATAAGCAACTATGTGGCCGTAGATACACGACTTGGTAATTTTATGTAAAATGTCTCCTACTAAAAATGCACATGGAGAAAGGATTTATTTAAACATATCATTCAGTACTTAATGTTACAAACAAAATTATTTATTAGAATTCAAAGAAAAGTATTTGACTTAATTTTGTAAAACAAAAAAAGACATGAGCTGCAAAATGTTACTGCAGACCATACAAAAACATTTTCCACTTATAACTTGCCACAGCTTTCTCCTCTAAGTTTAAAAATGGCTGCCAAAAGAGCAATTGGGTGTTGCCACTTACCCAAGTGAGTAAAAAAACTTAGAACTAAACATTATTCAATAAAAGTGGGGTGATCCTAGGTACACAAGTCTTCCCCATACATATGTCATATAAATTAAATGGGATTTATTGATCAATAATTTCAATTGACATTTGTTTTGAAAACTTTCTTTACTTGTTAAATCAAATAATTTAAATTCTAATTATCACTTTAAACTTAAATTTCGAAAAATTGTTTAAAATATTTAGTGATTATATCTCATTTGAATTTTATGATAAAATATGAATTTTTGAAAGATACAGGGTGGTAAAAATTAAACTGATGGTACTCAGAGGCTCGTAGCTCCGCGGTTGTACTGAACAGATCCGAATGAAACTTTAAGGGGGTATGGTACCGAAATTTCTTCAAAAATCCCAAATTTTTTTTTCTGATTTTAAAAAATAGTTCATACATTCCTGAAGAGAATGATGTTTTTATCTTATTCCTCCGGTGATTAGAACGCCACAAAATTACCTGTGCTATAAACATCACTAATGAGCGTAACACCTTGAAGCGTCTGCTTAAAGTGCGTTCTTCGAGCACTAGTGTTTTTCACATATGTTGCATATTCAAATCGATATATCTCCAGAACCATTAACAATTGGCTATTCAAATTTTTGGAGCATTTAATTTATATAGTTTTAAATATTTTGTCTTCACAGAATTTTATTTTTTTATATCTGTTTTAAAATATAATTTTTAGCGTAAAAGATAACATAAAAAAAAGCAAAAATTTCAATATTTTAACTTTGAGAATTTTTTAAATTTTTTTTAGTTTACCTATCAAAATTCTGTGAAGGCAAAATTTTCTTTATATAATTATGTATTACAGAAAGCTTTCACTTTGAATTTTTTAAAATTTTTTCTTGACTTATATCAAAATACGCAAACATCAATTATTATGGATTTTTCTTGGTTTTTAAATTTTTTTTAAATAACAAAACACAATATTTAAAAAAACATTTTCTCAAAGATATATAAATAGTATCTCATACATAAAATAAATTTTTGACGTAAAAATGTACATAAATAAAGTTTTTTTATTTTCGGTACCGCACCCCCTTAAATATATGCTATATAGGTTATGCAACCGATAATTCTGACGGAAAACATAGTTCAAAATTTTGCCAATAGGTGGTATTGTAACAAATAAAAAAATAATAATAATTAATAAAAAAAAAGAAAAAAAAAAGAATAAATTAGTTTATTTATTTACACACCTGTATGCTCTGTGTACGTACCTTGTCTGTCAAATATATGTTGAAAGCGTACCACCTAGTTATCAAGAGCTGCATGCAACATACCAATAGGAATGAGGGTTGAATGCAGTTATTAAAAAGTTTGTCAATTAAAGCAACGTTCCACAATTTGGAGTCATCCTTCTTTAAAATATTTTGAATTAAATTGCTAATACTTCTTATATTTTTATTAAGGAGCCCATAGTTTGTACTTTCGTCTCCATGTAAAATAAAAAGTTATATAGCGGGACTATAGCTAAACTTTTAAAAAGCTGAAAAAAAAGAGAAAAAAAAAAAAAAAAAAAAAAAACACTGATCAGAATGACCTGAAATTAAACTTGCCTGAATATACTCAAAGAAGAATAAAATGGTGTAGCATAGTAAAAAAAAAATATTTTTAACTATTTTTTTTATATCGTACCATTATCCTTTCCTTTGTGTATTTTCTGGTCAAATTTCAGGTCATTCTTGCTAGTGTTTCGTGTTTTACAGATTTTAGAAAGTTAGACTTTATAATTGTGATCACCCTGTACATTAACTAATATTATAAATGATCAGAATGACCTGAAATTTGACTTGAATATACCCAATGAAAAGGAAAGTGTATGGCATAAGGCAAGAAGAAAAAAAAAAAAAAAAAAAAGAAAGAAAAAAAAAAAACTTCGAACTCCTGAGAGTTAGAAGTGTTTTTTTTCTTTGTGTATATTCAGGTTAAATTTCAGATAACTTTAACTTTAATTATAACCATCCTGTAGATTAACAACGTTTATCAATATAAGGAAAAAAGTAGTACTATTCTGTTTTTGTGTTTTTGAAATATGTGAAAAATGCGTGGTTTCCTTTGTAGTCTTCATAATGAAAAATCAAAATTTCATTAAAATACTTATTACAATAAAACTAATTTTCTTATATGAAATTTAGATAATCCTATAATATGCGATGACAGTCTGAAATGGATTAGCAAGAAAGCATTGCCCAAGACATTCGTAGGAACTTGCAATGAACCTGCAAACCTCAAAGACAAATCCATTCGACTCCTGACATCTGCTGACTTTCAATGATATTCTATATTTTCAAACAAGAATTATTTATTTAAAATAAATAATTTGATTATTATAATGTTATTTTGATACTTTTGAAAGATATATTTTAACCTATTAAAGAGAAACTTTGAAATGGATAAGAATTCATTGTTTTTAACTTTTACTTTGTTTATTTAGTTCATTTAAAGTATATTTTTAATTTTTCAGTTTTTTGTAATATTATTATTATGATTTTTGAAAAACACTAAGTGGAACTGCAATCGCAATTTATTAGCAAAGAAAAAAAAAACTAAAATGTCGATTGGCAAATTTTCTTACTAACAGTTGTTAATGGGTTAAGCGATTATTTGTTGTTTCTAACATCCTTATAATTTTCTTGAATATTATCTATTAAGAATCATAATAGCCGATAAATGATTGTAATAGATTCTTTGTAATGGATAAAAATTCATTGTTTTTAACTTTCACTTTGTTTATTTAGTTTATTTAAAGTATATTTTTAATTTTTCAGTTTTTTGTAATATTATTATTATGATTTTTGAAAAACACTAAGTGGAACCGCAATCGCAATTTATTAGCAAAGAAAAAACAGAACTAAAATGTCGATTGGCAAATTTTCTTACTAACAGTTGTTAATGGGTTAAGCGATTATTTGTTGTTTCTAACATCCTTATAATTTTCTTGAATATTATCTATTAAGAATCATAATAGCCGTTAAATTATTGTAATAGATTCTTTGTAATGGATAAAAATTCATTGTTTTTAACTTTTACTTTTGTTTATTTAGTTAATTTTAAGTATATTTTGAATTTTTCAGTTTTTTTCAGTATTATTATTATGATTTTTTAAAAACACTAAGTGGAACCGCAATCGCAATTTATTAGCAATGAAAAACCAAACTAAAATGTCGATTGGCAAATTTTCTTACCAACAGTCGTTAATGGGTTAAGCGATTATTTGTTGTTTCTAACATCCTTATAATTTTCTTGAATATTATCTATTAAGAATCATAATAGCCGTTAAATTATTGTAATAGATTCTTTGTAATGTACTTTTATTAAGAAAAATTTAGCATCGTTAATTTAAAACTTCTTATTTTTACAAAAGTTGAGTTTTTAAAATCAATGTCATTCACATATTAAAACCAAGTACCCTGTGAGCTTTAAAAATACGTTAAGAAAATTTAAGGAAAACAATCTTATTAGTTTTTTAATGTTTTTAAAATATTTAATTTTCTTGCTCAGTTTTTTAGTTTGAACTTTTATTTAATCTCATTTGTCTTCAATTGTAGAAAGAGAATGACTTCCAAAGGCTTTTTCTGAAGCCTTATTTCAAAACATTTATATGAAACCTTACAAGAACTTTTTTCAAACTAAAGGTGGAGAGGTTAAATGTAAGTACCATTTATAAATTAGTAAATTGAATAATTTACGGTAAGATGAACACCGCGGTCAAATTTCTTAAGAAAAAGTGGTTTAAAACGGATACCAGTTCTACTGGATATGGGTTCAATCTATAAGAAACGTGAAATTTGCAGTAAATAGTAATTTACTATCAGTCTGAACTTTTAAAATGAAAATATGTATGTTTATTTTATCCCGCAATTTATATACATATAAAAAACAAAGCATATTATTTATATTTCTGCTGATGTTATCTCTTATCTCATATCTTGTAATTACTTTCAAATAATTTCTGCTATTGGAATATTCAACATATTAATATGCAATATATATATATATATATATATATATATATATATATATATATATATATATATATATATATATATATATATATATATATATTTATATATATATATATATATATAAATATATATATATATATATATATATATATATATATATATATATATATATATATATATATATATATATATATATATATATATATATATATATATATATATATATATAAATATATATATACATATATATATATATATATATATATATATATATATGTATGTAATAGAATATAATCTCACCCAACTTGCATTTAATTCTAATATTTGTACGAATGAAATCCTCTCAGGTTGCCTAAATAAAAATAACCAATATTAAATTTAATTTCAACTGCAAATTTGAAAATTTACAGGTGCAGCTGAAAAACTACCGACTGAATTCGGCAATTTAATCCACTTCACTCATGTGTAACGAAATTCTTGCGAATTTTTAACGATCAAGTAACACGATCTGCAATTTCGACGAAAATATTACTTCTAAGGATTAAAATTGAAGTTTCCGAACAAAAAAAAACCCCAAAAAACTCCCAATTTTAGACTTGAGTTAAAAAGTAAAATCAGTAAAAGATAATTAAATAACTATAAGATCGGGATTCAGACATCATACTTTTTAAACATTCTATCTTTCTAATTTGAATAGTAACGCATTTTACTGTATGAGATGAGAAGAAATATTCACTCCTCTGATTTATCGTATAAAAGTAGAAAGAAAGAAATTAAATAAGTAGAAGCAAAATAATAAAAGTTTTTACGGAAAAAATTAGTTATCGATTGGTGAAAGAAATGCTGTATGGCATTCTCATTAAAGAATTCTTCCGTAAACGAACGGAGTTGAGCCTTGTTAAGGATTATTTGAAAGTCGAGAAATTGAAAAGGATTAATACTTTCGAGTTTGTAAGTATGATGAAAGAAACAATTTATTAGATTGATTTGAAAGGAAAAAAATGTATTAAAATCTCGCTAAAGTGAAAGATTTCATTTTAGCTTCATATTTAATTTTAGTTGGAAACTGTGGAAACACCACATATTTCGATGAAATCTTTTAAACAATAACTTCCACTTTCAATTTAATAATAACGTTGAATTACAATTTAAAGATTCGGATTAAATAAAAGTATTTCAAGTGAAAGTGAGATGGATTTTTTTGTCACATGCTTTTGCAAAAGCATTCTTTTTCCGTCATGATATTTTGTTGAGATATTAACCCACTGACGGTTAAGGGAATGGGCGAAATTCTACAGTTGCTTTCCCTGCAATAATATTTAAATTATATTTCTAATTCAAATATGTAATTTTATAATCATTTGTTTTAGATAGGTTGTAAACTATTATCCTAATTAAAATATTTAAAAAATATTTTATTTTAAATTTTATTTATAAATTTAAAATTGTACCGTGAATACGGGCTACTTTGGCCCTAAGATTCTTCTTTGGCCCAAACTGAGCAAAAAATATAACGTTTTCTGCTAAACTTCAGGATGCAGTTTTTATATAAAAACTTTCTTTTAAAAAAGTTTTTATATAAAAACTGCATCCTGAAGGTTAGCAGAGAACGTTATATTTTTTGCTCAGTTTGGGCCAAAAAAGGACCCCAGGGCCAAAGTATCCCGCATTCATTGCAGTGTATTGCTGGAAATACTGAGGATCAAATGACGCATATATACGAGCATGACCGCCAATGGGTTAAGTTCAGTAAACGCCCACTTTAGGGCTCTAAGTTAGAGCTCATGTCAAAAGTAATGGGTTTGAATCCGAATTAGGCTTGGAATCTCGTTCTGGAAATGACAAAAATCTGAAGGTATTGCTTTTCTCAGCTTTGCTGTGTGTAAGAACCCCAGTACCACAAATCCACTGGCAAACATCGGTTCGACACTGGCCCATCCCTATGTGGACAGTTGTAGACTGGCCGTTGCTATGGATTTTGGTCAATCTCGCCCAATGCTGGGTAAAATATACTGGGCATTTTCAAATGTAGGTTCAAAGTTTTAAAATTGAAATGTAGTGTTATAAAAAAGGACGGAGGGGTAGACAATGTGTTTTGTAATGATGGTTCTGACAAAAAAAAAATCAAAAATCGTGTAATTTGGATCGATGCTCTCATAACTCCTGTTTCAACATTGGTCAATATCGTTGAACTACCTGGGAAAAAAGCTCGTAATTTAACGGCTTGTATCATCGAAAGCAGCTCCATTTACAAAATGATTTTTAATTTTTTTTTTATTTTCAATTTCCCATATGTTTACATAGGGTAATGAAAGTATAGCATTCGGTAAAAAAATCGATTTCTTGTGCATTTCTCCACGTTTTGGAACATTCTGATTTCAAAAAAGTGGTCTAGAAAAAATGTCTGTCTCTATGTCAGTGTGTAGGTGGTCACCATAACTACCGAACAAATTGATCTACGCCGTTCAAATTTGGTGTGTGGTTTAAGGTGGAGGTTACTTCGGGGTAGAGATATTGCAAGAGGTAATATATAACATCATAAAAATAAAATAATATAGGCCATAAAAACAAATTTATAATGCAAATCCTTTATATTTATGATCAATTTTTATGTGCAATTGCATCTTCTTGACCTTAGATTAAGTTTTCATTCTGTTTGACCACTAAGCACAAAAGATCGATTCTGAACAATTTGTTGACTTCTTTTTTTGTATCTAAATTTGATTGAAAACATTGTCATCCACAAGTCTTATTTGCTAAGATTCAGCTCGATCGGATGACAGAAAGGGGATTAATTAGCCCTCTGAAGAATTTACCTCTTTCAACTTTAACAGAGGAAGGTTTCATTTATTGAATAACACCAAATTGAACATGTTTGTATTAAACTTGGTATCTGGATAATATAACGTGAGTGAAAGCTGATATGTCTGACTTAAGGCAATATAAACGCGTGTAAAAGCGGCCTTTGAGTCACAGTCCCAAGACTTGAGAGAAAGCACTGTCTTCAAGAACGAGTGTCCCTGTCAATTTTCTGCTCGATTGGATGACAGAAAGGGGATTAATTAGCCCTCCGAAACATTTGCCTCTTTAACCTTAATAGAGAAAGGTTTCAGTTATTGAATAACACCAAAATGAACATGTTTGAATAAAACTTGGTATCTGGATAATATAACGTGAGTGAAAGCTGATATGTCTGACTTACGGCAATATAAACGCGAGTAAAAGCGGCCTATGCGTGACAGTCCCAATACTTGAGAGAAAGCACTGTCTTCAAGAACGAGTGTCCTTGTCAATTTTCTGCTCGATTGGATGACGGGAAGTAGGTTTATTAATATTCAGTAGCGATACTAGAAGCGTTTGTAAAAGCGATGTTTTAGTAACAGTGACAGCCCCAAAAATTTGATATAATGCAACCTTAACGAACAACGAATCTATTTGACAAATTTCCTTATGATCAAATGACGGGAATTCAGTTTATTCAAAATTCAGAAGTGATAATAGAAGCGTGTGTAAAGCGGTCTTTTAGCGACTGTGTCAGCCCCCAAACTTGAAAGAATGCAATCTTATAGACAAAGATTCTATCTGTCAAATTTCAGCGTAACTGGATGATGGCAAATTAGTTTTTGGTATTCTCAAGATGGAAGCGTTTGTAAAAGCGACCTTTTGGTGACATTCACAGCCTCCAAAATTGTATAGGATGCATTGTCATCGACATCGAATCTATCTGCAAATTTCAGTCCGATTGGATTATGGCAAGTGTGCTAATTTGGCCTCCTCAGATTTGCACGGCAGGTACAGTACCCAAAAAAAAAAATCAGAACGATGGCTATATCTTTTGTTCTAATTGTTGAAATAACAAACAAAAGGTACCGTTGTAAATCATGGAAGGTTTTTAATAATTGTAAGGAGTTTTTTTTATCATGAGGGGTCATCTATATAATAAAACAGAACCAAACTTTAAAAAGTTCAATAGCAACCTCATAATATTATTCCATATTTGGATTCAGCATTAAAAAAGAATCCAAAATACAAAAATTCGTAATTTTCTAATGAATGGTTTGTAATTTAAATGATAAAAAGAAAATGATAAATTAATGTAAAATAAAAAAGTTGGTTTTTTGGCCATAAATACTTAAATAATTGATATATTTCAGTAATGTTTTTTTTCAAAAGATAGTTTGTTAAATGGCCAAACATAAATAGCAATCACCTTTTGCATTAAGTTCTTTTTTAATAATTAATTATTAATTAATAAAACAATTTTAAATTTTTTTTTAATAGAAACCTATATTTTTTTTTTGCTTTCATTAGATTCACCATGGTCTGAAACCCCACCACAATTTTTTTCTTTTCATTTTGACTTTTAGTTCTCGATTTTTTAGCGAAAATGTAAAAAACGCTCACTTTAAGGGACCGTATAGTAGACGAATTTTGAAAAATATCAAAGATTAATTCAAGGTAAACTAGAGGTGTGGAAAATCACACAACGTTCAATTATCGTAAAATAGGGTGAATAGGAACAGCGGGGTGAATCGGAACAGAATTTCTTGAGATTACAAAAAAAAAATTATATATTATTTTATACAAACAAAGCAGTTTTATTTTTTTTATGTATATTTTTAATTTGTCTAACGTGTTTGGAATCGTGGGAACATATGTTTTGTGTGGTTTTCAACAGTGTCCTTTTTTTTTAAAAAAAATTTACTTCCTTAAATTACATTTATTTAAAACCACATTTTTTAAGCAATTTCAATAAGTTATCCTTTAAAAATTTTAGTGAATCAGGTGATTTTTTCATTTTATAAATAATTTCAACGATCAAGTTACATTTGTGTTTACAGTGAAATGTTTTTGTAAAATAATCACACTTTGCTGAATACTGTTTACTAATGCCTACATTTTATATTTATTAATTTTCTAATTATCAGTAGTATACGTTATACTTCTGCAATTACAGTTTTCAATATTTTGCATGCACATCTTTAACGTTGTAAATAAATTATGTTACTTTTGCGTTTACTTGCTATTTTTGTATTAATCTTAAACATGTCACTATAAATCCAAGTAGTTTCTATGCAATTTTAGAATATTTGTATTTTATAACGTCGTGAAACGCCTCACTGACCATTCGATTTCTTCCGCTGTGAAGTAGAATCTTAAAAATACCTTTCGTTTTATGGAAATTCTCCCTGAAGATCGGTCAAAAAATGGTCGAAACATTTTCGCTCATAAGTGACGTGTTTTTCAACATAATGCATTGAAATTTAGTATATAGAGTAAATGATGTATTCTGAATCGAATGAAATGATAAAAAATAAGGGTTCGTATTGAAATTTTCGAAGATAGCGTTACTTTTACTTAGTAAACGGTCCCTCAAGAAAAAGAAATTGCAACAGATATATAGAAAATCGTATGCAAAACATTTTGGTGCAAACCGTAAAATTCTACGATAATTAGAACCGAAGATATAGCCATCGTTCAGTTTTTTTTTTTGGGGTACTGTACAAACATACAAAATCGATGTTAATATAAAAGATTTAAAAATTGCTGGTATTTCGAACCCCTTAAATTTCAAAGGTATTGCAAGTTAAAATTAATTTCACCTCAGAACAATATTGTAGTGAAATACTATATTCAGGTCATATGAGGTATTTTAAATCGAACGACGAAGCAAAGATGTAAGGTTTTATATTGAAGTTTTCAGATATTTTGCATAAGAAATTTTATTAACGAGATTTTAACACGTTCATCGCCCAGCGCGATTCAGTTGAGTTTCTCCCGAGGCCTAAATCCAACTGTTGGCGCTAGAGGTCGGAAATATCGATCAAAATAAATATCGATATTATATCGTTGCATAGAAAAAAATAGCGATAAAATATCGATATATGATTTTTTTAATTTGATTTTCAATTTTGCCTGAAACAAAGTTTTTCTGAGCGAATTTTAACTTTACATGATTGCTTTTTTGTAAGGCGATTACTTTTTCAACTGAAATGGATCTATTACAAAAAAAAAAAAAAAAAAAAGTTATATTTTCCCTTAATTGGTGCAGTGATTTTAAGAAAAATTTAGATAATTTTCAATAGCTTTTAAGTGTATAGCAAAATATTGAATATGCCATTTTAACTGCCTCTCAGCCAAGTTCAAACTTTAGTTTTGAAGTTTTTGAAAAGGGAATAAAGAAAATTGAAAAACACATGGAACTACAAAACGATAATCAAAAAACTAAAAATATTTGAAAATATCGATAAAACGGTGACTTTTATCGATATTTTTAGTATCGATATTTTTTAAGAAATATCGATACAAATATCCTTTTATCGATATATCGCCGACCTCTAGTTGGCGCGCCGTAACGTAAACAAGCAATGAGAAAATATTTCAAAGTCTAGGTAAGAAGCAGTTTATGCAAAATGCAAGTTTATTTTAAAGTATACTACTCGTTGCCGAATTGTTGTCCTCGGAAAATATTGTGCCCGATAATAATAGAAATAAAACGAAGAGGAACTTTTCCCACCATTTAGAGATTTGTAAGAATCAGCATCTGTAAGAAGGACGTGGGTCCTATGTTATCAGAAGAAGAGGCAAACCACCGAACGCCAAGAAGCGAGGGAAAATGTAAAAAAACACCTGTGACTTATTGTTCAAATCGTCTAAAGTCACCTCAAATGTGTTTGGAGAGTTTTAACGAACACCATACGACATAATATAATGTAATATGTTATCCTATATATAAATTAATAAAAAGCATACTATAATGTGCATATTTTTAGTATTTTTAAGTTGTACATAAAATATTTATATTTCAGAGCTTATACCATTATATTGCTTTTAAAAATCCAACTGAAAATCCTAATAATTTAAAAAAGAAGAGCGTCTTCCATATCTGGGTGACGGGACCCCCACGGAAGTACACCCGTCACCCAGAAGTGGACAACGTGGAGTGTTAAAAACTAAATTTTGACAGACAACTGCAGAAAACTATAAACGTATACTCATGGTTGAATGCAGTTTTATGTTAAGACTTTCAGAACTGAAGATACAGTCATCATTCGAATAATTTTTTTCTTACTGTGCCTATTCTCTGCATTTCGGCAGTATTCCTCTTGGAATAAATAAAAGAAAAAAAAAAAAGCATTATTGACACGATTGATATAGCAGTATAAAATGAAGACAATGAATTGAAAAGTACTATCAATTCAGAGGCAAAAGATCGTTTCAGGGAAGATTTTACTGCTGGTAACAACGCATGCGATAATAAGGCAGAAAACTACTGCTATAAAAAACTAAGATGAGCCGTAAAAGCTAATAGCCCTTGCGAGTGTTTTACGGAATACTTGATGTAAAAGGAATTAACTTCTTTGTGATATGTACCATTAAAGCGGCCTTCTCAAAAGGGGTGAAAACATATCGATTTCTGTCTTGATGGATCTTGGTATGGTTGTATTTACTCTTCTTACGAAAGTGTTCCTTCACTTCTCATCCGTGACAAATGAAATAAGAGTATTGGTATTTTATAAAAAATGCTGGCTTAAGCGAAACTCGCTTTCAACTCATGAGCAACGTAGTGATAAGTACTAAAAGTGAACTGAGAATGGATAGAATGGGAAAAAAGTGCTTTCAGTGTATTTCGTAAATCATTTCTGGCGTTTGATAAGCATTATTTGATAAAAAAGCTAAATTTGTTCAAATAGTTTCTTATTTAATAATATTTCTTATTTAATGATATTTCTTATTTAATAATATTTGTTTAATATTATAATATTTCTTTTTTAATATTATAATATTTCTTATTTAATAATATTTGTTTAATATTATAATATTTCTTTTTTAATATTATAATATTTCTTATTTAATAATATTTCGTATTTAATAATATTTCTTATTTCATAATATTTCTTTTTTAATATCATAACTATTTCTTATTTAATAGCATTTCTTATTTAATGGTATTTCGTATTCAATGATATTTCGTATTCAATGATATTTCTTATTCAATAATATTACTATTTTATTAATATTTCTTATTTAATGATATTTCTTTTTTAATAGTAATTTTTTAATAAGTAACGCATATTTTCATTTATTGAAATTTTCAATAAATCCATGAAAAATTATAGAAGTGTACTGGTAATTTATAAAAAATGCTGGCTCAAGCAAAACTCGCGTTCAACTGATGAGCAATGTAGAGGTAAATACTAAAAGTGAACTGAGAATGGGTAGAATGGGGAAAAAAGTGCTTTCAGTGTAATTGTCAAATCATTTCTGGTGTTTCATAAGCATTATTTAACATAAGCTTGATTTATTTCTATAGTTTCTTATTTAATAATATTTCTTATTTATTAATATTTCTTATTTAATAATATTTCTTATTTGATAATAATTTTATTTAAATAATATTTCTTTTTTAAAAATATTTTGTCTAATAATATTTCTTATTTAATGATATTTCTTATTTTGCAATATTTCTTATTAAAAAATATTTCTTATTTAATGATTTTTCTTATCTAATAATATTTCTTATTTAGTAATATTTCTTATTTAATAATATTTTTTATTTAATAATATTTATTATTTAATAATATTTCTTATTTGATAATAATTTTTTTTAATAATATTTATTTCTTAAAAATATTTCGTCTAATAATATTTCTTATTTGATGATATTTCTTATTTAATGATATTTCTTAAAAATATTTCGTCTAATAATATTTCTTATTTGATGATATTTCTTATTTAATGATATTTCTTATTTAATGATATTTCTTATTTTGCATTATTTCTTATTAAAAAATATTTCTTATTTAATGATATTTCTTATCTAATAATATTTCTTATTTAATAATATTTCTTATTTAATAATATTTCTTATTTAATAATATTTCTTATTTAATAATATTTCTTATTTAATAATATTTCTCATTTAATAATATTTCTTATTTAATAATATGTCTTTTTTAATATTATTATATTTCTTATTTAATAATATTTCTTATTTAATAATATTTCTTATTTAATAATAATTTATTTTTAATAATATTTCTTCTTTAATAATAATAATTTTTATTTAATGATATTTCTTATATAATAATGTTTTTTATTTAACGATATTTCTTATTTAATAACATTTTTTATTTAATAATTTTTCTTATTTAATAATATTTTTTATTGAATAATATTTCTTATTTAATAATATTTAATAGTTATAATCATCAATATTACTTTTGACTAATGCATATTTTCATTTATTAAAGTTGTCAGTAAGTCCATGACAAATTAAATAAGAGTACTGGTATTTTTTAGAAACTGCTGGCTCAAGCGAAATTCTCGTTCAACTGATTAGTAACGTAGAGATAATTATCAAAAGTGAAGTGCGAATGGGTAGAATGGGGGAAAAACTGCTTTCTGTGTATCTCGCAAAATATTTCTGGCGTTCAATAAGAATTATTTGATACAGGCTAGATTTATTCATATAGTTTCTTAATTAATAATATTTCTTATTTAATAGCTATAACCATCCACATTAAGTTTAACTAACGCATTTTTTTCATTTCTTAAAGTATTCAATAAGTGTTCAACATTGACACGTTTATTGACCTAGCCATTGACGTATTAACCAGTGGAATTGTTCTATCCGTATATGTTTTTGTGACTGCTGAATAATTGTTTTCATAAGTATTGAAGTTTTTCAATAATATAACAATGATCTTCTTTTAGTCTGGTATTAACTTTTTAAAATATTAGTAATAACTTTAAAAATTCCTTTGAAAATATTAGCAATTATTTTAAGGATATATTATATATTTTATCTTATTATGTATGATTACATATTTTTACCTGCTTTTCATTAAAAAATAGCGGAAATTGTATCTATAAAGAGTTAAAATATATTATTCATACCCATTTTTAATCCATAATAAATTTATTTTCAAATTTAAACTAGATGAATTTATGAGACTTTCAATGACGTTATTAACATAACAACATTGTTAACCAACTCAAATATTTTTTTAGATGTATTTGAACTACTTTAAACATAATTATTATGTTTAAACACAATTTTTATATTAAATTATATTTTTATAGTCATACCAGTTTAAATATTTAGAGAACATTCATTATAAATTAATAAAAGTTTTTGACTGAGATATAGCATTTTCTTATATCTAATAGATTTATTTATATTTTAGGCAGCATTTAAATTAGTTTGTTGTACAAGGATTTTACAAAATGTTAACAAATTTTCCCGACATATATTATATATTTTCTGAATTAAAAGGGAAGAAATATAATATTTTTTTGCACAATTTCTATAAACAATTGAATCGTTATACATTAAAAAAACTTTCAGGAGTTGAATGTGTTTAATTATTAACAGTTAATGAACTCTGTGAATACTAAATATATATATATATATATATATTTGTGTTGATACACTGAGTTACACATTATCCAATAAACATCTTTATTTTATTAAATGAATAAAATTAATGGCATAAAATAATGGGCCACTAGATACACTGATTTATACATTATCTATCAAACATGCTTATTTTATTAAATGAATAAAATTAATGGCATAAAATAATGGGCCACTAGATACACTGATTTATACATTATCTATTAAACATGTTAATTTTATTAAATGAATAAAATAAATGGAATTTTGTAAAAAAAAAATTAGAGGAGTAAAAACACATAACCATACACATTCAAAACTACACAAAATTGCCCTATGCAATGATATGTGACACATTAAAAAGCAATCCGACTTACAACGAATACAACTATAGATTAGATTGTCTCCAAGGCACTACAAAATCAGCGAAAAACAAAATAGATGTTTAATATTAGTCGGAGTTTTTCACTTTGCTTTTTCGGCAAAGCGATTTAATTTATGGTACAACAATTGAGGATTTGAATCCTTTATTTTTACTCAAAGTCAGCTAAAGTGAGATTAGACAAAGGTCGACCCATTAGACTCAGTGGAGAGGCGCAGTTGCCCTTGACTTCCTCAGGCATTCTGTACTTGAATATCCATTTAATGTCCTTATCACAAATAAGAGGATTACCTGAAACGGAAAATATTCAGATAACATGTAAAACACGTTTGAAATATTTTAAAACAAAATTTCTGATAAAATATTAGATGAATAATAGAGGAAAAAATAGAGATAAATAGAGGAAGAAATAAGTAAGAGAAGGTGACGATGGACGGGTCATGTGTTAAGAATGCCAAAAGAGAACCTAACACTCGTTTCTCGCTCCTGGGCTCCTAATGGTAATAGGAGATAAAGGAAGGCTTAGGACAACTTGGCAAAGACAAATGCAATCAGACCTAAAAAAAGGCCCGCTTAAATGGTATAGAGGAAGCAAGATCCCTGGCAAAAGGTCGGAAGGCATGGAGAGGTAGGTTGGATGCCTTATGCGCCAAACGGCGTGAAGAGCCTAAACTAAAAATTAGACGAATTTCTAGTTCATGCACTAACTTCAAGTTGCATGGTTGACAAGCAGCAGTCAAATTGTTCATTATTTATTACTAGATGGGACTTCCAGCATTGCCCGGGCTCAAACAACCGTGTCACGGTGCTGTTCAGTACAACCCCGTTCAAAATATTCAGTCCATTGCAAGTTATGAACATGCCATACTTAAGAAAAGTCTCAGTAAAGATCAATCCCTACCCTCGCGATGTTACAATTTTCTATCACAGTTCATTTAGGAACTACTTTGTAAAAAACCTTGAAATTTGGTGAGTAGGTACGAAAATCACTTAATGAAATTATATAAATTAATATCTCGAAAATAGCGTCTAATATATTTTATTTTATATTTTAATTCCTTACGTCAATGTCTGTGCAGTGGCTCTACCTTCATTAGCCTTCAGAAGCTTTTTTAATTTTCATTTATAATAAATATACATTAAAAAAAGTTGTGTCATTTCATTAAGTTATCATTTTCGTACCTACTCACCAAATTTCAAGGTTTCATACAAAGTAGTTATTAAATGAACTGGGCTAGAAGATTGTAACATAGTGAGTATAGGAGATGATCATTTCCAAGACTGCCTCTTAATCGCTTATCCTTGATTTCATCCCCTCAACATCAAAACACAATAGTGAAATTGTGTACCCAAAAATCTGGGTTAGTCAAGATATCTTTAGAAAAATACCCATTTCAAATTGCTTTAGTAGACCTCAAGTTATTATCATACCACTTAAAGTGTGCAAAAAAGGGAAGGAGGGGAGGGTTTTCAAAATTTCAAGTAACCAAAAATCCTCATCTTGTTTCGAAGACTAACTGTGCAAAATTTCCTCAAAATTAGAATAAAATTGCATATTTCCTGTTATGGTCCTACTCTTTTATGGGTGAAGAAAGATGTAGGGTTTTTTGAAATTTCAAGTAGTTCAAAATCCTCCTTTTGTTTCAATATCAAACTTCGCAAAATTTCATCAAGATAGGAATTAAACTGTAGCTTCCTATACAAAAAACGTACCTGCAACATACAGAACCCTTCTCTATATATATGAATCGTCAAATGTAAAAAAGAACATGTCAATAAGTTTTCAATTGGACATGATTCTTTCTTACATTTAGTTATTCATGTATAGATCTTTTCCAATTAAATAAGAGTATACATCTTTAAAATTCCACATGAGAGGATACCAAGAAAAGTTAAAACATATAAGTTTAAAAAATGAAAACTTTATAAGGTTTCTTCAAATCTCACACAACATAATATAAATAAAAATCATTTTTACATTGCAGAAAACGGAAATAAATTCCTTATTAAATAATAAGAATCGAAACCTTTTATGCGACCTATGCTTAGCGAAACTTGTTTATTTTTATTCCTAACTAAGCCCTTTTATAAATGTAATTCTTGTAAACAATAGATCTTTATCAGCATATTCAATGAAAAATATCCTTCTAATGTAGTGACTACCTTTACTGTTTAATGTCAAGTTACGGCGAGAAGTTGGTATTTTTAAAGGGTGTGTTGAAAACTGATTCCTAACATTGATTTTTTTTAAATTTAACTATCGTATTTAAACATTTACAACAGATTGAGAAAGAGGGAATTTATTCGAGGGTAATTACAACCTCGCGGGTGATCTGTTATAATTTGAAGACTTTATACATAATTTGTTTTTATTGAACCGTGAAGATGAACGGTTTTGGAAATTAATTATGTTTAACATTTGCACAAATCTGTCAAACTAAGAGTACTTTAAAACTGCATTCAATAAACACCAACCATCAATACGACCTTCAAGTACTCTGAAAAGAATGGTGCTTAGTATTTGCTTAAATATGGTTGAGATTAATAGTTCTTAAAACAACTTTCCTCATTTGCCAACTAGGGTTATGACCTTCAGGTCATGTCTTAAAATTTCTGTATATCAAGCTGGTTACTTTAAAAATTAAGGTACAATTATGTATTATTCAGGATTATAAGCATTAAAAGCATATAGTACATCTATAAAAGTCAACCATGAGTGCGTGTCCAGGCAACATTTTGATTGGCTGCTTATATTTGAATGTTCTGATTTATTATTAAAGGTGTTATTATAATTTATTACTTTCTGGTGGTGTGTATTTCCTCCCCCTTTTACGATTTCAATTACTCGTTTCATGGTAATAGGCCACATATTGAAATGAACGACGAATTCAGCATTGATTTCTACCAATAGTTGATTGTATCGGATATTTTGCATTGGGTATAAATGAGGACTAAACTGGGCTGGAACTTAGTTGGAACAGGATTTGAACTTTTGGTGGTAACTTTAAAAAAAAACTCGAAGCTTCTTTTGGACAACTGTGATCATTTTTATCTGACGATTATAGTTTCGGGCCAAGCATGGCTGATGCCTTACCTCGTGAACGATTTCACTCTGTTTTAATAATATTTACAGACTACTAAGAGTTGTCCGGGTGCAAAGGACGCTATCCGGGAGGTAACATAAGCATTAATTCGGTGTAAGGCATATTTGGTCTGAGTCATGAATTTAGATCAAAATAGTTTATTGTAAAATTTTATTTGGCATATAACAGAAACATAATTTTAGTGTTTTACAATCTAAAATAAGTTATGGCAATTGATAAATCATTTCTCTGATTCCTTATCTACAAAATTTTGAAAGTTGTTTAACGTAGTAGCTAACTGTCAGTTGTCATTTACAGATTAAAAGAACTAACAACTAGTTTCTGTAAATACACACTGTCACTGAAATATCTTAAAATTGTATTATTCTAAATGTAGTAATTTATGCTCATTGCATATAATCACAGCCTGTAACATATAGATTGCTGAATATAGTTAATGGCTTTTGTTATTAGAAAACGTTAAATGAGGTTTTATACACGTAGTATCTAACTATCTATTCAATTAATATTATTGTCATTTTATTAAGTTATTCTACCAAGAAATATTAAACCGCATATTTAAAGTTATGATAACATTTCCTTGAATGTCATTCTTATGAGTATTAAGTACTTTTTTATTTTCTGTATTTATATATTTAGTCATAACAACAATACCAGTTAAGTAATTCTACTTTAGTTCATGATAATTTTGTTATATCCTTTCACATGGCGTCTTAATAATAAGCGCACAGTTACTGAGTGTCTAATAACAGTCAATACTTCATGAGATAAGCCATTAAATTTTATTTCCTTCATTAGCGATTTCCAAGAACTTTACGATCAAAATTCTTTCTTTTACTTTGAAATTGGTGTTCAAAGGAATATAGTTGCATTTTACATAATTAGGATATTTTAATACTGTAGCGTGGCATGGTAGATAATTTTTGTTTTAGAGATGGGGTTCAGTTAAGTCTTATGATATAGTTAAGGTTCTATTTTTGGATATTTATAATCTTTTCAAGATTAAAATGTTTTGTATTGATCATTATATTTCAAATTGATATAACAATGTCTTCTTGGTAGCTTGGGATTATTCATACTCTGAGTATAAATAAATGTTAAAAAATTGTGTATTTATTCTGAATATCACGTTACTTAATTTTTATATATAATTTTCTACTAATTATTATAATAAAGATATTTGAAGAGAAACCTAAATTCCAATATAATCCTCATCTATTCTTGCAGTTTTTAATTATTTAAAGACTTTATGCATTCACATTATGTTTCCTACCTACTGTTAAGTTTCGAAAAGTTCTGACAAAAATAAGATTACATGCAAGATGTTAAAGAAGGTTGATTTTAAACAATTTTTTTTTCTTGATAAAAGCAAATTTTTTTGAGTGATATCATTTAATTTATTAGAGATATTTGAACAATATAAAGTAATTTGTCTTACAGTTTAATTTTAATAGCTGATTTACAAATGATCATGTAGGGTTTGGAAAGAATATATAAAGGATGATGTTGTATATTTGACCATATTATTTCTTTGACTACCAACCCTGAGGTTCTTTCTAACATCACTTTATGTAATTGGTGCATAGTTACTCCAGTAGAGGGCTTGTACAACCTAATGTTGATTATTTTAACAATACAAGATTCTTGAGACTAATATTAAACCATTTTCATCATAAAAATGTAGGTATTTTTTATAATGTTTTACCAAATAATATTCTTTGTATTATGTATTTGGGAATAAAGATTATTCGTCCTAGTAGCTATACACCATAGAAAATATTATGGAGCTTTAATACTTATCTTTACCCTAAAACTGTAGCATGCTTTTTAATTTACACTGTCTTGGTGTGGTATCTTTGACCATGATCAGCTGTTGTTCCTTTGATCAGGTCAAAGGCACACTGTTAAAAATTTTGTTCCACCTTGCACCAAAAATTGGTTCTCTTGTAGCTGCAACCAACATTTGGTGTTTAGTTTCACAATTTAATGGTGCTTACTGTCCGCGGTATCACCATTAAATCGCGAAACTAAGCACCAAATGTTGGCTGCAGCTAAATGGGAACCAATTTTTGATGCAAGGTGGATTAAAATTTTTAACAGTGTACAATACAGATCGATACCATAAGAAACTCACACCTCGGAAAATGTTTCTCTTTTTGATTTTGATGAATCATCAACGAGTGGTGTAGTTCAAACTGACAATACCAACCTTCATTGTAGCAGTTCAGATTTATCATCTCTTATTGTTATACCTGAAGTTATGAGGCCTCATCCAAAACCACAGGCAAGGGAAAATATCAACTAGGGACCGGCCTAAAGGGAAATCTCGTATCCTGACTGATACACATGAAAAGCTTATTAAAGTTTGAAAAGAAAAGCAACACCTTAAAAGCAAGACACCTCTTACATACAAATCTCTTCCCCCAAAAAAGTAAATACATTTTTTTTTCTCCTGAGGACAGTTTTGATAGCGATACCAAAATTTCTTCCGAAGAAAGTGACTTTGATCTGTTAGATGAAAATCGTAAAATAGATGACCAGCGACAATTTGCAGAAGATGATTTGAAAAAAGGGATATTTTATTCTTATTAAAATTTCAAGTAAAAAAGTAATTGCAGAAGTGTGTGATATTAGTAATTACTCAGTTATTCGGATCCAATATTTGAAAAACAAACTTTAAGTGGCAAGTTTAAAAGAGATGATGATAAGTTGTATGATAATGGTATAGGAGACATTGTGGCTAAACTTCCAAACCCTAATACTACTAATGGATCTGCTCGACAATTAAAATGTTTGTCATTTGGAGTGGATTTTTGGTCATACAGGGAGGTCATAAAAAAACTTTGCCTATATATGAACCTCTAGCTTCTGTTTAGTTCAACTGATTGAGATGAGATTTCAGGTGTAGCCATTCAGCGGTATGAGCTCGAGATTCTGTGAATGACAACAAATTGGCTCTCACGGTTAAGGTTATAGTTACAGAAACTCGAAATTTTCGAAAGGCAACACCTAATTTTTCCTGTCTCAAAATGCTCATACAAAAACCAAAAGAGTGTTTGAACGGTACGTGTATCACAGAAAACGGACGCATTACTCATGTTAAAAGAACAGCTCTGCGAATGGCCAATGAAAACACGATTAGGGCGCAGGGTGGAAATTTTCTTGGAGATGTGTTCTTCTTCTGTATTCTAATTTTATAGCGTCCTGCGTGACGTAATAACATTGCTGCGGAGCTACTGTAAGCAAATGTATAAATTTGTGTGTTTGAGTGTTTTTCTGCTGCTTGTGCTTTGCCTATATTCTCGCCTTAGGATGAAGATTATTCACCTCTTAATGTTTCGTGCTCTAACAAATTTGCATATGACTGAGACTGAAGTTCACATGGGTGTTATCACTGGCAATTTTATCGGTTTCCTACGTTAAATATCTAGCGAAAGGTGTTTTATGATTGGTGTCTTGCCGTTCGCAGAGTTGTTTTTTCTGCTTGCATAAAGTGTCCGTTTCTTGTGATACATGTACCGTTCAAACGCTCTTTAAGGTTTTCGCATGCGCTGAGCATTTTATGACAGGAAAAGGTAGGTGCTGACATTCGAAAATTTTGAGTTTCTGCAACTATAACATTCTATGTAACTATGCCATTCACAGAATCTCGAAATCATACCTCTGAATAACTATACTTGAAATCTCATCTCGATCTGTTCAACGAACCGGCCGCTAGCGGTCCATATATCGGCAAAGTTTCTTTACGACCACCCTGTGTAAAGTTAAATAAACAAACAAATACAACACTTTTAAAACACTATTTTTAACAACATTCTTATTATGTCCTGTATGTATTTTACTTACATTGATAATTTGCAACAAATGAAATGATTTTTTTTCTTCGTTGTTGTGTTGTTTATTTAACTGGTAAGAGATACAACAACCCATGGTCAAAGGTATACCTAAATGTTGTTCCTTTGACCAAAATATCATTAATATTTTTTTTAATTAAAAAAGAATTTATACTTGGATATTGAAAAAATTATAATTGACAAACCATATGATACTGATTAGAATAAAATAAGAAAATTGAATTTAACTTTAATATTTCAAGTTGAGAAAATTGAAACATTGCAAAATGGTGAACTCAACAAAATTCCCTGACATAGCTTTCCAGAAAGCTTGTTACGGGGTAATTTCTTTTGCTATATGAGATAAGGAATCAGTGTAAGTTGCAAAACTGCTGAAAAAAGGGTATGAAATTATAAAAAGAATGTTTGATTTTCATGGGTAATTTATGGTAAATGTTAAACTTTTTAATTCTTATACAATTCTTTTTGGGTCAAAAGGTCAATTATGAAAGTGTTTCTGAGGTCAAATCACGTGTATTAAAACAACACTTTATCTTTAAAATTAACAGAACTATCACGATTTCAAAATGGTTTGAGCCGTATCATTATTTAAAAAATTAAATTCACGTGTTTTTCGGATTGTAATGTCTTAAAACTGTTTTGATGTGATCTGTTTTTTAAACTTTGAATAAAGCTTTCTTTTGAATACAAGACTTTGCATTGATTGTTTCTTTAGGTACAAATAGTTCATTATCTTAAGAATACTTTAGATCTGAAAATTAAAATGACGAATTTGGTTAGCGTCTCTGATTTCCTACATCAGGTAGGTCTTCTAAAGTAAAGTAAAAGTACCCTTTAGTACCCTCTATACAAGTAATGTTAATTTGGCATATTTCATGTACCTTTTTCTCAGAAAGTATTTGACATAGATGTCTAATTTTTTTTCAGTACAGTTAGCAGGCACTTGTCATTTTACTGAAGTTATCTTTTTATAGTGATTCATTTACCTTTAAAAAAAAAAAAAAATGAATTTTCGTGAAAGTCACTCAAATTTGTGAAAAATCACAAGTTTTTTTTGCCGGAAAAAGCCAAAACAAAAAATATTTTTAAAATAACAACAAAATCTCATTTCAGAATATGCAGATACATAAAAGTAATATGTGGTAAAAATTTCAGGAAGATAGTTCGCGCATTTTCTGAGAAAAAGGTACATGAATAATGAAAAATGTAGTTTTGAGAAAAACGTATTTTATAGAAAACTTTACTTACACGAATAGTTACCAATTTTGTCTTCTAAAAATTATTAAAATACTTCTAGTTGAGGTATTGTTACAAATGAGGTATCCATTTAAAGGAAGGAATTTCAATTTTGATCAATAGTAACAGACTCAAAATTGATTATTTTTAAATTTTTGTGTACTAGCTCCCCTTAAAGATAAAAGGCTTTTTGTTTTCATTATTGTAATTTGACCTCTGTAATACTTTGGCAATTGGCATTTCCTCGTACAAGGGTCAGATAAAAATACAAATTCTGCAATTTTTCAAATAAATTACCCATGAATATTACGTTACATTTTTATCATCTGATGTCCTTTCTCTAATAGTAAAATAAATATACTCCATATCAAACTTCTTGGGACTCTCTGTCTATGTTGTATAAACACTTTAAGTTTCCAAATTTTATCTGAATATGAAACTAAGCTATATTTTTCATAAAACTTACCGTAATAATAGACAATAGATAGTTGGCTCCAAGTTTGAGCGTACGCTATTTCACTAATAGTCGTCAAGTCATTGTTCTCCAGGTACACTTTTTCTAATGATGGCATTTTGGAAAACATATTTTCAGGGAGAACAGCAATTCTATTGTTACTGAAAATGTAAGTAATACATAATGACAGTGGGAATGTAAATAAGACATACGATTGTGAAAATGTAAGTAATACACACTAATAGTGAAAGTCAAAAATAATTATTGAATCGATTGTCCTGAAAATGTAAGTAATACATAATGATAGTGAGAATATAAGTAATACATATGATAGTGAAAATGTAAGTAATACAAACTGATAGTGACAGTGAAAAATAATTATTGAACCAATAGGTTATAATATAGAAGTTGCAATGAAAATACAGTTACTTATAAAACACGCAAGTAATTTTTAAGTTTGGGTATCATTATCGGGTATCAAGTTAAAAAGCAAATAAAATGTAAAGATTCAACAAAAAGACTGTCTGATTTTAGTTTAGTAATATTATTTGCCTCTTTATAGAGGACTAATTTAAGCCACATATCTATTATGCAGTACAATTATGGTCACGCCATCGTAGTTAATCTATGGATTTTTTGGAAAGTTTCAGTGTAATTAAAAAATGATACCGGAAAACTCGGATTTAGATTATGATGTTAGATTGAGATTTTGATAAAAATCGCTGGGCTAATGCCTTTTAAAGTATTCTAATCAACACCACCTCCGAAATTACCGAAGAAATTTGATAAAAGCGTAAAAAGTTGAAAAACGAGAGCCTTTAACGCAAAGGTCGCTGCCCTTGAGCATCGCCCATCAACGATTGATTTTTTGTGTTTCACGCAAAAGAAAGGACAATTGAATGTCTAAGAAATAATATCGCCAATTTCGCCATCTTGGCGATTTTTTTATGCCCATGCAGAAATTATTGCCAAAAATATCGCCAAACTGGCTATTTTTAATTAAATGAGTGAAATATGACAACGGTAAACCGGTAAACAATAGCTTATCAAATTTTAATGCAATGGCCAATATTATAGTGTAATTGAAAGTTGTGTGATGTTCCACACCCCTAGTTTATACCTTATATTTTTCCTCTTTACTTATTCAAATGCTTCGTTATATTTAAAATTAACAATAATCACACAGCCTTTTTTAATGATATTCAACGTTTTTTTTTTATTCCTCAGTCTTCAATTTTGCCTTCCTTTATGATATTCTAAGTTTCTTTTGAAATGAGTCATATATTAAAGTTAAATAATTTTAAAACATTTTCTTAGGATCATTGTAGTGCTTTTTATTTAAGTCCCTTTTATTTCCGCTTGTTGAAAATGTCTTAATAACATTGTATGCAGCAAATAAGGAATGGCAGATTTATTCATAAATGTAATTTTAAAATCAAAGTTTATTCAATCCAATTCAGAAGTATCAAAATGTATATTATCTTAAAATATATCATAAGAAATTTTAATAAGAGAAACATAATAAATAAAATATTTAATATGGTACGAAACTTGGAATAAAAGACAAAAATAAAGAATGTGTTTGAATTAGGAAAATTTGGAATGTGTACTTTGTTATGTTTATATAATAGTTGGAGTAAGTTTTTTTTTTTTACTCTTTTAACTTGTAAGCCGAAGGGATATATTTTACTAACATACATCAAATGTATGTGTTAAAATATATGAGTTTTTTTCTTTTGCTTTGAGTAGTTTTATGCATTCAAGAACCTTAATTAAAATTGTGTATGTTGTCAATTATAAGCTAATAAGGTGCTGAATATTTTGAAATATGTTGATGTAAGCTTGAAAATATTAGAAAGTGTAAGCGAAAATATTACAAAGTTACAAATTTAATAGAGAAATGAAATAAAAATTAACTAACATTGATAATTTTACTGAATTTTATAAATAGCCCGTATTTTATTGACTATTTTGCGTTATATTTTCATTTATCGAATAAAAGTTTATTATAAAAAGACAATTCAAATAGACAGCATTTATAAAATATGAAACAAAATGCATGTACATGTGTACACTTTTACTAAAACAGATTTTTCAGATAACTTGTACATTTCAACAAAATGTTGCTCTTATCTTTATTATAGCAGGAATTGTTTTTAACAATTTGTTAAATTAACTATTTGAACTTGGAATACTTTAACATTTTACCATATGATATTTCCAGAGAACATAACTAGTACCATCTGTCGATCGCATACAACACGGATTAAAAGTACTTATTATTAACTCTGTTCTTCAGAACCAAATAACCGAGGTCATAATTTTTTTAATTTACATGAGAGAGACAAAACTGAATCAAACTCTTATTGAACACTATTTATAATCCTCTGTTGTAACTCCCACTAAAGGTTTTAGAATTGTTTTAGTGAATTACCATGTAATGGTTCGATAGAAAATGAAATTTTCAACGTACTCTTCAGTAAAAAAAAAAAAAAAAAGTTAAAAAAAAAAAATAATAATAATAATAATAATAATAGTAATAATGATAAACCATCAAATGTGGACTTGAGCTTGTTATAGAACTAAGTTTGATTAATTATTTCGAATGGACATTTAGTTATTATCGATTTTACACACGTGCGAGAAGTTTAAAGTTAAAAGAACATGGGAGAGTGGATTGAGACAGAGATACAAAATAATGCAACAGATTGTTTGAGTTAAAGGAAAGAATAAAAAAACTAATATTCTAACAATATAGTCAGAGAGGCGACTGCGAGTTTAGACACCTCATTGAATTCTATTACTTCAACGGCGCTTAGGAGTTCATCGCTAGAGCTGAGTCCATTACAGCTTATGGATGTCTTTTTGTAAAAATTTAAAAGAGCACTGAAGAGTGGATCGAGACAGAGATACAAAATAATGCATCAGACTGTTTGAGTTAAAGGAAAGAGAATTAAAAAAATAATATTCTAACAATATAGTCCGAGAGGCGACTGCGAGTTTAGGCACCTCATTGAATTCCATTACTTCAACGGCGCTTAGGAGTTCATCACTAGAGCTGAGTCCATTACAGCTTATGGTTGTCTTTTTGTAAAAAGTTAAAAGAGCACTAAAGTGGGGATTGAGACAGAGATACAAAATAATGCAACAGACTGTTTGAGTTAAAGGAAAGAGAATTAAAAAACTAATATTCTAACAATATTGTCCGAGATGCGACTGTTAATTTAGGCACCTCATTGAATTCTATTACTTCAACGGCGCTTAGGAGTTCATTGCTAGAGCTGAGTCCATTACAGCTTATGGATGTCTTTTTGTAAAAATTTAAAAGAGCACTGAAGAGTGGATCGAGACAGAGATACAAAATAATGCAACAGACTGTTTGAGTTAAAGGAAAGAGAATTAAAAAACTAATATTCTAACAATATAGTCCGAGAGGCGACTGCGAGTTTAGGTACCTTCTTTTTTTAATTTGTTATAGAATGTAAAGAAATATTCGTAGATCACACACACATATAAATCCAGTGATCTTCTGGGACAAAAATGGCCAAAACTATTTAATGATGAAATGGATGACCCCAACTTGGATAACTTTTAAGAGATGTATATCAGACGTCGTCAGAGATCAGAAATCATCTACTCCCTTCCTCATCGAAAATTATAGAACAGGTGGGTTACCAAATAAAAAAGAATGCTCATTATTTGGCAAGCTATGACATATTTTGTTCAACTAATTCAAAGTCCAATTTTGAATAGTTTCGGCTATATGTGTCCAGGCAGACCAGTGGATTCATGATCTACGAATATTTCTTTACATTCTATAAAAAAAAATCAGAATGATGTTTGATGAGGTACCTAAACTTGCCATCGCTTCTCAGTCTAACACTCACCTTAAATCTAAAGACACAAGGTGAATGGCAGGTTCAGGCAGCACATCTCTCTTGATCTCTGTTATGTGTCCACCAGTGAGCCTCAGCTTTCTGAGTTCTTCCAGAGAAACAAATGCATGACTTCCAAGCTTTGTTGTGTAAGTGTCAACTAGATCCAGTTCCCATAAGTTGTATGGTCCGCTCTCAAACCAGTCATTGCCGATGACAGGCAGAATATTACCAACAAGTTGCAAGACAGTCAGCTTTTTCAAGTGGGATAACGATAATCTCATCAACGGTGCACTGTCGTTTGTGAAAGCTTCCGCGATTTTCAAGCTTTCCAAAGAGCTTTCAAGTCCTAAGAAAGGAGGTCTATTCAGACTTTCTGAAAGACCAGTCAGTTTAGTAAAAGATATAGTCATGGATTGGATTTGTACGTCTTTGAAAAGATCTGAAGGAAGATCGCCAACGTTTGATTTGTCTAAATAGAAGTAAGACACTTTTGAGCCTTTCATTCCTTTAACGACGCTTAGGAGCTCATCGCTAGAGCTGAGTCCATTACAGCTTATGGTTGTCTTTTTGTCTGAGGACGTTGAACATGAGCAGGGTTTGATGTCCTCATTGGATGGACATCGGTCCTGACATAGACAACTTGAAAAAGTCAGGCAAAGCAACACAAGAAAAGTCTTCATTGTGTTTATATTATATTCTTCACTTCTCCTTTAATTCTTCTTCTGAAAAGCAAATTAAAGCTTTTATATAAAAATTATGAATGAATATTAAAAGGAAAAATGACAGAAAGTTATTTGGACCTGAGATGCAAGATCCTTAATTAAGAGTAAAAATCAAGAAAGCTTGAAATCTCAAAATATGGAATGAAATAAATCAAGATTACCTTTACGTAGTTTTAATGCATATGACATTTTTTTTTATCTGCGTTAAATACCTAGGCAATCATAGTTTCAACTCCTTAAACGACACTAAAATATATCTAAAATACGTATTGGAATTAACGGTGGAATTCATACGCCTATTGCAATGTACAGGTCAAAATTAAATTTTACAAAAATGTTAACATTAAGGAAGATATTAAAGAAACTTTTACTACCTATGCATAACAGAATTTAATTAAATACAAAATTTCCAAGGGGTGATATTACATTAATTATATTAAATATACTATTTGAATTAAAACTATGTAAAAAAATAGTAATTTTTTTTTTGATAATAAATGCTTTTTCTTTTTATTGATCTTTTCCTCTTCTTAGTGATTATTCTTAGATATTTTTTTTATCTTAACACGTCCCGTTGTGCACTAATAAACTTTTTTATTACATCCCAGTGTACTTTTCAATAATAATTTATGTAACTAATTTTAACCTCTTATCAGAACAAAATTATTTCAAACACTCATTGCCAATTTTTTATATTTCATTGCTTATTATTGACCAAGCAACGTTAGAAAATTTACTTTCTTAGGCAACAACTAATCAAAATAAAGAACTTTTTAATTGTTGAATTGCATAAATCTATATTTTACTGCCGCATTGCCTAAAGTTAGAAAACAAAGAATTCTAGTAAATGGATATTATAATCATAATAAATCTGTATAGACTTAAAGTAATCTGGTTAATACTCATTTCACCATTGTTAATTTTCTAATTATTCTGAAATATCCAACTTAATATCTGTAGCAACTCATAAAAAATATACATGAAATAAAAAATTTCTTGTGACTATACAGGAAGTTCCAAAAAGGTAGGTTAGGGGTTAATTCCTTTTTCTATAATATATGTTTTACCAGTGTAAATTGTAAAAATGCTGAAGCAAGGGAAAAAATCGTAAAAATACAGTGCGTTTTAAAAATTTCAGAAATGTAATTTTTATACGGCCCCTTCTAGAAGAAACAGGTAAATTTGAACGAATTAAAACGATTTTAAAATTAAGTGAGCAGCATATTTATTTAATAAAGTAAATTCGCGAATTGAAGTAATTGCAATATTATGAAATTTCCACTGAAATAATCTGTTTCAATCGTTTAAATAAAACTTCCTACTAAATAAAAAAAAAAGCTTTTCTACCAAAAGAATCATAGCAGAATATATAAACACCAAAACAACTGTTTGGGGGACTCTTTGTAATCTTCTAATACATTTAAACTGTTAAAATACATTAAGAAGGCAAATCACAAAGCATAATAGCAAACAAAGTTGAATAAACTGCATACTTTTTTAACACTTTGACTTTTCCAACTTCATAGGTAAAGTCAATCATAAAGATTAATGTGTCAATAGATAAAATTAAAAAACAAATTGAACTTAAAACACTGTATTTTAATACCATATACCTTCAATTATTCTGGACTGTTCAACTCAATATATAAGACCAATCATCAAGAATGATTATTTATTTAGTTAAAGAATAATTGATTAAAAATACAGTTGAGCAATACTATATACCTTTTCCAATAATTCTGAACTGAACGATCCAACTTAATAGATAAGGTTGAAGAATAGTCGACTGTAAACACAGTTGCATAATACTATATACCTTCTTGCGATTTTGAATGACCAACTCAATAGATAGGATTGAAGAAAAATAAACTAAAACATAATACTATATACCTTCTAATAATATACATCTAATTCAATGGAATGGGTTTAAGAAAAATAGTCTCACAGTTGTATTATTATACCATACCAAAATTCAGAATCATCCAATTCAATATATGAGGTTAATAATTAAGATAATATTTTCTTAAAACTTCATACCTATTTATAATTTTGTACTATTCAACTCAATGTATAAGGTTTAAAAACAAACGACTTACAACACAGTTGAATAATACTAAATACCTTCTATAAATTCTGAACTGTCGAAGTATTGATCGGTTCTTTGCCTTCTATGTGCGTCTCTTTTCTCTTGTTTGATCCTACTTGTTGCGATGGATTATTTTTACACTCTTAAAATCAACAAGACTTTATAGATTTTCTCCGACATATGATGATGTTCCCACGCTCCTCTTGCAAAAGTGCCACTCTTCATTTGCAACCCTTTTATCAGACATAGACTCGAATTGAAGAGAAAAAACATCTGGAAGAGATATCTTTGTTGACGAATACCATTCAAGAAAATGGTTGTTTTATGCAAATAGATAAAGATTACAGTTAAAAACATTTTTTTTTTGTTCGTATGATCATCTTTTATTGGAAAGGCCATTCTTTCAAAGATCAGGTGTATCCTTCACATGATGATAAAGTATCACGATCTTTTTTCTTCTAATTAGTTTGAAATGAATGCAATGTCTGTGGTTAAGTTTCAAAATTTTTATCTCCCAACTCCCTATGTTGAAGTTTGCGGGTTGATTTAATAATGTAAAGGCTTAGCTGTTTCATGAGTAATTTATATTTTAAAGTTGGAAGGTATGGCTTAATTAATGTTATGAAATGAGTTATGAGTGATAAATGTTCAGACAAAATGTTCTTATCTTAAATTAACTAAATTAAATTTCTAAAAATAAACTGAAATTAATGTACAGAATTTAATTCCTTAAATAGAAATTACTCATTTTCCATTTGAGTTATATTTTGATGTGAATTTGCTTGAGTAAGGAAAATTACTTATTATTATAAATAAGATAAATATAATGTGGATTGTGAAGAGGTTTATAATTGAAGTTTACTAGTTTGCATATGTAAGGTAAATAAATAAAATGATTATAACATTAAAATAATGTTGTATTCATGGCTATTTAAATTTGAGGTTCACCACTGAATGAATTTAATATTAATAGTATAATGAATTATATATTTAAGTTGTAATGCCTTTAAATGTATGACCTTTACATTTAATAAATGGTAATTATAATAAATGTATTATATATGTGATTTGTATATAAATATGAATAATATTATTAGTTATAAAAGAACAAACACGTGGAAATTGGTTTTCATTTTGAATCCATTAATATGTTTTGACAATTTCCAATCTATACTGATACATTAGAGAATAAAAATGATCTCAATAAACGCTAACGTATAATTATAAATCACATAAATGTTACTTCAATATTTTCTTTCAAAATTGAAATAAAAATTATTGTGGTGTATGAAAGATATATCAATATAGTTAAATACGCATCTCACTAAGTTGTTCAGTATCGGTATGGAATTACAATTTAAGAGAATTTGAAATCTATTTAAATCATAATAGTATCGGACTTGTCATTGAAAACAAATTTCTTAATAAAAATATAAATGCAAAATATACAATTAATCATTTTATAAATACAAAATACATAATTGATGAATTTATAAATACAATTAAATTCAATAAAAATAAGACACGACATTATTAATATTATTTGGTTTTGAAGAACTATAGCTTGAATTTTTAAATAAAAACCTAATAAGATGCTTTACAAATTAAGCAAATACTTAAAGAAGATTGAATTTAAACACCACGTATATAATGTTTAATATAAGAGAAAAATTGGTAAAACCAAATATTGATTTACAGTCTATTTATTATATTGAGTGCTTTCTGATATCTTTTGAAAAATTTATCAAAATGTTTCAAACAAATTTTTACCTAGCAATGAAATAACAAAGCTGTTGCAACTATTTTGTTCATTCCTATTAAACTACATGGCTAGTCTATATTATAAATTAAAATAGTCAATGGCTATTAGTAAAATATATTTATACAGGTAAGTAGACAAAGAAAAAACGTAAAATTTGTCTATCATTTTAATAAAAATGATATATATATTTAGAATATAAGTGTAAATTATGTTTTTCTTATGTTTTTTCTGATACTGTATCATCAATACGATAAACATAAAAAACATTACATTCATAGTATAACTAATTGTAACAGCAGAAGAAGAAAAAAAAAAAAAAAAAAGAAAGAAAGAAAAAAAAAAAAAAAACGATACACATGCATACATTTTACTTTGGAGAAGTGCAAGTTTTAAAAAATAAAAAAGTGTCAATATCTAATGATACAATAACTCATACACCTTTATAAATTAGATAAATGATTTCATAATTGATCATTTATTTTACGTGATCCATATTTAAATAACTTGATAATTTGTATAGTAAAAAATGAACAATCTTTTTAAAAAAAAACTTTTCATCCAGTTTCTAAACTTAAAATAAGTTTTGTAAAAACTGTTCTCATTATTCTATATTGTTTATCTACTTATTTTTTTTACAATCTTAAAAGATACCAACTTATCATAGTGGAAGATCTTTGTATGTTTTAATAATAACTCATAATTTTTTAAGTAAATACGCATCCAAACGCCAGGACACCAAACTTTTAATTTACATTCAATTCATCAGGTTAGTTGCAAAATTCTTGTTTAAACTTATTCTAATATTATATAGTTTATCTACAAATAGGTTTAATGTAACTCCAATATCATATTTCATATAACTTTAGCTTGGGAACTCATTAAATAAACATAATTGCACAATCATCTATCCATTATTGAAGATTATTCCTCAAGTCATTAACGATCTTATCAAAATGTTCCTTTAATTTGAAAAATCCTTTCAAACATTGGTACTTCTTATTTTCAGATTCTTGAATTCTAATTTGGAGAAATTAGAGAATGATAAAGGTTATAGAATAAGCTTTACTCAGAGCTATTGAAGGTTTTTGTTTTTAATTGAATATTTAATATTTCAGAAATTAACTTTGGAACTAATTAAATATGTATTGTTATTCAATAATGTATCCATTGTTCCTTTAGACCCAATCAGGGTCTTATATTTAAAACTCTTCCTTTATTTGTGAAAATCATTCCTATAGTTTAAAAGCTGTAGATTTTATTTTTTAATAATTTTTCTATAAAATGAAAGGGGTTAATTGTTATAGGATAAGCTTTACTAAGAGCTAAGAGCTGTAGAATAATAAGAGCTTACTGAGAGCTGTTGAAACGTTTTTTTCTGCCAGGCTGTTTATAAGATTTCATAAAGAAAAATAGAGAAATCGCTAAAAATCGTTTTTTAGCATTTTAATTTAACTAGACATACACTGTTAAAAATTTTGTTTCACCTTACACCAAAAATTAGTTCCCGTTTAGCTGCAACCAACATTTGATGCTTAGTTTCACGATTTAATGGTGCTACCTCGGACCGTAAACACCATTAAATCGTGAAACTAAGCACCAAATGTTGGTTGCAGCTAAATGGAAACCAAATTTTGCTGCAATGTGGGCCAAAATTTTTAACAGTTTAGTTTAAAAAAACATTTGATAGTTTAAAAATTAGTTGTTAAATTCCACTTTGCACAGAAGTCATAATATTTAATTTTTTGACAATATTAGTTCAACCAGGTATTTTGTGAAGAAAAAGCTCATTAAGTTCCAGTAACACACGTTCCAAATATTTTATACCCATAACTGTGACTTGAAAAAAGAACATTCAATCTCAATGTATCTAGTATATACAAAATAAATTTTTTATGATTTGAAAAAGAAATTTCCAATTCTAAATAATTTGCACGATATTCTATATGATTCATAAAATGATATGTCCATATTTTCATTCATCCTAACTTTAAGTCTTTAAAAACAAAGCTTTTGCAAAACGTTCATAACACTTTTTAAATTGCTTTTCATAGAATTTTTTTTCACACTGAAAAGTCAAAAACATTGAGATTTATTTAATATTTTCTGAAATCCTCGGGTTCAAATGACTGCGACCCGGCGTTTTTCGATACAAAAATGTTCAAATTGGTTCTGTCGATTACAAATTGTAAGCATTTTTCTTTTACCCTTGATCCACGATTTCACTACTTTAACCCCAAAACATCGGACATAAAATTCTGTTCAGTATAATTTGGTTTAGTCAAGATACCTAAAAGAGAAAACCGGTTTAAACTGGTTCAGAAGATCTCAAGTTTCGATCTCACCCTTTTAGGGGTTGGAAAGGAAGGATAGGGAAGGTTTTCTGAAATCTCATATAGCCATTTACCTTTCTCTTGTTTCGAAGTAGGCAAAGATCGGAAAGATATTGAAGATTTCTATTAAAAACAAACATACCAACATTCACATCCAATGACAATCTGTTTTATACAGGGTGATTCCTAATTATCATACCAGCTGCGCGATAGCGCGATAGAAAAATCGATAAATATTCCATATTTTCAACCACGAATATCTCCGTCAATTTTACAAAAAACTTTATGAAACTTTTCCCTATAATTTTGTCATATTATTGTGAGCATCTTTTCTAATTGCTGTTTTTTGCCTTTCTCGTTTAGTTTTTTAATTATATTTTTTAACTTTCACAAATCCCCGCTTGGGGTGCTGTAAGCCGTCTCAAAATAATTAGAATAGTCACTTTACTGTAGCTATACATTGCTTCCCTGGGTATTCGAAACGCCGTTTCAAATTTAAACGGCTTAAAAGGATATTAGAAATCACCCTGTATACATAGAAGATTAAAACTGTTCTATTATATCATGCAATCACATTATATTTTATTGTATTTTACTAATCTTTTTTCAGTCACCGTCACTCTTTTCATGAATATTTTTTTAGTCACTGTAACCTTACTTATTATTATTTTTATCAAACCTTCTTCTTTAGTCACTGTCACCCTATTCACTAATATTTTTTTCAGTCCTTCTTTAGTCACTGTCACCTTACTCATTATTATTTTTTCAATCTTTCTTCTTTAGTCACTTTCACCCTATTCATTAATATTTTTTTCAGTCCTTCTTTAGTCACTGTCACCTTACTCATTATTAATTTTTTTTCAATCTTTCTTCTTTTGTCACTTTCACCCTATTCATTAATATTTTTTTCAGTCCTTCTTCAGTCACTGTCATCTTAATTCATTATTATTTTTTTTCAGTCCTTCTTTAGTCACTGTCACCTTACTAATTATTATTTTCTTCAACCCTTCTTCTTTAGTCACTTTCACCCTACTCATTAATATTTGATTCACAAGTCTAACTTATTCCCATCTTTAAGGCTCTCGTATTCCGGAATAGTCTTACTACACACAGAACCACCTGATCCAAACTTTTGCAATACATGATCGATTAAATTCTCGCTAGCCAACTAACATTGACGTCAGCGCAGATTCCCTAATAGACCCAGAAAGCGTATTTCATTAACTATGCATTCTTATAATTCCGGCTCAGCCAATGCGTTTAATTATTAGTCAGCGCTTTTTATTTAATATGTATGAGGGGATACTTGTATTTCAGTCTGAAACAGTAGCGCGTTCTATTTGTGACGTCAGGGCCTTTTCATTCAATCGTTATTCATTCATGTTGAATAGGTATAATTTGGCACTCCTAGAGAACTTTATGTGGAGGTTGTGTGATTTTATTTGTTTGAAGTTGAATTTGAGAATGTATTGTAGTATGTCTTAATAGCGGTAATCGTACGCTTGGAAATTACCATAATCACAGAATAGCATTTGAAACATTAATTAGATTTTGATAAACTATTAAATGTGAAAAAGAATTTTAATAAAATTATTACTTTTTAGTTGGATTCTTAGATTTTAATTACTTATGGAAAATTAATTTCCTTATGGAGCGAAGCATTATGTTTTTAAGATAAAGTCTACACTTCAAGACTAATGGTTAAAATGGGCTGAATTCTGTAGTGGAAAGTTTTATTTCTATTCTGGATTATTTTTTTAAGTCATCAAAAATAAAAAAAATATCTTGATTACTTTAAAAAATTATTTAAGAAAAAATAATAGCTGAAGTTAGTTAACAATTTATTATTTTATTTAAATTTGTGAATTTTACTTTTAATATTTCATATCCAATAACATGGCTTAAATCATTTATCACTGGTAATGAAATAAATATCTCATTCTCTCTCTATACCAGGGTTTCTTAACCTTTTTGGCACAATGGACCTTTTTAAAAATTTTAAATATGTCACGGACCCCTCTGTGAAAAAAAAATTGCTTAAACATCATTTATTACAAAATATATTCTGTTTTATTATTTAATTATTTTAATATTTTTATTTCAATAGTATAAAAAATTTGAAGAAATTAAAATTTTTAATGTGAAAGCTGTTGCTGCTTTTCCTTGATTAACAGATTGAATTGAGGGATGGTTTTCGACAAAGCAACGCTCATATCATGTTCGACATTCAGTCGATTTCGATGTTTTGTTTTTATTGTGACAAGTGTGGAAAATCCCGCTTCGCAAAGATATACTGTAGCAAACGGAATAATGGCTGCCATAGCTCGTTTTACAAGCAATGGGTAGGCTTCTCTTAAAGAAGACCAAAACTTTCCAAGAGTTTTTGAATCGAAATCCATTTTTAACAAGGACTTTGTTTTCAAATCAATTAGCTCATCTTTGGCAAGGTTCATGTCATCGATACAGTTAATATCACAAAGAAAAGGATTACGAATCCACAACTCATCTTTTATATTTATTCCATCCGAATTGAAATATTTTTCAAATGAAACTTGAAGTACTTCCAGGTGTTCACAGATTTCATTTTTTAAGTTATTCAATAACAAACTATCTTGCCGAGATCCATTTTCAAAAAGCACTTCGTCCAACATTTGAAAGTTTGCATATATCCCATTTTGAATTCTAATTTTCCAAAGTGACATTTTCAATAAAAATGCCTGTAGTTTCTCAGTGGCATCTATAATTGTTGTATCAGGCCCTTGAATTGAAAGACATATATCGTTCATGTGCTTCTTACCTCCAGGGCAGATCCAACGGAAATAAAATCGTGAATCAAGTTTAAAATTATACCGCTATTTCAAACTCAAACAAATTATCGACCAATGAAAAGGCTAAAACAAAAGAGAAATAAATAAGCATGCGCGAAAAAGCGTCTAAAATCCTCTTCTCCGGAGGAGCGGAAAAAGAAACAGGGTTGCCATACAGAGCGCGCTAAGGATGAAGTAGATCCAGGTTACCACTGCTGGCTAAATATTGATGCAAACATTTTAAAAATTAGGATTAGTCGGCGGACCCCCAAAATATGACCCATGGACCCCCAAGGGGTCCATGAACCACAGGTTAAGAAACCCTGCTATATACCAAAATATATTAATCATATTAAGATGTGTTTTATCACATTTATTTATTCCGATAAATGGGAAATATTGTCGTAAAATGTAATGTTTTTGTTAATTTAAAGCTTTGATTTCTGCAATTTTCCATTTCCTCGTGTTTTTTATCAGTATTTATACCTAGTGTTCCTTACCACTTGATTTGGTACGTTTTTATTTTCAGTCAATAAACAAAACTGGTGAATATGGGGTACTGACCCGCCTGTGTGTCTTGTGAAAACCTTGAATTCTGCAAAAATGACCTGGTTGGTTGTTTTCAGATTATCTGGCGCCGTCAGCAACACGAGGGCTATAATGCGCCGAAACATTCGTCATTAGACAAGTCAACATACATTTACAAACACCCATGCCTAACACGGGACTCGAACCCGCAACCTCGTGGTCTAGAGGCTAGCACGCTAACCACTATGCTGTTTGGTCGGCACCGTTTGGATTGCATTATCCAGTAATGTGATCATAGGCCATTTCGTTTAATTTAAAGCTTTGATTTCTGCAAGTCTCCGTTTCTTCGTGTCCTTAAAAAAAAAAATTTTACTTTGTTTTAAATTAAAGTTTAAAATTAAGGATGTTTTTAAACATTAACTCTAAGAAAGAATTAGACATATCATGATATTGCGCATTTTCAACACAAACAACAACTTTACACAACATCTGTCATTTTAGCATCATCTGTTTTTCTTTCCAGAAATGCACAGCCGGCTTCAAAATGTATACTTTATTTTGAGGGAGAGAAATATTTTTTTCATTGAAGTCAGCGATTTTTCTGATTTTTTACGAATAGTTTTATTACCCATTATAACTAGTTGATGACAGAGAGATTGGACAAATTACTTATCCGGACAACCACTTATAATGATATTTCTACCTAAAAAATTGTTTTTCAATGATTGCTAAAAAACGGCTCTAACGATTTTGTTCAAAATCGCTGTGGTAATGCATCTTAAGGTGTTCTAAACATCCCTACCCCCGAAATTCCCGTAAAAATGCTTTCATGGCATAAAAAGTTAAAAAACAAAGGCCTTTAACATACTTCATCAACGATCGTTTTTCTCCTCTGCTCAGTTTCACTTATAAGTAATGATAATATAAAAATTATTGTTAAGAGAAATATCGCCAAAGTCATTATTTTGGCTGAGAGGGTTTCTTTCTTTTTTTACCCCTTTTTTTCCCTGTAAAATCCATACAAGAATTATTGCAAAAAATATCGCCAAACTGGCAATTTTTTCTAAATGATTGATTAAAAACGTTAAATGACACAAATTGACATCTGTATTATAGTGTAATTGAAAGTTGTGCGATGTTCCACACCCCTAGTTTAACTTTAATATCAATACATTACTTTTATATTCTTTCGAATTTTTTTCTGTATGGTAGTTTCAGTTTTCAGAAAATTGCCCCTGTACTGAAATAAAAACAAGCAATTGACAAACGTAATCAAACTCAGAAAGAAAATGGGTACATATCTACATTTGTGAATGTCTGAATTTATACATTTGTTAATAATATAGTAGTAGTAATTTGTTGAATAAGCAGTCATTTTTCCAAATGAGGTATTATTAAATTGCCATGTGAAAGAAAACACTACTTAAATTTCTTTAATTTAAACTTCAGCTTAAGCATAATGCATGAATAATTATTTTGTATAAAAATGCACAGTCAACTAAGGTATGGAGAAAAATCAGCTATCATTATTTACTTTCAAAGCTTATCTATAAAAACCAATTACACTGCATAAGCAACAGAAAAGTCAAAAATAAAATAGAAAGATCAATTATAATAAATATTTACAAGTCTAGTGTTCCATTAGCATTATATTAACTCCCTATTCCTTAAAACGGAATAAAAGAGACTTTTATTTTTATACTCTATTTTCCTTTCAAAAGTTAGCCAGTGGGCAAGAAACAGCTCTCTTTAGACAGTATCGCTGTTTGTCTTCTATTTACGAAGCTTTGAAGCTTTTTTTTTTAAATTAATCTTTTGCATCAAAGATAATAAGTTCAGCAGAACATGTTCTCTTGAAAAAAATTTAAGTTCTTTTATAAGAGAGACTTTTTTGATTCGACATCGATGGAATAATTCGAAATAAATCAGGATATTTGACAAATAAAGATAAATGCCATATAGAAGCTTATTTTAAAAACTCTTTAAATATACTTATAACGTTATGTTTATAGTTAAATATTAATTAGCATTTCCTTTTGGGATAATGTTAAATCTTTTTCTGGATAAAAACTTGGTTACATTAAAAATTTATTACATTGGAATTGCTTTCTATACTGTGATTCATCATCCACGTTAACTGATAATTAGAAATTTATTGAACTTTTTAGAAAAACAGAAATGGACGAGGCGTACATAAATTCCTTTTTCCCCCATTCTGGTACAGAAAACTAAAAAGGAACAAATATTTATAAATAAAACATAAATCAATTGGATAGAGGTCACATTACGAGATAAACAATTTTAATAATTACCAATGGCTTTAATTTACAAAAAACTTGATTTAACAGAAGAAAAGAAAACAACACAGCACTAACCTTACACCATATTTTATTCAAATACCCCATGGTGTCCAAGTTACTTAACTTTAAATGTTTTGGTCAAACAGCCCTGGACATAGCATTAAATTTCTTCCGTTTTCTAATTTCAGGTACAGAACCCTGAAAAGGAACAAATATTTACAAATTAAACATAAATTAAAGGGTTAGAGGTCACATTTCAAGATGAACAGTTTTGATAATTACCTAGGGCCTTACTTTACAAAAAGCTTGATTTAACAGAAGGAAAGAAGACCACACATCTGTAACCATATACCATATTTTATTCAAATAACCCACGATGTCCAAGTTACTTAAACTTAAATGTTTTGGTCAAACAGCCCTGGACATAGCATTACATAACTTCCATTTTCTCATTTCAGATACAGAACCCTGAAAAGGAACAATTATTTACAAATAAAACATAAATCAATTGGATAGAGGTCACATTACAAGATAAACAGTTTTGATAATTACCTATGGCCTTACTTTACAAAAAACTTGATTTAACACAAGGAAAGAAGACAACACAGCACTAACCGTATACCATATTTTATTCAAATACCCCACGATGTCCAAGTTACTTAAATTTAAATGTTTTGGTCAAACAGCCCTGGACATAGCATTACATAATTTCCGTTTTCTCATTTCAGGTACAGAACACTGAAAAAGAACAAATATTTACAAATCGAACATAAAACAAATGGCTAGAGGTCACATTACAAGATAAACAGTTTTGATAATTACCTATGGCCTTACTTTACAAAAAACTTGATTTAACACAAGGAAAGAAAACAACACAGCACTAACCGTACACCATATTTTATTCAAATATCCCACGCTGTCCAAGTTACTTAATTTTAAATGTTTTGGTCAAACAGCCCTGGACATACCATTATATAACTTCCGTTTTTCCATTGCAGATACAGAACACAGAGAAATAAATAAATATTTACAAATCAAATATGAATGAAATGATGAGAGGCTGTTCTGAGTTCTTGTTTGTAAAAGGTAAGAAGCATCTTCGGGGACAACATCTTCTAAATCCATTACATCATATTCCGGCTTACTGGCTCTCCTCATTTTCTATTTATGAATGACAACATTCGTTCCCGAGAGGCCAAGTAATGTCAATAAACTTCTTGGAAGAGTTATCAGAGAAGCAGTATCTCTATTTGATCCTAAGCTCAATGGAATGTCCTTAAGATCATTCAATGGGGTATAGGGCAACGCAAACAGCATTACAGCTTTGTGCTATTCTGATAAATAGAAGAGAATAAATTATTTAAGTTAGAAAAACATTAAGATGAAAAAAGAATAAACATCAGTTTAAATTATTTAGACATTCGTAAATGATATCTGTATAAAAAGAAATGAACATAAGTTTAAATTTTCACCACTAATTTACTATTAGGATCATAGACCATGGCAAACTGACATATAAAGACGTATTAAATGAAATGATAAAACGTATTATTTAGACATTTGAAAATGATATCTGCATAAAAAAATAATCTCCAGTTCAAGTTTTCAACGCAAACGTACTCTGTCCTACCAAGGGTAAATGATTTCTGAAGCAAAAGTAAAAAAATAAACATTTTTATTTTTCAGTCCCAAACCTACTATTTAGACCATGAGAAAATAATATCTTTATTTGAAATACAAAAAATAAACACCAGTTAAAATTTTTACAAACATACTATTTAGAACAGCGTTCGCCACTAACTTTTAGAGGCGGGCCGTAATACTTATGTTTGAGCTCTTCGAGGATCGGATACACCAATATATGTATTTTTATTAGCGATTTAATAATACATAGCATTTCCGAAAACTGAAAAAAAATGGATTTTTTTTTTATCTTAATCAAATTACAATTGATATTTGATTCTTTTTTCTTTTTTTTCAAATAATTAAATAATAATTTTCATTATTAGTAATTTAAAGTCTAAAAGAGAAGTGAATATTTTGATCCAACGTGACAATGGGACTTGACCAAACTTTTATTAAAACTATTTAAAATGTACTTCCAAATTACTTTGCTTTAATTGATATAAATTGTGATACGATGGTGGTTGAAATCGTTCAATTTATTTTGTGATAGTTGGTTGTTTTCAGATTATACGGCACCGTCAGCAACACGAGGGCTATAATGCGCCGAAACATTCGTCATTTGACAAGCCAACATACATTTACAAACACCCATGCCTAACACGGGACTCGAACCCGCAACCTCGCGGTCTAGGAGCTAACACGCTAACCACTAAACCGTTTTTCTGCTATTTTGTGAGAGTCGATGTCTGTCTCAGTATTTGTTGCAGCTAATCTATATATTTAATAGGCAATACGTTTTTTGGGGTTAGTCCGTCCGCCTAAACTACTCAACCAATTTCAATGATCAAGGTGTCATTTTAAAGGAAATAAGCTGTAGATTTGCCAAAACGTGCCAAAATAATTTTTTAACACTTTATTAATTAGTTAAATTTCAATATTTTTCATCATTAAGCTACTACAAAGCCTCAATGATTTTGAATATAAGAATGGCAACATCCTTAAGTAAACAAACCCGCTGCTCGGGGTTTCAACCAACCAACCAACCGTTGCTAATTTTAAAGCTATCCTTACGTATGTAAACAACAAACCCGTTGCTAATTTTAAAGCTCTTTTTAAACTCTTCGTTTCAAAGTAGATTTTTTCTGTTTTTCTGAAGCATTTTTGTATTAGAGTAATTATTATTTTGAAGTATTTCTATCCAGAAAATGCCTCGAGTTGGACGTCGTTCTCTAACGGGGCGACTTATCAGAATAAATAAAAGATATTGGGACTTCAATGTAAGGGCATAACTAATGAAGTTTTAAATCAGAATGTTGGCGGATAGTATATTTAACTTTCTATTATGAAACTTGCAATTTGGGTGTTTTCTCTATTAGGCCTTACATTAAAGTTATAAAAATTTGGTTACATTTTTTATGGCTGGCAAACCTATTCGAGGGCAGCAAGATGTTTTAACCACAAATTCGAGCGGCAAAGTCGCTCAATCCGAGCGCAGCGAGGTGTTTGGGGGTTGGCGAGCGTTAGCGAGCAGGGGGCGAAGCCCCCTAGTCTTAATAAATTGCCCAAATGAGATTCATTAAGTTATTCCTGTATTTATTCTTGATGAAAACCATCTTGCTGAAAGCTTCCTTATATAGTTTCTTTTGGCACGTAGTGGAGAACTCTAATTTACACAGTTAACACATACTATAATATTTCAGAGAAATTATAATTATGTAAAAAAAAGTCCATACCGTAATTTTTTTTTACTTTCTGTGCTGTTGGTGGGCCGCAGAAAATCCGTTGCGGGCCAAATCCGGCCCGCGGGCCGCTTAGTGGCTAACCCTGATTTAGAGCTTGAAAATTTATATCTGAAAAAAAAAAAAAAAAAAAAAAAACCAGTTAAAATTTGTGCCATAAACGAACTGTGCAGATCATGAGAAAATGATTTGTGAAGAAAAGAAAATATATTTATCAGTTTAAATTTTAACACACAAATATTGCATTTTAAGGATTTATATAAGAGTTACTTTTGCAAAAACAGTATCCTCACCTAAAGGCAACCATGGACTCAGAAACAGTATCATCACCTAAAAGCAATCATGAACTTCCCCTGTCATTGTCACCCCGGTCATTAGTTTTTGTCCTTAAAACGTAATTTGTAAATATTTTAAAAGTTGAAATGCTAAGACAAAAGTTCTTGAAATATCAAACATTCAATACCTAATAAAGTTTTGAACAATTACCATAAAATTTTTGTCCTTTAAAAATCATCTATGAACATTTTAAAAGTTGAATTTTTTTTGTTTGAATTTTCTCTGAAGCTTCAGAAGTAAGTTAGAAAAATTGTTAAAGATTTGTTAATCTCTAAAGGCTCAATACTTCTCTAAACAGCTTCGATTTAGTTATGGCTGACTTTGTATATAAAAAAATGTTGGTTGTTTTATGCATTCAATGGCCTATACTTGGTCACAATAACGGCTAATCAAGCCGGGACCTACAGCTTAACATAGATTCCGAGCCATAACGAACGTACATGCCTAACCCCGGATTCGTAAACGGCAACTTTGACATGCGAAGCCCGAGTGCTAACCACACAGCCATCATGGGGATAAGGTGGACATAAAAATAAGGAAATGGTTATAGATACATTCTACAATTTATAGAAAATGTTTCAAATGAATTATAAACAGTAATTTAGGTAAAACAAAATATTATTTTTTTTGTTTGGAGTCACAGACTTATCTGTCTAATGGATAAAAATAAATATATGTGTTAAACAAGTTTACGTTTTATAGACAAACTTAATCGATTATATTTTAATAAACATAGGAATAATTTTTTTTAGATAGAATTAGTATTATATTCAACTAGTTCTCTATTCAGTTATTTGGTTACTTTTTATTATTCAACAACAGTCCTATACTTTTATTTCAAAGTAAGTTTAACCACAAAATAATGTGAATAAATCAAATTTACAAAAAAAAAATAATTACTTTTAAACGATTTACTCTAGCTAAATTGCTGATGATCGAAAATATTGCAAGGAAATTACATCATCTTTCTAAAAAACATTTCTTTGGCGGAGAGATTAATGAAATCCTTATGTTTTAGATTTTTAAAACTGGCAGAAATGAATTTCTTTGATCTTTGTTATTAAATCACTAGATATATCTGTGATATTTAATACATTTTTAAATTTGAAATTAATATCACTGCAATTTCCTTTAATTGAGATTCAATTTCACGGTAGAAACATCGTAAGGCTAATTTGTAACTCACACGCATGTTACGTCAATACGTGACGTCATTTCTTTATAATGTTATTCCCTTTCTGAAAAGGTTTTGAAAAACTCGTTTATTTTTACTGAGTCTTTGGAGAAATCGTCTATAAAAATCGATCTTAATCTCTTTGCGGATTGAAGCCTAAAATGATGAGTACCTTTCGAAAAATTACATTCTTCATAACATATGACAGTTCTTCCACCAGAAAATTTTAGTCCACAACTTAAAAAAAAAAAAAGAAAAAGATTCTGACTGCACAATTTGATTTTGAGTCTCAACGCAGTTCCGGATTTTCCAGAAATTGAAAAGTCAAGATTTCTTGTTATATTCTTGCCATGGAATATATTTCAAATTCACGGAATCTTAACAATTTATTTTTTTCTAGTACTTTGGGTCTTCAATTTCACATTAGTAGATCAATTATAACGTTGAATAACATATTTTACAGGAGTTCATTCATCTTAACGTTGAATATTTGATTTCATATTAGTTCAACTATCCTAATGTTGAGAAATTTATTTTATAATTGTCCAATCATCTTAACACTGAATTAGCAATTTCGAATGAGTTTAATGAGCTAAAAATTGAATATTTAAAAAAAAAATTTAAACTTTTTAATATTAAGTTTGTTGTCTAAAATTACAAAAATCTCAATGTCGTGTTTTCATTTTTTGTCTAAAAATATACTTTGCATTCATCAAGTTTTCATCTCACTTGATGTTATTGAGAATAACTGCAATAAAAGCGTTCATACTACTGTTTATTTATAAGAAAATGGTTGTGATTGCCTTAACCTGGTACACACATTTTTAAGAATACTTTCTACTTGATACACTGTTACAAATTTTGTTCCTTCTTGCACCAAAAATTGGTTCCCATTTAGCTGCAACCAGTAGTTTCATGATTTAATGGTGCTTACGGTCCTAGGTTAGAGGTCAGAAATATCGATACTATATCGTTGCATAGAAAAACATATCGATAAAATGTCGATATATCGATACATTATTATTTTTTATTTGATTTTCAATTTTGCCAGAAACAAAGTTTTTCGGGGCAAATTTCTACTTTCCATGATTGCTTTTTTGTAAGGTGACTACTTTTTCAACTGAAATGGATCTATTACCAAAAAAAAAAAAAAAAAAAAAAAAAAACACGTTATATTTTCGCTTAATTGGTGCAGTGATTTTAAGAAAATTCAGATAATTTTCAATAGCTTTTAATTGTATGGAAAAATATTGAATACTGGTGCCATTTTAATTGTCTCTCAGCCAAGTTCAAACTTTAATTTTGAAGTTTTTGAAAAGGGAATAAAGAAAATCGTAAAAACACATGGAACTGCAAAACAATCATCAAAAAACTAAAAATGTTTGAAAATATCGATATATCGGTGACTTTTATCGATATTTTTAATATCGATATCTTTTTAGAAATATCGATAAAAATATCGTCGTATCTATATATCGTCGACCTCTATCCGAGGTAGTACCATTAAATCGTGAAACTAAGCCCAAAATGTTGGTTGCAGCTAAATGGGAACCAATTTTTGGTGCAAGGTGGATCTAAATTTTTAATAGTGTAATACAATACTGTTATATATTTATAAGACAATATTGATACCTTTTTTTTTGTGTGAGTTTTTGACTAGAAAGTGCATGTTAAAAATGTGCCGTTGGATATTCAACGTTAAGAATGGTTGAACTATAATGTTAATTGGTGGTTTACCATTAAGATGATTGAAATAATGTAAAACTAGCAAATAAATTTTTGAACTAGTTTATGAAAAGGTTTTTACGAAAAAATATCATGCATTTAATAAAAATCACAAAATTATAAAAAAACAACAACATAAAATTAGTATTAGACAAATAAAACTAAACCTACACAAATAAGTGGTTTGTTACTTTTGAAACATGAAAAAGTAATTTAATATTATCTGCGAAAAAATACTGTGAATTTTCTCTTCTTCAAAATACTTAATTGCCGGTTTAATTTAATGGTGCTAGGTCAATATATCAATTAAAAATACACAATATAAGTCCATTTACATATTTACGAAAATAAAATGGATTTATACACCTCTATATATCAAATATTAAATTAATACACTTTTGCAGCTTTTTATTCTAGTTTTTTCATAAAAGCTCCTTTATACTAGCTAAATGCATACGATTATAAAAATATACTCGCATTTGTAAAAATTTGAAAACTTAAGTTTACAGCTTAAATATTTTAATTAAATATTAGTCTTTCAATAAAATCCAATTAACTTCAACCCACAATAAAACTCAATTAAACAATTTACAAGACCCGAATATCAAAACTACCCATTCTAACTTTGCTTACCTCCACCAATTTTTGAAGTTGGATTTTAAGCCTTTTAAAACATTGATCTTGGATTCCTTATTACAGATCTCTCCGCTTTCAAATGAGATTTTATGCCGTAAACAGAATGGTCTTAAATGTTTTCCATTTTAAATGAGAATCCCGAAGCAACTAACAGTGAAGATGTTGTCTTTACACTCGCCGGAAAAGTAGTGTAATTAATCGTATTAGATGTCATGAAAAAGATAAGATCTTTTCACGTGGTAGATTCTGACTCAGGATTTTAGGAATAAATCAAATATAAATCTTTGGGTATTGGGAAAACTTAAATATTTAAATAATTATCCTGAATCTTAGATAAATGGCGCATCAAGTTTTAATATGATGATACTCATTAAACTAATTTATAATATTTGTGATTACTTTTTATAACTTTAACGTTATGCTGAATTTCCACTAAATAGCAAATCTGTTTGGTCAGCTCTGATTTTTATGAAAAGATAGGTTAGAGCTTACAACTTAACGTGGATTCCGAAGCACAATGAACAACCTTGCCTGGCCAGGGATTCGAACCGGGCACCTTTGACATGTGAAGCCAGCGCCCTAACTACACAGCCATTAGGTGAGAAAGAAAAGACGGAAAAGAACTTAATACTCTTATTTTGAAAAACAATTTTTTGTGGAGCTGAACATGTTCTGTGTTCGAATCAAATTGATGACATATTTTACACCCAATGTCGGTAACATGAAGATAAGTTGAAGATGTGTTGCACAACTCTTCATGCTCTATGTCAACAGTGTTCAAGAATGCTTTTTAATATTTTTCAATTTTGCACAAAAGCTCAACCTAATTGTTACGCATCAATGATCAGTAGAACATATATTTAGAATTTTTAACTGAGTACTGTTAAAATTATTACAGAGCAAAGGAGATAAACAAAAAATCATTAAGGTTGTTGTAGAACATATTAGATCCTCATGGTTGATGCAAACTCGTCAATAAGCAGATATTATCATCTACCCACAGACCACGATGTAATACAAAGTCGCAGTGCTGGTACTAGCACTCTGGTATGCGTGGTCAGAGCGCTAACCACACAGCCATCAGATGGGCACTACTTTTTGAAACTCGAAATGTTCCAAAACGGAAGATAAGAGCAATTTATATATATATATATATATATATATACATGCACATACACATGCACATATATATATATATATATATATATATATATATATATATATATACATGCACATACACATGCACATATATATATATATATATATATATATATATATATATATATATATATATATATATATATATATATATATATATATATATATATATATACATATACATACATATACATACATATACATACATATATATATATACATACAAATACATACATATACATATACATACATATATATATATACATACAAATACATACATATACATATACATACATATACATACATATATATATATACAAATACATACATATACATATACATACATATACATACATATATATATATACATACATATACATACATATACATATACATATACATATACATATACATACGTATACATATACATATACATGCACATGCACATACACATATATATTTTACTGAATGCATCACTTCCATTACCTTATGTTAACGTATGGATAATTGAAAGTGAAATTCGAGCTAAATCCTTTTAGAAATTTGCAATTTATTTAAATCTGTTACACTAAATAAACTATTAAAATTTTTTTATACTACTCCTCTCGCTTGGGTTTACTAAAACTTAACATAGTTTCCTACTGATTTTTAAAGATAATAACATTCTAGTCTGCTATCGATACTCTACTTAAGTAAAAAAGTAAAAATGGAATCGATCTTCATAAATAATGAATGAAAGGATGTATTGTGCTAAAATAAACAACTAAATAAAAATAAAGAGAAAGAAGAGTAATATAAAGAACGGAAATAATAAATCGTATAAAGTCATTTATTTATCAAGAAAGTCCCCTTAAAAGACACGTAAATATTTATTCTGTCAAATGAGATTGATAAAAGAAAGTGTAAAAATAATTTGTATTAAGCATTTCTCTACTCAAATAGAAATTTCAAATGGAAATTTGGTGTCGGGCTTAAAATAATTAAAAAGTAAACTTTTAATGCGTCTGTGTTCAAAGATTTCAAGTGCTTTAGGATTTTAATCAGAAGGCTGTAATGCGAATAATTAAACTAGAATTGGAATTCTTTATTATGAGGTTGTCTTTAAAAATGGTAAAATATTCAAAGAGTCAATCTGAAAGGTTTTTCATTTCTAAATAAAGATTAAAGTAATTTCAAATTTGTTTGATTAAATATAAATGCTAAAAATTGAAGTTCCAAAAATAGCAAAATTAATTAGGCTCAGAGGATATTTTTTTTACCTAAGATAAAAATGTATTTATTCAAGTCGACAGTTTAAATAATTCTATAAATTATCGTGATAATCTTATGATAAAATTTAAATAATTTTATTATCAAAGTAAAGAACGGTAAACTTGCCAGTAACGGAAAAAAAAACAAAAAAAAAAACCCAACAAGGATGGGAATATTAATTTACGTATGAACTCACGAGAAAATGTTTTTTTATAGCTCGTATTTGTAATGTAGTATTTAAGTTCCAAGTTTAAAAAAAATACGTTTGTTAGAATAATAAATTAGTGAACCGGAATTTTTTTAATTAAATGTAATTCGATAACTTTTTTTATAATTTATCAAACGATTTTTTCTTTTACTAAGAATTTTTCTGTAAACTTTCAGGGCGAAGTTCAATACTCATAACATTCCAGGCTGAAAGCAAATTATCCAATAGTTTTTTTTTTTTAATTATACAACTTACAATCTTAATGATTGCGAACTTAAATGATAAGTATAATTGTTTTGTATAAGAGTAACAATTAAAAGAAAACAACCAAGTACTATAAAACAAATATTTTAAAAACAGCTTAAATATTAAAATATGTTCATATAAAAGGTATTAACATTAAAATACGTTAATAGTAGAATACATTAGACATTACTTGTATTGTGTTGGATACAAAACTATTTCCTATAAAAAGACTTTATCAGGCAATAAGTCAGTACAAAATTTTAAACTATTATGCACAGTATTTAAAGTAGTATTAAAATAAAAAGAAATTACTTCAAAACACTACTATTATGTATAATAAGATTTACTTTCTTTGTTTTTAACCCTAAACTTATCTCACGTGCCAAATTGCCTTTTTGAAATTTTCTTATAATAGTGCTAAAATTTACGGCCAATAAATTCTTTAAAATTTACTTTTGTTTTTCGTGAGAAATATAGGCAACTTGACTTACAAAGAGAGCTCAAAGTGGGATTAAATACGAAACGTTTTTTTTTTTAAAGTCGTATTATAAAAAGAGTGGGATTTTTCCCGTTTATTAATTAACTGTAGTACTCCAAGGCAACTTTTATTATTGCCTAAATGCTAATACTAAAACTAAATATGTAAAGAGCCTGAGAAGTACATATAAAAAATTCATTGTACTTATTACATTTCGTTTATTGAATTAAAATTAAATATTAAAGACTCATTTCGTAATGGTTAAAAAATTTCAGGTAAACTACAAATTTTCGCTAATAATTACTCCTCTAAATTAAACTTTAACAAATTTTAAAAGTCTTGAAATTTATATGGAAAAATTAGGGAAATTGTAAGTCTGTTTTTCATATACAGGGTGTCTATAAATTAGTTTGGCAATGAAGTTCAGATATATATGTATAACACTTCTACTTATCAAGGACTATGGGGACTAAGGCACCTCTGCTCCTTTTAAGCATTTTTTACCAATCCTATATCCAGTACAGATTGGTAGTGGGCAGTACTGCACAGGATGTAAGCCCACTCTCGCTCGTGAGAGGGAGTGCGCAAGTCTACCTGTAATCACCGAAGAGTTTATTTCTACCTCTTTTCAGTAGCTACCCGGTAGATGGCAGCACTACCGACCATATGTGGAATTTCTTAATTTAGAGGCAATACCAAGCAGAAGACTTGGCTTTGCCATCCCCAGAGGACTTTGGAAGACTTTGCGACTGATTTAACGTGCCCCAGTCACCATTACCGAACACGGTGGTCTTTCGTTGGTCCCAGGCCCGAATTCACAACCTTCTGGTTATGAGAGCGATACTCTATGTGGTCCTGTATAACTCTTAATAACTAGGCATTATAAACCATTCATTTCCCCCAACTAATTTATATTCACCATGCCATTCTATATGCAAAAAATAAATAAATAAATAAATAAATAAATAAATAAATAAATAAATAAATAAATAAATAAATAAATAAATAAATAAATAAATAAATAAATAAATAAATAAATAAATAAATAAATAAATAAATAAATAAATAAATAAATAAATAAATAAATAAATAAATAAATAAATAAATAAATAAATAAAAATATTAAAAAAAATATTGTGCCTAGTTATTATGAGTTATACATATCTATTTGAGCTCCATTGCCCAACTACTTTATAGACACTCTGTATGTTACTTGGACTAAAACTTATGCAACCCCAAAGAAAATAAAGCTCGCTTTAATTGTATATTACAGGTTAAGAATTCTACTTTCAGAATATTGTAAACGTTTCTACTGAAATCTACCAATGAGGAACATTTTTAAGAGTAATTACCCAACTCCTAAAAACAAAACTTTTCGTGTTAACTAAAAATTCATCAGTCTTAAAACAAAACTCTTTATTTAAAAAATAATAATTTTTTTTATTATTTTCTTCTGTATGTTTTTTCAACTAGACTAAGAAAAAGTATGGTAATTTGCAAACAAAATGAACTACAGCAGAAAATAAAAATAATATAAAAGTTTGCCTGCGGTAAATAAATTGTTATTTGAGGGCTTGAGAAGCAAATTGGTCTAAGTGACTTTACTGAACTTTTGAGAAAATACAATTTAAAGTTTCTTATTTATTCTATGAAACCTAGTGATATCTTCATTCCAGAGGTTAGTATTTGAACAAAAAATAATTTTCATGCAAATTTAATATAAATAAGAAACTTTAAAGGGTATTTTCTCATAAGTTAAAAAAATTCACTGGACCCCTTTGCTTCTAAGGGCCCTCATTTAAAATTGTGTCAGTTTTATAAGGATTACTTTGTCATGTTATCCGGATAAGGGTATCTAAAAACTCTTTCATTAAGTGCATCAACAGGACATTGATATCTGCTACAATTGTGATAAATTAACATCGCCCTTATACAATAATCTCCAATCATCCAGAACGAAAGATGCTGGATGTTCATTTGAATATTTACTCTTCTTTTTCTTCATGAACAGAAACTAAAGTGAAAAATAATTCGAGAGATAATAAATCTTTTGAGAATCTAGAGGAAAGATAATGTTTTTACTATATACAGTTCTTAGCAATGTTTAAGAGGAAAGCCATAATAACTTGCAATTCTCCGATTGCCATTATCTGGAGAAAAAAAAAGCATTTGTGTCAATGCAAATACATCTGGCTACCTTGCTATGAGACCATTACCATCTCTTAATATCTTTTAAAACGTTCAAATTCTTGTCTATGAAGATGTTTGGAAGAGTATTCAGGAAAGGGCCTCACCCTACCATAAACCAGATTTTATTTCGAAATATTTTGTTAAATGTCCAGGTAATTTAAGAAAAGTTTGGTTTAAGGTTAGTTTTATAAACGTGCTTGAATTCTCTGGGAAATCCAAAATATCTAGAACCCTTGAAAGCCTTTGGTGATCAATGCTATCATAGGACGTCTTGAAGCCAACAAAAGAAACACTTTCTGAAAATTTAGTGCAAATTCTCAGGTAACACAGCAGTATTGGCCAATGCTCGAAACAGGGGTTCTGAAAAATTGGTCAATTGCGGCCAAACATGGGATTGTTTTAAAACTAACCATGTCAAAAACATAACAAAACATATTTTTACCCTCCGTCCTTTCTTATAAATAAATTATTTCAATTTTAAAACAGTGCATCAATGCTTCAAAACTTTCAGCATATTTTATCCATAATTGAGCTAGATTGGCCAATATCGGTGCGATTTGTAGTGTTCCATATCGGAATTGGCCAAAGTCAGCCGATATTAGCCAAAGTTATTGTGCTACTGAGGTTGATTTGTTTACATAGGCTGATTTATCCCTACATTATCCTCCCATTCCTAATACGTTTTAAATTAAAGGTGATAACATGTTAAATAATATATTCGACAAAAAATAAATTAACTTACATTAAACCATTTTTAAAGTTTAAGGCATGAAATTTCACGAGTCCTGTCCAAACGCAACGCTTCATATTCTTAATTAGGCTAGAAAACCATATGCATTGCCTCAATCAACGTAGGACCTTCTTCCTTTGACATTTCATCTGGAATACGATCAGGGCCTTGGACCTCATTTGAATTTGAAAGACCACCTGAAAAGTCTTCATTAGGTAGTTAATATTAGAAATGTTACTAAAATATTTCATCAATCTTTTTGTAATATCATCACAATTGATGCGCATTTCTTCATTCCTATCCTTACAGAGTGTGATTTCGGATTTAAAATCCTGGTGATTATCAATAATTTATCTATAATGATCTCTGCTTTTGCTACTTCCCCTAAGATTATCCTCATCTTTAAGAAAATCGCCTTATTTTTTTTGTAGTTTTCTTTACCCTCTTCCTTTCTAATTTGTAGTCCTTAACCGAATTTATAGTAAAACTTCATTCGTGCATATAATGATAAATTTTGTTTTAATCTTCAGTAGCCAATTTATACTTCTCAGTCGGTTCTGGAACCATGTCTAGGATCAAGATAAGTGGCGAGTAAAATCGTTTTGATTCTTCATTTTCAAACTTGTTAAAAGTAGAATTTTGAAATGTCTTCTTGGGTTCCTTCTTGATCGTAGCTCCTGTTATCCATCTTTTAAGTTAGAGCAGTTAGATTTGTCCCGACACTTGATTTGAATACTTTTCAGGTTAAATATATGTGTTTCTAACTTAGCCACTCCGAGAGAGCAATACAAATCAAAATTAGTTCCCTAAAAATTCCTATTATGCAAAAGGTTTGATCAGTGTCTGGCATCTATCAAGATAGGGTAAATTTGACTGAAGGTGTTATTGCCAGAAGTTTCTCATGTCAGTTGTCAGTTTTTATGTGGGAACTATCTTCTCCTCACAACCATATTTTCTATCAAATAATTAATAGTTTAAAAAACTAAAAAATACGCTTTAATAGAAAAGTGAACTAAAAAGTAGAAAATAATTTTAAATAAGTTTGAAATAAGAATAGAGTGATTAACAAGAAATATTTATTTTATCGTAAAAAAGCGTGGGGTGCTTGATGTCAATTGTTGAAAATATTTAATGACAGATAATGGTAAAACTAGAGCCATTATGAAAATATCCCCACGCTTTTTTACGATAAAATAAATATTTCTTGTTAATCACTCTATTCTTATTTCAAACTTATTTAAAATTATTTTCTACTTTTTAGTTCACTTTTCTATTAAAGCGTATTTTTTAGTTTTTTAAACTATTAATTATTTTCTACTTTTTAGTTTGGTTTTCTATTAAAGCGTGTTTTTTTAGTTTTTAAACTATTAATTATTTTTTCTGTAAACTATAATTTTTTTTTAGTTAGTGTACAAAACTCTCCAGTTGTTTCTGCCAATAGTCACATGCTTGTCTCAAATTTAAGTCATGTGTATGCCTTAGCACACGCCGTATTACTAGGCACAAAACACTACCTTGTCTCTGAATATGAAAAATCACTAATCCTGAAGATCCTGGTGAATAATGTGACAAAAAAAAACACGCTTTGTATAACCGTCGTTCAAACGACAAATCTTTCAAACGGCACACCAGGGTTCGATTCCGGAGAAGGTTGGTTGGTTGGAATTTAACGCCACAAGGGCAACACGAGCTAATCCTTGTGATAAAGCGACAAACTTATTGAATTATTGAATTGTCATCGGTCCTTAATAAGTATGCCAAATTTTGAGTTAATCCGACGTTTTGAAGGGGGTCAAAATCATGTTCAAAGATTCCGTTACATACTAACATACATACGTTTGAAGCTAATAAAAGCGTATTAAAATCAATGTGTCTGATCCAATTTTATCAGGTAATGTCATGCAAATCATGTTATTCAAACATTGGCTGGAAATCATTTTCCTTTCCATTGACATTAAAGTCACCCAATAGTAATTTAATGTCCAAATCACATTAGAAAGAATTTTGTTCTATGTCATCATTTTCCTACTTTGGTGAATGAGCATTAAGCTATAGTTAAATAACCCCTCCATCTACCTAATCCAGTTGATTTAGCCTTAAAATCTAAATTCAAGAGCTTAATTCATTAATTAATGCCGCACCAAATATATCTCTCTAAGGAACACAAACGTACAGTCTGCTATTAATTTCCTTGGATTTCGTGACGATAAAGGTTTTTCAAGGGAGAGTTGCTGGACTCCAACGTCCAACACCCAAACGGGAGTACTCGGACAGTTCTTTAGAACACGACAGCCCACTCACCACGCCAAGGTGACAATACCACTTACAGCTAATAACTATATATCTACAAACTTAAACAACATGCATGCATTGCTAATCCATCAACAACTAACTATGCAAATGCATTACAACTACTCACCAACCACGACAAGGTCGCAACACCACTCATGCATAACAATACTTACAGCTATAAACGACTATGACACATATTAATTTATATTAGCAACATACCAAACAAGTATTACTAATGCATCATCAACTGATAAATACTAACACTAACAACTGTTTACATTACATTTTAAAATTTAAATAACAACTATTACTGACTCGAAAACAACTAACACTATCAACTGTTCATAATTAAAACCACATGATTATATACTAAAATCTATTATTCAACAACCACATTCCTATTTATTCTGAGCCGACCAAACGGTATAGTGGTTAGCGTACTAGCTTCTAGACCGCGAGGTTGCGGGTTCGAGTCCCGTGTTGGCATGGGTGTTTGTAAATGTATGTTGGCTTGTCTAATGACGAATGTTTCGGCGCATTATAGCCCTCGTGTTGCTGACGGCGCCAGATAATCTGAATACAACCAACCAACCTATTTATTCTGATACAGGGTATCCCAGGGTATTCAAATGCTTAAATACCCAGGGTATTTAAGCATTTTAAAAATTAATTAAAAAAGGGAATACTATAGAATATATTGTTTTCTGCATTCGACTTGGACAAATTAGGTATTCTATACGTCGATTTTTAAATAGTTACAAAGGTCCCCAACAGATGGAATAAAAACCGGTTTGAACACGTTGAAAAATCTACAAAACGATACTTCAATTGAACTATGCTGTTGCTATAAATGGTGCTAATTTTGAAAACATCGTTTTGTAGTTGTGTTTCATGTTTGTAGTTGTATGCAACATGTTCTGACCACGTTTTTTTTTTTTTTTTAAACTTCCGTTCAACAGTGCCATCTTTGATGAACTTTGTAACAATTTTTGAAAATTGGTGGCGTCAAATTCTCTAGTTTCTCAAATATAATAATGCAAACAGTATATTTCTATTGCATTCCATTATTTTTATTCATTTTTCAAATGTGATAGTCTTCTTTGAGACAGCCTGTTAGAATATGTCATACGCAAAGTAGCACGTGTTGAAAGTATCAAACTATTATAGAAAATATTTTAGGAAATTAAAGTTACCTACCGAGTGAAAAAAAACTGAGAAATTTAGAATTATAGTACAACTATAATATTGCAACATTATCGAACAAATAACGCAAACGATATCAAACAAGTTTATTTTATTTAAAAAAGTAATCTCATTGTTGAATGTGATAATACTAAAGAAGAAGATAAAAACAAGAGATAAAAGAAGATAAATCTTACCCCACGCGACCGGATTCTTATCCAACATTTATTTCGAAAATAGAAAATGAAATATTTTTCGACGCATAATTTTTCCATTCCGTGGGTCGTATAGTGGGTCAACGATAAAATATGGTTCCTATCGTAATAGGAAACATATTTTATCGTTGATCTTTATCTTCGAACTCTTTTATTACACACTTCACCACGCGTTTCGATGCAAATTTTGCCCAAAAGTTGTTTCGAATTGTACTAAAAGGCAGATTTCTCACACTATAGGGAAGGAAAGATAGAGATTGAGAGTTCGTGCCTACGTCATGTATGATAATATCAATGCAAGGAGTTTCTATTGAATTGGAATCGAGAATATTTTATATCAGGTGTTAACAATAGGGCTATATTAGAATTTCAATAATGCTTGAAGTGTTTTGTGATTTAAGTGTTGTTTTCAAATACAGTGTAGTCATAAAGAAACTTGGCCGATATATAGACCTCTAGCTTCCGTTCAGTTCAACAGATAGAGATGAGATTTCAGATATAGTTATTCAGAGTTATGACCTCGGGATTCTGTGAATGACAACAAAATGGCGCACACGGTTACGGTCATAGTTACAGAAACTTAAAATTTTCGAGTGGCAACACCTACTTTTTCCTGTCGCAAAATGCTCAGCGCATGCAAAAACCCTAAAGAGCGTTGGAACGGTGCGAGTATCACAAAAAATGAATGTTTTAAAAAACAGCTCTGTGAACGGCCAACAAAAACACGATGGGGCTGCACGGTGGAAATTTACATATGACAGACGCTATAGTTCGCATGAGTGCCATCACAGGCAATTTTATCGGTTTTCTATGCTGAATAACTGGCTAGCGGCCTTGGTGTACCCCGATCGTGTTTCCGTTGGACGTTCTCAGAGCTATTTTTTTGTGCGAGCCTAACGTGTCCGTTTTTTGTGAGACACGTACCGTTCCAAAGCTATTTAGGGTTTTCGCATAAGCTGATAATTTTGCAATAAGAAAAAGTAGGTGTTGCCTTTAAAAAATGTCGAAATTCTGTAACCATAACTGTAACCGCCAGTGCCATTTTGTTGCCATTCACAGAGCCTCGAGCTCATACCTCTGAATAACTATACCTGAAATCTCATCACAATCTGTTGAACGCAACTGCTGCTAGAGGTCCATATACCGGCAAAATGTCTTTATGACCACTCTGTATATTATAGTTCTGCATGAAATCTTTCATGATTTTAGATTTGGAGCATTTTCCCCAGTAGAGTACACAGGGGTGCCGATCCCCTCAGATCCATGACGCACCCTCCCCCCCCCCCCACCACTCTCATTTTAAATTTGTGGGATTTTAAGGGGGTCCGGTACCGAAAATAAAAAAAAAAACTGTATGTAAAAAATTTATTTTATATACAAGATACTATTTATATATCTTTGAGAAAATGTTTTTTTAAATATTGTGTTTAGTTATTTAAAAAAAAAATTAAAATCCAAGAAAAATCCCTAATAATTGATGTTTGCGTATTTTGATATAAGTCAAGAAAAAATAATTTTATTTTCAAAGTGAAAGCTTTCTGTAATACATAATTATATAAAGAAATTTTTGTCTTCACAGAATTTTGATAGGTGAATAAAAAAAAATTAAAAAAATTCTCAAAGTTAAAATATTGAAATTTTTGCTTTTTTTTATGTTATCTTTTACGCTAAATGTTATATTTTAAAACAGAATTAAAAAAATAAAATTCTGTGAAGACAAAATATTTAAAACTATATAAATTAAATGCTCCAAAAATTTGAATAGCCAATTATTAATGGTTCTGGAGATATATCGATTTGAATATGCAACATCTGTGAAAAACACTAGTGTTCGAAAAACGCACTTTAAGCAGACGCTTCAAGGTGTTACGCCCATTAGTGATGTTTAAATCACAGGTAATTTTGTGGCGTTCTAATCACCGGAGGAATAGGATAAAAACATCATTCTCTTCGGGAATGTATGAACTATTTTTTGAAATCGTAAAAGAAATTTGGGATTTTTGTAAAAATTTCGGTACTGGACCCCCTTAATACTTCTAAATTTTTTATACTAAAAAAGGAAGTCCTTATATTATGTTGGTTATCAAATGAAAACTAATGATGAGATGAGGACTTAATTATATACGTTGTTTATTTGAAAATTTTGATAGTCGAAAAAGTCACTATCCTAATTCCTGAAACAAAGGCTTATAAATTAAAACAAGATCTGCCCTGTATTGAACTGTCTTGTTTTCGGTTACAACATTTCAACAAATGTAGAAAATATAAAGTGTAAAATATATTGTCAGAAAAATATTTAAAACAATGTATTGTATTAAAATTTATAGCAAAAAGAAATCTTAAATTTTTTTAAATATGTTTCTGTTCACACAATGACCAATTAAAAATCCATTATATATAAGAGGCATAAAGTTTCAGATATCCAGTGAAATTTACCGCTTTTCTCCATTTTTTAATTTAATTTTTAATAGATGAGAAACGAGAGGGCACTGGCGATGCATGCTTATCTCCTAAATTCGTCTTCGACGGGCACCCGTGCCTTTTACTTTTACTGATTGAGTTGAAAAAGCAATGTTGCTTTAAATATGTTCTGTCGAGTTCAAATAAGTTATGTTTTAGTTTGGATTTTCAATATCCGGCAACTGACAATCTTATATAAATGTAAAATTTGGTGATCTTCAAACAACTTAAAAGAGTCATTACAAAAATTAAAGTTTTTACCTTAACATCTTGATAGTGCCAGCTAAAGCCAATTTTTTTTTATCGGAATCGATTGCTTGTTTGCCTTTTTTAGATTTAAAAAAAAAACGAAATTTCTATACTCATTCATTTCTTAGTAAGGCTAGAGGTTCACAATCAAGATTCTTTCAATCGGTGTTATAAAAATTACGAGTAAAAGAGAAAGATCTGAAAGTTCCACAATACATTTTTTGTTTTTCAAAAATGTTATTTAGGAAGGTTTTGGTTCGCATTTCATGAAGAACCATTCAAATATGATATCTGGAAATCATCTATTACAAATAAACTTTCATGATTGAAGCTTTGGTTGACTAACAATTAGCCACAAACTTTTATCAGTTAAATTCTAATGAAGGATGTGTAAGAAAGAAGAAAGCATACATCTTTAGTTTATTTCAACTACAAGGTGAGACCAAAAAGTAAGGTGACTGATGTCATAATAATCACCGTATTATATATTTTCAGATAAATATATCACTGTCCTTCAAGGTAGTTCCCGCCGTCTACAATACACTTCTGACAACGTTCATACAAGTTCTTAAAACTTCTGAAAGAGTCCTCCTTTGAGACTGTCTTAAGTCCCTTGGTAACAGCAGCTGGAATGTCTGAGATGCTTGAAAATCGGTTTCCCTTCAGTGCCAATTTCAGTCTAGTATTAAACCCTCCTTATTCCCCGGATCTAGCGCCAGCAGATTTTTTCCTCTTTCCACAATTGAAATTGGCACTGAAGGGAAACCGATTTTCAAGCATCTCAGACATTCAAGCTGCTGTTACAAAGGAACTTAAGACAGTCTCAAAGGAGGACTTATGCAGAAGTTTCAAGAACTTGCATGAACGTTGTCAGAAGTGTATTATAGACGGTGGGAACTACTTTAAAGAACAGTTATGTATTTATCTGCAAATATATAATACAGTGATTATTATGACATCAGTCACCTAAGTTTTCGGTCTCACCTTGTATATGTTAGCGAGGAAAAGGAATGGGGTCTGACTTATGAGTTATATATTGGGTTGTTGATAGATACGACCAAGTGAAGTTTCTAGAAAAGAGGGCGAACGCCGATCCTCCTACGCTGCACCCCTGGTTACCGCTAAAATTTTAATTTGCGTCAAGATTTAAAAGTAGTTGGCAGCGATTTAAAATTTCATATTCATCCTTCCCTTCCTCTTCCTACGTTCATGGAATAGTGTAATTAAGTGAACCTATCAGTAGTCATCTTTACTAAAAAAAAAATAATTAACGAATTCTTCTCCCCTTCCAAGGACGCAAGCCACGTTTTGATGCTTTTCCAATTATTTAAATTTTATATCATTGTTTATGTTAGAAAGTTGGAGGGGTACAATTTGAGAGAAAGCAAAGCACCAAGAAGGCTGATGTCTCTCTCACGAAATTGTGATATACATTGCTACATGATAAAATGTAGGACTCTCACCGTTACTGACCACTGATGCTGTTACATACTAAGTGCTAAACCCGTCCCCCCCCCCTCCCCCAGTTTTCAAAGACACTGTTATATAGTAAAAGTACTCCCACCCCAGACTTAATGATGCTACTGTACAATAAACGGTAGACCCCCTCCCCCCCCCCAAAAAAAAAGAACCTTAAAGAAGAAACTGTTGCATACTAAACAGCCTTCCCTCCGATTTTAAAAGATACACTTACATAATAATGGTAGGATCCTTCATCTCCTCCCAGATTTTCAGCGTAGTGTGTCACACATGCTAAATGGAGCCCCCCCCCCTCTATAAAATATTATTATTTTGTTTCATTTAACTTGTTTTTTTTTACGATATATCCTAAAATTGTCCATTTTCCTATCACCCCCCCCCCCTAAAATTTTAATGACGCAATATGCGTCACGAAACTCCTCTGTAGGCACCCCTGGAATACAAATCCGTTGTTTAATATCGTCTCGACGAGTGTTATAAGAAAGGGCGGAATTTGCACAAAGTATGTTTTGTGATAGTTTTGGTATGTTTATTACAGTGATAGAAGCGGTGAAAAAAAGGTGGGTGGATGCCCAAAAGTTGGGGACATGTGCCCTCTTCTCATCTTCAACGTTAAATTTTGTAATTTTGTAACTTATAATAAAAGCATTAACTAGTAGAAAATAACTTCCGAACACTAACATTGAACAAGAGTCTTAAGCTTCTTGTTATTTTAAAACGACTATTCTGTGACTCAGTTTTTTTACTTGGAAGTAAGAAATATAGTTATAATTCAACGTTTTATACTTAACTGCTTATTTAGATTTATATAGTGCTTATAAATGTGCATTATTTCATGAAATTAAATTAATAAAGAATTGTAAAATGCTTTTTTAAAAAATAGCTTGTCTTTATATGGAAAAAGAATAGAAATTTAATTTAAAAGAAAGTTCCTCCAATTTTAAAAGTTGACCAAGTCTAACCATATTTGTTAATAAAAAATATATATATCTTGATACAAAGTAGTATAATACATTTTTAGAGTAGTATGATAAGTTTCATAAACAATTTTTAAGTTTTCAAATGTAAAAAAAAATCACTTTTTCTGAATGTCCCTACATTTAAAAAGGTTAATGTTATTTTTCATTAATGTTTTTTAGACGGATTGAATGATTTTAAAAGTGGGATGGGGGGGGGGGGTCAGTAGTTTTAGAAGTGGGGGGACGCATGGGTATTTTTTTGAAAAGTGGGGGGACGCGTCATCTCGCGTCTACCCACACTTCTTGCACTGGTTTATTAAAAAAAAAAAAAAAAATGGCCAATCTTCCCATAACCCCTGTTTCCAATATTGGCCAATATTATTGTGTTACCTGGGTTTTACCTTTTATCAAGGTTATACAGGGTGGTCATAGGTCTTTTTTCAAGGTTATACAGGGTGGTCATAGGTCTTTTTTCAAGGTTATACAGGGTGGTCATAGGTCTTTTTTCAAGGTTATACAGGGTGGTCATAGGTCTTTTTTCAAGGTTATACAGGGTGGTCATAGGTCTTTTTTCAAGGTTATACAGGGTGGTCATAGAGAAATTTCCCCGATCTATGAATACTTAGTGGCTTATCTGCTCAAACCAATAGGGTGCGTCTTATATGCCAATAAAAAATACATTTTTAAATTTTTTCTAGACACCCTTTCAAATGCATTCTTTAAATGAGAAAACACATGTGTAAACATTTTGGGAAATTTAAATAAAATTTAGGGGGTGCTACCGGCAGTTTAAAAAAATTACCACTACCATGAAAAAAATCGAGGTTTTCCATTTTTAAGTATAAATTTGTTTTTCGCCCAAAGAGTACGAACCCTGATGTACCTGTACACACTAACTGCTTAACTTCCTCAAGTTAGTCTAAGCACGAAAAAAAAAAATTCTATTTGAGCTGCTATAAGTTGTTTTAATTTCGTTGTTATTCGTACTTTAGCCCACACCTTCATGACGTGTATAGCTGTTGAATAACAATAATTTTTAATGTTTTTTTCAAAATTTGCTTGAAATGAAAAAATAGAGACATGTTTTTTCTTTTGGATGGAAGTTTTCTATGATTCAGTGATGCTAATATTTGGCCTCTGGGCTATATCATTGTTTGTTTTCTTGTATTTGGTTTTGTTATTGAAGACAATGAAGTGTTGCCATGAAGAAATTGGTGATTTAGAAAACTTGTAGATTTCTAAATCACCAATTTAAAACTTTTCTCACAAATTTAAACTTATCTCACAAATAGGGAAAAAGATTAAAATACATATCAGTATGACACCAGTTTCAATGAACAGAAGCTGATTAAAATCATAAATAAGCACGCACACACACACACACACACACACACACACACACACACACACACACACACACACACACACACACACACACACACACACACACACACACACACACACACACACACACACACACACACACACACACACACACACACACACACACACACACACACACACACACACACACACACACACACACACACACACACACACACACACACACACACACACACACACACACACACACAAACATATGCAGTTGCATTTGAAGAAAGTAAACATAAATAATGAAATGGTTGCATTTACAGTTGAGAAACAGTTTAATGATTACAGTTAATGCAGTTTTACGGAGTATGGGGTAGTTTTTTGATTACCAAAACAAGGTCGGCAGTTATAATTATAAAGAAGGAATTAAAAGTTAGAAGTAATGATTGTTAAAGCCCATCAATTAAAGAAATATTTTCAAAATATCAACTTTGATACTTTTTCCAAATTTCAGTTCTTTAGTTAAAGTTGATATTTTACTACTAAATTTATATGAGTTACTTGAAATAAAATCCAAATAAGCTACTTGAAGCATAATATATACAATGATTCAATAACTACTGTCTGAACTATTAAATATTCTAACAAATAAATGAAACACATTAATTGCAATGCTTGGGTGCTGCTAAATTTGACAGATTTTGCAGAGCCTGTAGAAACTCTAAATATCATTTGATTTTAATAAAAAAACTTGCGAATTTTTTTCTCATCAAATGGAACACAATGAGAGAGTGTCCCATAAAAAATTAACACCTTCGAAAATGAAACGCACCCTACTCAACCAATCAAAAAGAAATTATCTATATTGGTATTTGAAGGTATGTTCTTGAGATTGAGATGGTTTCAAATAACAGATCTCTCACGAGTACAGTGACAGTGAAAAAAATGTGGAATTTTTGAATGACAATACCCATTTTTTCATGCGCAAATTGATCAGCGCAGTGAAAAATCATAAATGGCTTTGGAATGATACACGTGTGACAAAAATCGCCGGCTTAAAACATTTGAAAAGAGAAAAAAAAAGCATAGTAAAGGGCCAAATGACAGAGGAGATGCATTGGCAGTTAGGTCCTGTACAATGCTCTTCTTTGAAAATGTTTCACGTCGCCAGTTTACGTCGTACTTGTATCGTTCAAATGCCATTGGTGGTCATTAATGCTCTTTACATTTTTAAACATTTGAAAATTCAGATCAACTTACAAAACTAAACTTAGGAAACAGGACCAATGAAATCAATTCTCATGATTTTTGGAAAATTATTCTATTGTATGCAGACATGTTTCTAGAAACAGAATAGAATTCGTTTCATTACAAAATTGATAAATATGCTAATGATACTAATAGCACTGTACCAACAATAAAATACTTAAATTTACATCACCAATGCAATGTGTTTGTTTACGGAATATTTAGCAAAGTAGTATATTATAATACTACTTTGCAGACATGTTTCTAGAAACCGAATAGAATTCATTTTATTACAAAATCGATCATTATGCTAAGGATACCAATTACTCTACCAACAAAAAAAAAATACTTAAATACAATCCCCAATGCATTGTGTTTGTTTACGGAATATTTAGCAAAGTATTATATTATAATACTGCAATGCATGTAAAATATTATGGTAATGTACCGTGAAGTTTCATTACTGAATCAATTAAGTGACGTTGCCAGATATTGTATATACTTGAAACAGGTTATAATTAGAGTGTTGGTCTAGACGGGAAAGATTCCAAGTCTAATGAATTTTGTGAGAAGAACATTAAATATATAACTTAAAAGTTATAGCGGTGCTTTTATTTTTTTAATTTAACGAAGAGGGAATTCAAGATAAATGTATGTATTCCATGAAAATTTATGATTTTTCGAAAAAAGATAATACTTAACATTTTGTAACCTATTGAAGTTTATTTCACAATTGAAGGGGTAAGTAGATAAAGAAGTTACGTAAAAAAAAAAATGTTTTGGAAATATACCCTCTTAAAAAATTTACTTTTGTATTTTTTTTTATATTTAACATGCCTTTTAAAGTAATCACAATACATGTCACTAAGAAGTTTAGATATCCGGGTTAAATGTCAGAAGTTATCCTAAACTCAGATTTTTAAAAAAATTTCACGTATGTTCATCTACTTAACCCCTCAATTATCTCCTAATTAAAACCAAATATTTTTATACAAATACAATACCTATAGCTAATATTTTTTGTGCAATTTAAATCGAAATAAATTAATTAAAATAGATGTTGCTAAGCAGTTTAGAGATCTGGGGAAAGTGTCAGAAGTTATCCTAAAACGCATCCCTTCATTCATTATAAAAACTCATATTTTTAAAAAATGTCATCTATCCCCTTCATCCATTTGGCCCTTCAATTATCTTCTGATTAAAACCGAATCCTTTTATGCAAATACAACACCTAGAAACACTAGTGTGAAAACACAGATTTTTTAAAAAATATCACATATTCCCTTTATCCAATTAGCCCTTCAATTATCTCCAAATTAAAACCAAATCCTTTTATACAAATACAATACCTAGAACTAATATTTTCTGTGTAATTTAAATCGAAATAAATTAATTAAAATAGATGTTGCTAAACAGTTTAGAGATCTGGGGAAAGTGTCAGTAGTTATCCTACAACGCATCCCTTCATTCATTATCAAAACTCATATTTTGAAAAAATGTCCCCTTCATCCACGTGGCCCTTCAATTATCTTCTGATTAAAACCGAATCCTTTTATGCAAATACAACAACTAGAAACACTATTGTGAAAACTTATATCTTTTTTTAAAAATATCACATATTCCCTTTATCTAATTAGCCCTTCAATTATCTCCTAATTAAAACCGACTCCTTTTATACAAATAAAATACCTGCAGCAAATTTTTTTTGTATAATTTAAATCTAAATAAAGTAATTAAAATACATGTTGCTAAGCAGTTCAGAGATACGGGGAAAGTGTCAGAAATTATCTTTAAAGGCACCCCTTCATTCATTGTGAAAACTCAGATTTTTTTTAAATTTCACATTTCTCATACATCCACTTAGCCCTTTAATTATCTCCTAATTAAAAAGAAATTCCTATTATACAAATACAATACCTACAACTAACAACTTTTTGTGTCAATTAATCTAAAACTTTTTCTTTATTTCACTATCTCCTTAGCATGCGTCACCGACTCGAAATTCTAGACATCATATAAACAATTTTCATCGTTAACTCTCGAAAATAACGGCTTCTAACTGTATAGGGTATCAAAATACAACTTTTTTAATGTAAAAACTAAAAGTTTTGAAAGAAGATGTTCCGTTTCACAACAGTTCTTTAAACTATGGTGAAGTTTTATAATAAGTTCTTTGTGTTGCAACTTCGGGAGCTTTAAACAACAAACTTTTTCAATTATTTTCTCTAATGAACTGTATCTTCAAACTAAAACTCTACTTCTATATTATTCAGCACTTTTACAGTAATAGTATGTTAATTGTATGTTAAAGAGCATTTTTTCCATATCATAAATCATATGTTGTTGGGTGATTTCTGTTGTTTTGTTCTACTTTCCATAATATGTGTTTTCTAAATTGTGGTTGGTTAGTACACTCAGCAATCTATTTGGGTGCACAATAACATCTAGTATGGTCGGTACTTACAGCTTACCGTATAATTTTTATATGGTAAACTGTAACAGCTCTTATAGCAACATGCTACATACTCTTACAGAAAACATATAACATGCTCTTAAAGAAAACAAAAATAAAACCAATAGACGAGGAAATAAAAGTTAGAAAATGGCGCCTAACTGGCCATAAGGACCGCGTAGCCCAGTCAAAGGGGTATCGTTCTCGCAACCAGAAGGTTGCGAGTAAGTTTGGGCCTGGGACCGACGAAAGACCGTCGTGTTCGCTAATGGTGACTGGGGCACGTTAAATCAGTCCGTGGTGGCAAAGTCTTCCAAATTCCCTTACAAATCAATACATTTGGAGGTGGAAAAACCAAGTCTTCTGCTGAAATGTTGTGCTTGGTATTACCCCTAAATTAAGAAGTTCCACAAACGGTCGGTAGTGCAGCCATCTACCGAGTAGCTACCGAAAAGAGGTAGAAATGAACTCTTCGGTGGTTATAGTTAGACTTGCGCACTCCCTCTCGCGAGTGTGAGCATACATCTTTTTCAGTACTGCCCACTGCCGATCTGTACTGGATATGGGGTTGGTACAAAATGCTTAAAAGGAGCAGAGGTGCCTTAGTGCCCATAGTCCTTGATAAGAAGAAGAACTGGCTATATTTTGCGAAGGAGAGGTTACGAAATACCAAATGTTGCCCTCACTTGGGTATCAGAGGGAAGGCACCAATCTGGACTTCCTAAGTGGGGGATACTGGATATGGGGTTGGTACAAAATGCTTAAAAGGAGCAGAGGTGCCTTATTCCCCATAGTCTTTGATAATAAAAAGAAGAATTGTCCATATCTTGCGAATGAGAGATTATGAAATCCCAAATGTTGCCCTCACTTGGGTATCAGAGGGAAGACGTTAATCTGGACGTTCTCAGATAACGTGGAGAAGAAGGAGGGAGGGTGAGAGAGAGATAGAGCAGGATGGGCGAGCTGGAGAGAAACAGGGGTAGATGAGAGCTAGATTGAAGGTTTTTTACGCTTATGGACAAAATGCAAAATTATGATTACGCTTACCAAGGATTCCAAACTACAGCAAACATCCATGCTTAACCAGGAATCAAATCCAGTACCTTTGATTTGCGAGATAAGACCACTCAACACACAATAATCAGTTGTACTTTCTTAATTGTGAAAATAAGTAATGTGTAGAAATAATAACGAGGGCACGCCATCCATTGATATAAAAAAAAAATTACAAGAAATAAACAATGAATTCTTAATTGATAATTTTTTGCACGTAAACCTTGCATGGGTCTACAGTTAACGTGCGACTTATTTAGGCTGACTGTAGAAGGGGAGAAGGGGGGAGGGGGCTCTCCCAGTCCGTGTACCCATTTAAAATCGGTTGAAATGTGATACGAATCCACTTGTCTGCCGTTGCAAAAATGGCCGAAACTAGTAAAAAATTTACTTTGAATGAGTTGAACTAAACCCTATAGCCAAATATGTCATAATTGCCAAAAAATGAGCCCCCTTTTATTCTGGTAACCCACCGCACTTTGATTTTCAATGAAGAAGGGCGCAGACGATTTCTGATGTCGGAAAACTAGCATATTTTAAAAGTAAGACAAATTGGCGATATCAGTTACGCCATCAGTGACGTAATATTTATTGCCAACTTGGCTCATATTTAAAAGATGCAAGAAAGCCGTCTCCAGGTATCTGGATCGTCTGCATCCTTCTTAATTGAAAATTAAAGAACGAAGGGTTACCACACAAAAAATAATGCTCATTATTTTGCAAGTTATGGCAGATTTGACAATCGTATTTAGTTCAATTCATTTAAAGTCAATTTTCGACCAGTTTCGGTCATTTTTGCCATATCAGACCAGTGGATTCGTAATCTACCAACTTTTCCCCACATCTTGTAAAAAATTCAGAATGATGTTTAATGGGGTACATAAACATGCAGTCGCCTCTCGGACTATTTTTTTTTTTTTTTTTTTAGAGCAAGAACAAAAGTGCACCAATAATTGGCAATAGAAGAACCTTACAGAACACGCTAGTGTACAGAAATTCTCTCCGTATTTAAATAAAAATATAATTTTTAAAATTTTTTTCTGATCTGAGTGCCTGGATTTATCGGTATTATCAAAAATTGCATATGTGCTTATTAAACTTTATACTTAAGCTACACAAAATATTAGACAAAAGATACCACTACAATTAAATTACTTGCAAACAAATGCCGTACACTCAATATAATTATTGATTACTTCCTTTTATTTTTATAAATAGCATTTTGGTTAATAATCCTTCCAATTATTTCGTAAGTTCTGCAGTACGATATTTCATACATTAAAATCTTTTCGACTCTTAGAGCTTACCCGCACCAACTGGTTTTCAAAGGCTTTCCTAACAGGAGTTAAGCCGCTTTTAATTAGCAATAAAAATTAAAAAAACCTCAACCCATCCGTTATCTCACCCTAATTGAAATAAAGATGTGCTATTAAGAGTGGATAAACTACCGCTTGTCTAAACAGTCGAAAAAGCATACATACGCGCTGGACTCACAGATTTTAAAGATTAGAAATGCAAATGACTTGTTTTCAAAATAGAGAACCGTTTTATTTTCAAGTTCGACTTATTGCAAAATTGCAGAAGGTAATAATACTTGTTTTAGCTTCTTGCCTATGTGAATTTAACTACATTGCTTTATATTTATCCAAAATTATTAGTTTTAGATCTATTCTTCTATTTAGATTTTTTGCATTTTAGTTACCCGTATGTTAACATAGGATAATGAAAACATTGCATTTGGTAAAAAAAAATTGACTTTTTTGTGCATTTATTCACTTTTAAATCCAAAAATGTGGTAGAGAAAAAATGTGTGTGCCATGGGTGGTAACAGAACAATTTTCAGGGGTGTGCAAGAGGGTTATTTATTTATTTATTTATTTATTTATTTATTTATTTATTTATTTATTTATTTATTTATTTATTTATTTATTTATTTATTTATTTATTTATTTATTCATTCATTTATTCATTTATTCATTTATTCATTCATTCATTCATTCATTCATTCATTCATTCATTCATTCATTCATTCATTCATTCATTCATTCATTCAATTATTTATTTGGTTTTGTTTTAACCTTCATTTTTTTATTGGATGTCTTAACGAAGTTTTAATTAATAGTTATGCATTAATTTTCTGTTCCATTGATAATCTAAAACCATTTTTTTAATATAACATACTTCTAATCCCAGCGAACCACTTTTTTCGCATTATTTTTAATTTTCAAAATTCAGGGGGGGGGGAGGGCAAATGCTCCCTCTTGCACTTTCCTAGCCATTTATCTGCCTGTGCTCAGTGGTCAGCATAACTCCAGAGAGAAGAGTCAACTTTGGTATGTGGATTAGTGACAGCCATGGGACTTGTAATTAAGGATTTCGTCAAAATAGCGCATGCGCATAAAGTCATTTAAAAATTTATATATTTCATATTTTTCAGAAATTACAAAAAAAAAATTAAAAAAATTGTAACAGTATTAAAAGATGAACATCGTTAATACAGAGTTATAGAGTTTGCATGAGCATTGCTCATCAACGACTGTTCCTCCTCTCTATGCTTTGTAGATTAAGTTTGCTTCACCAGAATGTCAGTTTCATGTATTATGATTTAAAATCCTAAGAAATTGGTATACACCTTTTGAAAACAGATAAAAACACTTTTTTCAAGTTTCAATAAAAAAAAGGTTTTCGATAAAAATTACAAGATTATTATTGGTTTCTCTACTAATACTTTTTTCTTTGGTTTTATTAGACGTATTTATTAGGTATATCATTGCTATAGTATCTTTCGGGACATTTTTAAGCAAATTTATTAATTTTTTAAAAGTTTATGAAAATTTATACAAAGATACTTGCAAAAGCTTTGATTAGCATAAAAAATTTGACTAAATAGTTTCTGTTTTGATGCTTATCAAATTTTTTTCGAATGCACAAAATGTTGCTTCCTAATTTGTGATTTTTTTTTTTTTTTTTTTTTGCAGATTTAATAATAATAGCAAGTAATCAAATATAATATAAAATAAAATAAGGTGCCTTCTTTTTTTATTTTCTGACACCTTTTAACATATATTGCAAAGTTGTTTTTTTAAAAAAATGAATTTTTGGAAATAACTGCTGATATTATTAATTTTTTTCAAATACAAAATAATTAATTGTGATTTAATTTGTATTAAAAGAGCTGCATTACAGTTGCATACTTTGGAAAAACTTCATAAGTTTTAAAGGAATATATCAATCTTTCTCATAATTATATCAATGCAATATATAAATTTTTCTCATGCTTGCGTAAATCAAACCCTGTGCAATTGCCTCAAACTAATTAATTATTCGCTAAAAAGTTCCAATCAAAACAAGAAATTGATCAATTTCTCTTATTTTCCAACAATTACTGCTCTACTGTAGCACATATATTAGTTTCCAAAATTAAAATATAATTAACCAGAATTAAAAATAACAGAATTCATTACAAATAATATTAAAAAAAAACAATTATTTTATTTGCTTTAAAATTAGCCACTATGGAGCTTTTCACAGAGCAAAAATGTAATAGATGCACACTGTAATAAATGTAATAAGTTTTGACTTATCTGAGAGATAGTTAGAAGGGCACCCTAACCAAAAAAAACCCCCCAAACATAATGTAATGGGAAGATAAGATCATTTATAAGTAGTCAATAACATAACGCCGTTTCTGTTGCCAACGTGTGCCTGGAATTTGCATCTCATTTTAAATATTAAAAATATTTCTATTAGCAAAATATGCGGTAAACTACGTTTCAAAATTTCTTCTTTAAAAATAAATGTGAATTTATGCATTGACATCCATATGTATTTTATTTATTCTGATTCATAATATAATTTATTTATAAAAAAAAATATATAATTTATTTACTAAAACAATTTTGGCATGAATTCATGAAAAGTAGAAATTTGCCCCCAAAAATCTTCGTTTCTGGCAAAATTAAATATCAAATAAAAAAAAACATGTATCGATACTTTATCGATATTTTTTCCATTCAACAATTTAGTATCGATATTTTTTCTATGAAACGATATAGTATCGATATTTATTTTGATCGATATTTCCGATCTCTAAAAATTACACTCTTTGCCCTAAGTGCCACCAACACCAGGCCTCAGCTGAACACATCCTGAACTGTTTGGGTCTACTTTGGGAAGAAACTTATTCTTCTTTCTTTCTCGTTACAGACTTTTTGTATGTCAACGGATTCCTTGACCTGGTCTGACTACGTCAGACTGGGTTGGAGATTAGAAACAACAACAGAAAAGAAAAAAAACAACAACGTTTATTTAATTTCGATTCATGCTATTGGGTAATTTTACCCTCTACAACATCTGAAAGAACGTAGCATTATTCTCAAGAAAGCAACAAGAAATATACAAATACAAAAATGACAACCAACAACAGACATAAGGTCCATCTAGATTGGTCCGATTTACCCTTTTTGTACAATTCCCCCAGTACAGATGATTGTGTTTGACTTCCGGGGTAAATTACATGCATTATGAAATCTTATACTACATTATATCTGGTTGAGGTGTTTTTTTGTGACGATCTCTCCATCCCCCCCTTTATAGAAAACCAAAATTATGATTGGTTGGTTGTATTCAGATTATCTGGCGCCGTCAGCAACACGAGGGCTATAATGCGCCGAAACATTTCGTCATTTAACAAACCAACATATATTTACAAACACCCATGCCTAACACGGGACTCGAACCCGCAACCTCGCGGTCTAGAAGCTAGCACTCTAACCACTATACCGTTTGGTCGGCCCAAAATTATGATAGACCAATTTAAAGGGTAAAACCACCGCATCTAAAGAATTGTTAAATTACAATTACGCATTGTGTTATTTGTTTAAAAAATTGAATTTTTTTTCTTTTCTTTTTCGACTCGATGAAAGAGGACTCTATTATAAAGGATATTTTGGTACTGTATGACAAAGTATTCTATGTAGAGGATAATTTGGTTCTGTATGACAGAGTATTCTATGTAGAGAATAATTTGGCATTACTGTGTGGCAGAGTATTCTATGTAGAGGATAATTTGGTTCTGTATGACAAAGTATTCTATGTAGAGAATAATTTGGCATTACTGTGTGGCAGAGTATTCTGTGTAGAGGATAATTTGGTATTATATGAGAGAGTATTACAGGGTGATCCCAAAAGTCATTTTCAGCCCTTTAAATTTGAAACAACGTCTCGTATATCCAGGGAAGTAACGTATACCTATACTAAAATAACCACGATAAATATTTTGAGACAGCTTACAGCGCCTCTAGCGGTGATTTATGGAAGTTGCAAAAATAACTAGAAAACTAAAAGAGATCAGCTATGTTATACAATTCGAGACTTGAAACTTGTATATCATAACACCTGGGAACACGTTTCTAAAATTGAGGACGAGCTCCCTTTCAAGTTTCGAAAAGTTCATAATTTTAACCACGAATATCTCCACCAATTTTACATATACTTTCATGAAATATTTCCTTGTGTTTTTGTCATATTATTGTGACCATTTTACTAATTGGACTTCTTTATCGATCTCCTTTAGTTTTTTTAGTTATTTGGTTAACTTTCATAAATCACCGATAGGGGCGCTGTAATCCGTCTCAAAATATTTAGCATAGTTCCTTTACTATAGGTATACGTTACTTCCCTGGTTATATGAGACGTTGTTTCAAATTTTAAAGGTCTGAAAATAACTTTAGAAATCATTCTGTAAATATAGAGGGTAATTTGGTACTGTATGTAGTTTGTGCGTTGGCTCGGAGAGGCAATGATTCATCATTTTCCATCATTGTTTGTTATTATCATCATTATTTTTTAATAAATTAAACTGAAATTGTAAAAAAGTTTAATTTGATACTGCATATTGGATGCAATACGATTAACTCTCCAGCTACACAAGCCGTGCCAAACAGAATCCTGCTTTCCAAATTAAGTTTCATTATATCTCATAACAATTAAACACAATATCCAACTCTGATAAAATTAAAAAAGAAAGTCATTCCTCACGGATACACTAGTGACATTTAATACGGCAAATATGATTGTACAGAGGCGAATTCTTAAAATAGTTTTAACTTTAACGTTTTTGACAGCGGTTGCATTGTGTGTGGTTTGAATTATTAGCGTTTTTCCATTCTGTATTATTCGCACTAAATATCCTATTATTTATGACGCTGCAAAGGTAATGTCGTTCGTGTTGCATTGTATGTTCAATTCGCCAATGGGGATGCCACCTAACAAACGACGATTCCTTAATTTACGAGAATTACTTGGAGTGAAACTTATCTAACCGTGCTTCGCAATTGCACGGTACAGTAAGCTACAAAGCAATATAACCCGAAATTTAATTTCAGTGTTGCATATCGTCCACGACGTATCTCTACCTTAGAACCAAACCAGTCTAAGTCTTAATATGACAACGTCAGAGGATAGTGAAAAAACGAAACACAGCTCACATTGGACTTAATATATAACGCTCTCATTATTGCTTTACAACTACAGGGTCATAAAGAAACTTTTCCGATGTATGGACGTCTAGCCAGGGCCTGATTTACTATTAGGCCCACTAGGCCTGGGCCTAGGGGCCCCAAATATGGGGGCCTCCAAATTTTAAAAGTTTTCTGAAAATTTTAAATATAATGGTCTTTTTATGGGAAGTACTGAACAAAAATAATAAATTTTTTTTAGTTACACATCCGCTAATTCCATATTTTTTACAGTCGCAGAGTTAAGTTAGATGGAGAAAATTAAGATCATACTAATTATAACAAAAAAAATCGTGTGAAAGTAAACTATGAGTTTTAATTGTAAAAAGCTAGTCTTAACGAATGTAGCTTGATCTGGTGATATTGTGGCGTAAGGAAATAAATATTTGCCATTGGGGGCCCCTCTCTGAATGTTGGGCCTATAGTAAAAAAAATGTCTAAATCGGGCCCTGCTTCTAGCTTCTGTTCCCTTTAACAAATTGAGATGACATTTCAGGTATAGCTATTCAGAGATATGAGCTCGGGATTTTGTGAAATGGCACTCACGACAACAAAATGGCACTCACAGTTACGGTTATAGTAACAAAACTCGAAATTTTTGGATAGTAGCACCTACTTTTTTTGTCGCAAAATGCTCAGCACACGCGTAAACCATAAAGAGTGTTGGAACGGTACGTGTATCATAAAAAACGGACGAGTTATGCATGGTGGAAATTTGCATATGACAGAAACCAAAGTTCACATGGGGGCCATTACAGGCAATTGTATCGGTTTTCTACGCTGAATATCTGACGAGCGGCGTTCTGTGATTGGTGTCTTGCCTCTGTCATGTGCAAATTCCCTCCGTGTGTTCCGATCGTGTTTCTGTTGGCTATTCGTAGAGTTGTTTTTTAGTGTGTGCATAACGCGTCAGTTTTTTATGATACACGTACCATTCCAACGTTCTTTAGAGTTTTCACATGCCCTGAACATTTTGCGATAGGAAAAATTTGGTGTTGTGATTCGAAAATTTCGAGTTTCTGTAACTACAATCGTAACTGTGAGCGCCATTTTGTTACCATTCATAGGCATACTTTTGCACAATAACGGCTAATCAGGTCGGGACCTACAGCTTAAAGTAACAATGTTATGATTAGATAAAATATGAACATTTAAGACATTATCTGCAATGAAAAAAAAATCTCCAAATTTAGACTGAGGCTTGTGGGGCTCTGAGGTATACTAATAAGTAAAACATGCACATGTAAGTTCATGTATAAGTTCACTAAATAAATAAAATTTTTGGTTAAACATTGCATATCATGAATACAGAAAACCCAAAATTAAAGTAAACAAACAAGAACTGAAATTTTTTTCATTTCTTGATATTATCACATGAATGTTTGTTAAAAGATATATTTAAAAGTATGCATGTTTAATTCCTCATATATTCAAAGTAATTGTACTTATGTACAATTACATAATACATGCACTTATAAAAATCATAGACCAATGAATATATAAGTTAGTTTTATAAAGAAGTTTTGAAGAAAGAAAGCTATACGAGAACTATACTTTTCAGAAAATAAATAATTAAGTCTATAATATTAAGTAGTCCAAATTACAAGAAGAAAGTGCCCTAGAGAAGGTATTACGAAGGAAATTTGACAATAACGTTCCGAGTTTTGAAAACCCAGAAGAATCTAGATAACAAATCAGTATTAGCCATTGTCGGAAACAGGTGTTCAAGAAAGGATAACTGTGGCCAAAACTCGAGCATCGTTCCAAAATACACGATTTTTTTAAAAATAAATAAACATGTCAAAAACATCACAAAACATATTTTTCCCTTTGTTCTTTCTTATAAATAAAATATTTCAATTTCAAAACAGTGCATCAACATTTCAAATCTTTGAGTATAATTTATCCAGGATTGGGAAAGATTGGAAAATATCGGTATCCAACGACAGATTTAAGAGGACATGGAACACTGGAACTACACAAATATCACCAAAAATGATTTTTTTTCTTTCTATAAAAATTGCTGACATCTCTAGCTTTAATTTCGTGTTTGAATTTTTGAAATCCGATGATTTTATGTTCTGAAATCTTGATTTTAACTAACTGTTTTAACGTATTGCACACTTGAGGGCAAAAGTTAAAAATGCATTTTTATCAGCTTCGCTTTTTTCACATTTTACGTACTTTCAAAAAGCTCCTTGCGATTCTTTTTTTTTATAAAAACTAATTTTTTATAGAATTTTTTTTTAATGTACTGTAAAAAGATACTCACATCATGCTTTTTGATGTCACATACTTTTTTCTATTTTTTTTTTTTTTTTCAAATTTGGAAAGTTGAAATATGTGCATTTTGTAATGAAAAATCTCTAGCACCAAGTTTGAAATTTTATTACTGTTCAACTATAGCACCTAAAGATAAAAGCATATGTGAAAATGTTTTTAATGTATTGATAAACAACTTCAAAATTTTCTTTTGTGTTCATTACAATATTGTGTCGCAAGGAGCATTTTAAAAAAAGTTAAAAATTTCGTAACATTTTAATGCATTTTTCTCAATAACTTATTATAAATTTTATATTATCTGCTCAAATTTTGTTGTTGTCTTATAAGTCATATCTTCTATGTTTGTGCCAAATTTTATTTAATTCTAAGAAAAACTAAAGAAGTTTGGAAAAAGTATCTCATGTCCCTTTAAAAGTTCCACATCGAGATTGGTCAATATCAATTGATATCGATCAAAGTTATTGTCTTACTGGGGAATCACTCTATGCAGCTCGACTATCATTTATTGCCATGACTGTTCAAGTAATAGAGGTCGGCGATATATCGATACGACGATATTTTTTTTTAAATATCGATACAACTCACCGATATATCGATATTTTCAAGTATTTTTAGTTTCTTGATGATCGTTTTGTAGTTCCATGTGTTTTTAGATTTTTTTTATTCCCTTTTCAAAAACTTCAAAACTTAAGTTTGGATTTGGCTGAGAGGTAGTTAAAATGGCACTCTAATTAAAAAGAAAACATAATGTAATGGAAAGATAAGATCATTTATTAGTAGTCATTAACATAGCGTCGTTTCTGTTGCCAACGTGTGCTTGGAATTTGCATCTGATTTTAAATATTAAAAACATCTCTATCAGCAAAATATGCGGTAAAATGCTTTTAAAAATTTCTTCTTTAAAAATAAATGTGAATTTAAGCATTGACACCCAAATGTATTTTATTTATTCTGATTGATAATATAATTCATTTATAAAAACAATTTTTATAATTTATTTATTAATACAACTTTGACATGAATTCATGAAAAGTAGAAATTTTCCCCAAAAAACTTCGTTTCTTGCAAAATTGAAAATCAAATTAAAAAAAAAAAATCATGAATCGATACATCGATATTTTATCGATATATTTTTCTATGCAACGATAGAGTATCGATATTTATTTTGATCGATTTTTCTGACCTCTATCAAGTAATGGAGAAACTAAGAATAACCTCTATTTTACGAAATTGCTTATAAATAAGAGTTTTAAAGTTTTCGAATATTTTTAATGTTTCTTCTTATGTATGTTAATTAATTTTATTTTGGTATTATATATATACATTTTGATTTTTCGCTAAAGTATCTGCTGAATTCACCATGAAATTTTATATGAATGAGGACCCGAGAAAGCACAGAAAAAACTTGGCAACTCTATTGAATTCAACACAAACTTAACTCGATTATAAACACTTCTTGGCAGCCAACTCTGAAGAACATAATCAAAAATAAAAATCAGACACCAGACGCAAGAAAGAAAAAAGCCTTTAAACTACTCAGATTATACTTCTTACAGACTTTCCTCGGTTATTCTTCACAATGCGGAAACTTGTCTCCACTTTTTCATTTACACAGTTTATTTCTTTGTTACAGATTGTAAAAGTACTAAAAAATACTTAACTTTCTTCAATTATTTGAAGTTTTTAAAGTTCTTTGCAGTCAACTACAAAGATTGCACTCTACAAAAAAACTAATTCTATTGTAAGGAAGTGAATCTTAACCGTCCTTTGACATTTGAATCGTTTTTTTTTTTTTGTAATACCGTAAAATGGTGATGAATAGGAACAGCGGGGTGAATTGGAACGAAACTTCATGAAATTATAAAGAAATTATTATTTTATACAAATAAAGCAGTGTTATTAATTATATATATTTTTTTATTTAGCTAACATTTTTGGAAGCTTGGAACATGTTTTGTGGGGTTTTCAACACTGTCCTTTTTTTATAAAAAAATTCTGAAAAATTCCCCAAAACTTATCTCGTAATTAATAACATGTACCATCTATAGACTTAACTAATATATTTTTAGATAAGAATAAACATCCACAACTGCATGCCATACTTAATTTAACTTGGTTTTAAAAACATTTTATTTTACGAATTTTTATGTTTTGCCTCGTCTCGATTTTGAGATTTGCGGGGTGAATCGGAACACTTGAAAAGTTATATTAAAGAGCTGTTTTTGGCAAGATTATGTTCAACACTCCGATTCACCCCTTTCTGCGGGGTGAATCGGAACACCATGAAAAAATTCAAAATAAATTAAAGTCCTAGTTTTTTAACATTTTTTACGTTCATCCTCAAAGAAGAAGGTAAGACCCAAGTTTCAATGTCAAAAATATGTTCCTTAACGTTCTTATTACAACCGATTTTTACTTTGAAAGTTGAAAAGTGTTCCGATTCACCCCATTTTACGGTACTTATTTTTGTGATAGCAGCTGAAATGATATTCTTTTGGTATAAAACATTTATAATTCCTTATTGAAATTTTGCCAATTGTGCAACGTGTTTGATTTTTTTTTTCCTTTTCTTGTTTATCTACAGATTGTAAATTTAACTCAGTATTTTACGACATGTAGTACGTGTACACGATGGAATTACGTGGCAAATCTTTGAAAGTACTGGGTGACAACCCAACTGATAAAGTTTTAGTAGTTTATGAAGAATGTTTTGATGACTTGGTAAGTTAAGTGTTCAGAAATATTGGTAAAACACACAATTTCCGTACATACTTCTTTGCGTTTTCTTCTTATTGTTTTGCTCGATCGTTCGCATGTGAATTATTACCTAGATGTTGAGTAGTAATAATTAAGGTATACTTTCTATATTATATCCATATTATCATGCAGTCGGTATTACATATTGTAAAACTAACAAGACGTTTTAATTTTAGGGAACTTTATTATTTTCTTTCAAAGATTTAAATATTCCTAACATATATGTGTTTTGATGTTATATTGTATGAAATTAACTTAAAGTGGCACTTCCTTTGTTTCTGGGTATAGTGGTTAGAGTGCTAGCTTCTAAACCGCGAGGTTAAGGGTTCGAGTCCCGTGTAAGGCATGGGTGTTTGTAAATGTATGTTGGCTTGTCTAATGACGAATGTTTCGGCGCATTATAGCCCTCGTGTTGCTGACGGCGCCAGATAATCTGAAAACAACCCACCAATCCTTTGTTTCTGATAGTTTTGATTATAAGCCTTTTCCTTGAAAAGTCTTATTTTAATCATAATCCATTTAAAAAAGTAACTTTATGTATTTCAATTTTATAATTTTTTTAAACTCAGAATTAGAGGGAGTAAGCGAATTACTTATCATATTCTCACAATATAATATATGTGCATTTAGAAAACTTACACAGACGTATATAAATGAAAACATTCGCCTCTTTGGATGTGAAAATGTTCCAAATTATACGTGTATGCATGTTAGGTTGCCAATTTATACAAATGACAATTTATAAACGTTTATTAACCCTTTGGGTACAGATTTATTTGGGAAAATTCTTGCGTTTTGAATGGTTGGTTCAAAACAATAAAGGAACTTTAAAGGAACACAGACAAATAAATTATTTTCTTAAAGTATAGGTAAACCAACCGATGTTAAGGCAAAGATACTATAATAACCCTTCGGGTTAAAGATGGCAAGCTTCCATAGAGATAATGTAAAATAGTTGAGAGCACATGACGTCATTGCAGGGTTTCTACATTGGCAAGCTTATCGCTCTTTTTGGTTTCATTTGGCGATAAAATTTTATGGTTTCCCAGAAATCTTTTATCCAAAAAAAGAACAAATCTGTTTTGCTCATTAAACTTTTACTTGACATATTTATACATTGAACCAAATTTACGTTAATTATATTTTTAGCTAAGATAATTGAATACTTTTTTAAACAATATTAATATTATATTGAACCACTACAGCAAGTTCCATCCTGTAAAGCAATACGAATCCTAATATTAGATTTGGGGTTTTTACAGCATATTCCAATATTGGTGAACTTTTAGTAAGTTTTCGTAATAAATATGAACATCAAGAATTAGCAAAATTACTAATTACAAAATTATTGAAACACATTCTAGAAGAAAATTATTTCGATAAAGTTTCCATACATTCTTCGAAGCAGTACATTAGGAAACTAAAAAATATCTAGTTATTGAGTGCAAGAATTTAAAAATGACTTGCAACTACAAAAACCAATATCATTTAGCATGTACTAGTTTAGAAGAATTTACTAACAGTTGACAATAATCATTTAGCTTTATTAATTCATAAAATAAAAAACCGCAATGGTAATTGAGATTTGCGTCAAATTTCAAAAAAATCATAATAAACACATAATAATTGCGTACATTTATGCAACTAACAAATGATAAACATTCTTTCAAGCGATGTCAAAGTACCATACAAAAAGAAAAGTTCATGAAAAAAAAAAAAAAAAAACCTATATTTAACATAAAAACTAGCCTGCTGAATGAGACGAAAAAATAAAAACAAACGATTAAGAACACTAACCATCAAGTTTCATCACAACCATCAACACTGCAAAAAATGTCCTGTTAAAATTCTCTTGCGAAAATTCTATAATCTTCAGAACATTACCGAAATTTATTGTGCACAAAAGCGAACAATTTGAACAAACTTGAATAAATAATATGTTACTTTGCAAAGTAGAATCCTCCATTTTTGTTCTGCTATTTAAATCTCCCACGAATTCGACGAAATAAATCTGATGTTCTTATTTGTTTGTTTAAAAAGCACGATCGCCAAAGTAAGAACAAAGCTCTGCGCATGTCTGGAAATCGGAGCAATTTGGCGAAAGTTTTGTGCTCTCAACTCTGAAAATCCGCGAGAGGGCAGCACTTACGTATCGGCGAAGCTTGCCTTCTTATAGTTTTAAGTTCTTTGGTTAAGGTATGGCGATGTTAATATGGCTTAACCAATCATGGCTCTTGTGACATTAAAATCCATCCAATCAACCTAGTTTGAATGACGAATTAGGTTCGTCGTTATTAATAGGCAAAACAAGTGCATGACGAATCTCAGCCGTCAAATGTACCCAAAGGGTTAAAACATGAGATATGAAGTTGGTTGGTTTGTTGAAAAAAACACTGGAACAATCGGGTTTTCTGCCATGCGGAAACTAGGCTCCTCTTCTGACATTTATTCAAGCCTGCAATCTTGATTATTGTCTTGAAGCGAGTAATTAGACTCTTCTTCAGTCGTTGAATCTTATGTGGAACATAATCTTGCCAAAAACAGCTTTTTAATATCACTTTTCACGTGTTCCGATTCACCCCGCAAATCTCGAAATCGTGACGAGGCAAAACATAAAAATTCGTAAAATAAAAAGTTTTTAAAACCATGTTGAATTAAGTATGGCATGTTGTTGTGGATGTTTATACTTATCTAAAAATATATTATTTAAGTCTATAACTGTTACATGTTATTGATTACGGGATAAGTTTAGGAGAGGTTAAAACTCTTTACATTGTATTCACGCTGTTTCAATTTTTTTTTAAAGTACAGTGTTGAAAACCCCACAAAATTTTTTCACGATTCCAAACATGTTAGCCAAATAAAAAAATATATATAATTACTAAAATTGCTTTATTTGTGTAAAATAATAATTGCTTTGTAATTTCATGAAGTTTCGTTCCTATTCATCCCGCTGTTCCTATTCACCCTATTTTACGGTACTCAATAAAGTAACATAAACTGACTTAAAAGCAAATTTATAAAACTTTTTAATTTATTGTAGTTATCATGTTAAAGACAGTTTCTTGAATTACATTATGTTGGAATAAAAAATAATTTGCATATAAGATTTTAAACTATATATTAGTGGTGCTTGTTGTCAATTCATATACTGATTCATGATAGTAAAAATTTTATATCAGTTTTTAGGAAACTGATTATTACTTGACCTGTAATCGCTTTAGATGCGAAGAAAAAAAATTAAACATGTTTTTCTTTTAAGACTTTGTAAATATATAGTGAATAACAAAACTTAAAAAAATAATCTGTTTATCAATTGCCGGTCTAAACGAAGACAACAAGAACCCTAATCGGGTACCACTAGGTACTCGCCCTTTTAACGAGTTTTTCGGGAAGTAACAATGGGAGTGTGAGTATTAGCACTTCTTTTCTTATGTAAAACGGTGGTTAGGGAGTTTACAGAAAATCCAAAGTTGATGCTATTGACCATATGGATTGTGCTATAAACATGTTTTTCTTTTAAGGGTTTGAAAATATATAGTGAATAACAAAACTTAAATAAGCTGTCAATTAATTGCCGGTCTAAACGAAGACAACAAGAACCGCTGGGTACTCGCCCTTTTAACGAGTTTTTCGGGAAGTAACAATGGGAGTGTGAGTATTAGCACTTCTTTTCTTATGTAAAACGGTGGTTAGGGAGTTTACAGAAAATCCAAAGTTGATGCTATTGACCATATGGATTGTGCTATAAACATGTTTTTCTTTTAAGGGTTTGAAAATATATAGTGAATAACAAAACTTAAATAAGCTGTCAATTAATTGCCGGTCTAAACGAAGACAACAAGAACCGCTGGGTACTCGCCCTTTTAACGAGTTTTTCGGGAAGTAACAATGGGAGTGTGAGTACTAGCACTTCTTTTCTTATGTAAAATGGTGGTTAGGGAGTTTACAGAAAATCCAAAGTTGATGCTGTTGACCATATGGATTGTGCTATAAACATGTTTTTCTTTTAAGGGTTTTAAAATATATAGTGAATAACAAAACTTAAATAAGCTGTCAATTAATTGCCGGTCTAAACGAAGACAACAAGAACCGCTGGGTACTCGCCCTTTTAACGAGTTTTTCGGGAAGTAACAATGGGAGTGTGAGTATTAGCACTTCTTTTCTTATGTAAAATGGTGGTTAGGGAGTTTACAGAAAATCCAAAGTTGATGCTATTGACCATATGGATTGTGCTATAAACATGTTTTTCTTTTAAGGGTTTGAAAATATATAGTGAATAACAAAACTTAAATAAGCTGTCAATTAATTGCCGGTCTAAACGAAGACAACAAGAACCGCTGGGTACTCGCCCTTTTAACGAGTTTTTCGGGAAGTAACAATGGGAGTGTGAGTATTAGCACTTCTTTTCTTATGTAAAACGGTGGTTAGGGAGTTTACAGAAAATCCAAAGTTGATGCTATTGACCATATGGATTGTGCTATAAACATGTTTTTCTTTTAAGGGTTTGAAAATATATAGTGAATAACAAAACTTAAATAAGCTGTCAATTAATTGCCGGTCTAAACGAAGACAACAAGAACCGCTGGGTACTCGCCCTTTTAACGAGTTTTTCGGGAAGTAACAATGGGAGTGTGAGTACTAGCACTTCTTTTCTTATGTAAAATGGTGGTTAGGGAGTTTACAGAAAATCCAAAGTTGATGCTGTTGACCATATGGATTGTGCTATAAACATGTTTTTCTTTTAAGGGTTTTAAAATATATAGTGAATAACAAAACTTAAATAAGCTGTCAATTAATTGCCGGTCTAAACGAAGACAACAAGAACCGCTGGGTACTCGCCCTTTTAACGAGTTTTTCGGGAAGTAACAATGGGAGTGTGAGTACTAGCACTTCTTTTCTTATGTAAAATGGTGGTTAGGGAGTTTACAGAAAATCCAAAGTTGATGCTATTGACCATATGGATTGTGCTATAAACATGTTTTTCTTTTAAGGGTTTGAAAATATATAGTAAATAACAAAACTTAAAAAAATAATCTGTATATTAATTGCCAGTCTAAACGAAGACAACAAGAACCCTAATCGGGTACCACTAGGTACTCGCCCTTTTAACGAGTTTTTCGGGAAGTAACAATGGTGTGAGTACTAGCATTTCTTTTCTTAAGTAAAACAATGGTTAGGGAGTTTGGTGAAAATCCAAAGATTTTAAGACCAACTATCATTTAGTAAAAAATTTGCTAAGTTGATGTTATGAACCATATGGATTGTAGCGCATCCCAAATTTAACGGGCGTCATTTTCTGGTTAGTGCTCTGGCATTGCATGCCAAAGGTGCTGGGTTCGAATCCTGGGTTAGGCATGAATGTTCGTTGTGATTGGGAATCCACGTTAAGCTGTAGGACTCAGCCTGATTAGCCATCATTTTGTATGAAAATAGGTCGCTGAGCGTAAAAACCGACCAACCAGCACCCTTTAATTTTTCAAGATGGCCGTAGTAATATTGATAAACCGAAACAGTTTTGGGATTTTTTTTTATTTTATTTTATATTTATACACAAGGTAAAAAATACATAATTAGTCTTGATTTTTACAATAAATGTTCATTTGAAATTCTTGGTAAAATACGGGTTAAACACCAACTTTCATTTTGACATCCAGATAGCAAGTCGTTCTTTCCGTCGTTTGGTTTAAACAGTTTTGTAACTTTATAAGCAAATATTAATCTTTTCCAATCCTTGGTATTATGCGGTCTATACGCCAGCTTACAGTTTCATAGAAACATAAAAAATATTTCAACAGTTGGTAAAATATATATTTCTTTGAACACCACCTAGACTTCCCTCAAATACTTACCCTTCAAGTCACACTAACCTATAAAAAAAAAACGCACCCACCCCGGAAAAAAAGAACAACTCACGACAAGAAGGAAATGGATCTAGATAGTGTCTCACAATTTATGTGAAGTAATCCACTACTTTTTATTTCGCCACTATTTTGAAGGCTCCATGACGCACCATTTTCACACAACCCTAATTTCGACAGATATTTTTAGAACTAGGCCTCTTTTTCTTCTCTGTTTAGGACGGCGCGTTTGGCTCCTGAAAGAATATTTACTCGAGTTAGAAGGGTTCCTCCGAGTCGCCAAGCAACTGCAAAGATTCTCGCCGAGTTCCTTGAAGTAGCCTCTATCCTAATGGGTTTCTCTATGTTTTGTTTTTCGTCATGCACTTGAGGTTGCACGGATTCGAAGTCTGAATCGGGGCTCTGTTAGTTGCGTGGATCTGTGGGTTTTTTGTGGCCTTATAAAAACGTAGACTTTGGATGACCGAAGCAAACGAGTGCGCTGTATGCTTTCAGAGAGATTAGAAAAAGAACGACGCATTTAGGACTTTTTAGTGGCATTTCATAGACTGGATACGGTGACTTTCTTCACTGGAAAGGATACTGGGTATTCCTTCATTGGCTTGGAATACTCATTAGTGTATGTACGGAGAGAGTGAAATGAACATGTCTTGTTTGGATACAAAAGTGGATATTTCAGTGACTTTAGTTCTCAGTAAGTGAGGTTTCTGTTTTTTTAGTAGAAGCAAGAAATTAGTCAAAGATAATTTTCATAATAAAGTTATAATTTATGTAATGATATTTCATTTAAAAGTTAATTACATATTTTAAAGCAAAATAATTTGTCAACACAAAGTTTAGAGGCATCTGGCCCTTTTGCAGAAAAAAAAATTCAGCATTATACATTGAACCAAATAACAAGTGCTATTTGTTATCGATTCAGCAATATATTTTGATTGAACGTTGATTGAATTTTGATTGATTTAATGAATGCGAAACAATTTCCTTCAAGAGAACTTCTAAATGAGTTACAGATCAGATAATAAAAACTGGTTTTGTAATTGCAATAGCCGTTAATCAAATCAATTGATTTATAAAATGACATTAGTTTGATCACAAAAAATAGTCATCTCTGAACCTCTTAAGAATTGAGATAATACAGTTTGATAAAGAACTATCTTTCCTTCAGCTCAACATTCGGATTATTCAAGAATACATCAATAATCCAGATCATGAGGAAGCTCAGTTTAAACTGGTTTCGAAGTCTTTCTTATAGTCCACCTGATGAAGCTTCTCGTCCTGAATCCTCTTCAGCTGCTCAGCATTCGGACTATACCCGAATGCGACACTATTCGACTATACCTGAAGATAGGAGATCTGAAGCGGCAAAGGTAAGAAATTGTTGAAACAATCGATTTAAGTGTATGTTATTGTATTGTTGCCAATTGGTCTACATTCCTTAAATGCATAGCGATGTAGATCTGTATCGTATGTTTAAAATTTCATCTCTTTATGTAGCTTTAAAAAAACTATTTTATCGTTTCCGAACGCAACTAGAATCTTTGAAATTTAATTTCTTTATCTGTGACAATTTATATTGTTGGGTGTGCTGTTGGCTGCGTACAATTTCATTTCGGCGGATGTTACGAATTTACTATAATTTCTATAAAAAGTAATAAAAATACTCAGGAAAAATTGTTTTCGGAACGAAACAAGGTAAGAGTAACGAATATTTATATTTTTGCATAAACTGATAAATTTTTGCAAAAAAAATGTTCCTTTTAATGATATAAAAATACATCAATATGCAATATATTTTTTTGTGTGTTTTTCTTATTAGCTACACTCATTTCTCGGTTAATTTTAAATTTTATTTATTAAAAAAAATATTCATTCATTTAAGGGTTAAGGCTCGGAATGTAAGCAAATTTTTTGAAACTGTTTTGTACAAATTACACACCACTTGCTACAGAAGTGGTACAACACAAAATGTCCTTATACGTAGTCGCCGACCAAACGGTATAGTGGTTAGCGTGCTAGCTTCTAGACAGGAGGTTGCGGGTTCGAGTCCCGTGTTGGCATGGGTGTTTGTAAATGTATGTTGGCTTGTCTAATGACGAATGTTTTGGCGCATTATAGCCCTTGTGTTGCCGACGGCGCCAGATAATCTGAATACAACCAACCTTATACGCAGTCGCAAACTACATGGACTTGAAGCTGGAATAATGGCATAAGTCAGCTTCAATTTTTTTAATTCAATTTGTAAAACATTTTTTGAATTTCAACTAGTTTCAAGTACATGCAGTTTGTGTACATCAAGTTGTAAAACGGTTTTTGCCTTTCAACTAGTTTCAAGAGCATGCAGTTTGTGAATTTGAAAACACTTGAACTCATAATGGGGAATTTTTAGTCGTGTCATTGTTGTAGAAAGGTGTGATATTTTTCTACTGCAATCAATAAATAAGTAGAAATATAGAAAATACATTGATAGGCTGAATTTTACCAACATTACAAATTTTACTAAGTATTTTACGAATATTTTTTTAATTATAAATTAACTCAACTTTGATTAAGCCAACTCATCTTTGTTTTAAACGGCAAAACGATTTAACTGGGTTTTGTGGGCTTTTTCTTAGATACCAACATAAAACAATTTAAAAAGTAACTACGCGATGCGTTAATATAATCTTTCGTTGATGTAAATAAACCAACAAAGAGAAGATGGCAAAAAAATTGAGTCACATTTACTTAAACTTTTTATTAAAAATGTCAACACAATTAACCTTTCATTATTTTTTAGCCCTGGAATAATATGAAAGTCAAACATTTTTTTTTTACAGTATTTAATGATTCACTGAAGTAGATAATGACACGGCAAACAATAAAATAAACATAAAAAAATTTCAAGTTTTTTTCGACTGCATTTTTTAACGTCACATCTTTAAATAAATTACTGATAGAAACTTGTGTATACAAATAATAAAAACCAAGCACAATCAATTCATAAGGGATCATAAAACATATTTAGCAAACATATTAATCTTAAAAAATGATGTTGGATAAAATATTTATCAATATTTAACATTTAATTTCATTTGAATTTAAAAAAAGGCTAATGTAACATGGGCAGGGGTGTAGTGGTGCGGGAACGCTTGGGAACGACGATCCTTTACCTTTTTGAAAAGGGGAACGGCGTTCCCACACCTAAAATTTTTTTAAGTTTGTATTTCACATTTTTTTTCTTTACTTGACAATAAAAGCAAAATCGAGTAAGGAAACGAAAAAGTTCTTTCCTGAGAATTATGCTTTCGTTTTGATCCACAATTTCAGAGCTGAGCAGGAAAGTTCAAGTATTTGCAAAACACATACTAGTTAACACGCTTCTAGTTGCTAATTTCATTTTATTAATGAAGCAAATTTTGAAAAGGAAAGGAAGGGTCTATTAAGCAAGAACTTCTTTACATTTTCATCTCTAGAAAGAGAAAAACCATGAAACTCTCAATCGACATCTGCAACGATCGCAATATTTTTAAATTCATTTTGAAAACAGATTTCAGGAGTGTCTGAATCGAAACTCAATCTCTTGTAGAAATTTTTCTGAATGGAAATTGTTAAAAAAATCACGTAAATAATCTGTTTAAAATGTGTTGTAGATAATCAGTTTAAAAATTGTTGTAAAAAATCTGTTTAAAATTTGTGTCAATAATATGTTTGAACATGTGTTATAATCCATTTATAACGTGTCAAATGATCTGTTAAAATGGGTTGTCTAAGGCAAATTGTTTTAAAATCGATATAACTTAATAGTTTAAAAATTAGTTTAAATACTATTATTTATAATATTATTTATTCTTTGTAGTAATTTTCACCTTCCCCTCCTCCCAAAGAAAAAAAAGTATACTTTTACATAGCGACACTACTTAGCGTTCCCACACCTTTTTATTTTACACTACACCACTGAACATGGGCATACTGAAAATGCCACTGCTGACTGGCGTGACATGGAGTAATTATCATGGAGAACTTAATTCAAAGCGCTATTCGAATGAGACATTAATTGCTTAACAGAAATGTCGTTATCATAAAAGTATTTAAGCAGTTACAGCTTTCTTTAATTTCATGCTCTGAATTGCTTAACACCTTATTTTTGTATTTGATTAAATGACTCGTCTTTAAGTTTAATTTATGTTATTAAGTTTAATTGAAGTTGTATTTGAACAGACAATAATTCGCAGGCATTTACTGCTCCATATATCGTTGACAGACGACACCATCATGTCGGATGTCAACTCAGTTGTGTGAAACAAGCATCTAATTGTTCGAATCTTTGACGTCTTTCAAAATGCGTTTGTTTGAGTTTGGTGAAGCGGAATTCGAAGCTGAATATAGCCGCCTGCCAAGCCTTTTAAAAGTGAGATTAAACCATTCCAGAGAATGTCTCTAGTTTAAATCGTAAGAAGCTTTTGTTGTTAGTACTTTAGTTTGTGTATAATGAAATTTTTGGAAGCTTGGTAAGTTAACTTTGATATGGGTTAATTATAGTAACTCCGGAAATCCTGTCAAATTAAACCAATGTCTTTAATTTAAATCATGCGATGCTTTTGTTGTCAGTATTTTAGCCAGATGAACATTTTGAAAGATTGGAAAGTTTTTATTAATTTTAATATAGGTTAATTATAGCAAAACCGGAAGTGGTGAATTAGTAGCCACATAAATTACAGGGTGGCCATTATTAAATTGCACTTGTTTAGAGCTTGTTCTTATAAATATATATTAATAAAAAATTGTTTATATACTATATAAACGATGTTTGAAGAAAAATTTATATCTGGTCAAATTTTCGTTACCAGACCAAAACCTCGTGCTAGCTTCCAGACCGCGAGGTTACGGGTTCGAGTCCCGTGTAATGCATGGGTGTTTGTAAATGTATGTTGGCTTGTCAAATGATGAATGTTTCGCCGCATTATAGCCCTCGTGTTGCTGACGGCGCCAGATAATCTGAATACAACCAACCAACCAGAGCTGAAACTTGGAATATAAATATGTTGTTGATGACAATACCTTCAATCAAGCTTTGGGTCTGTGACTAAAATGCCAAGCCGACCAAACGGTATAGTAGTTAGCATACTAGCTTCTAGACCGCGAAGTTGTGGGTTCGAGTAACATGTAAGGCATGGGATGAATGTTTCGGTGCATTATAGCCCTCGTGTTGCTGACTGCGCCAGATAATCTGAAAAGAACCAACCAACTAAAATGCCACTTTTGCACTCGTTTCATTTGGTTGGTTGGTTGTATTCAGATTATCTGGCGCCGTCAGCAACACGAGGGCTATAATGCGCCGAAACATTCGTCATTAGACAAGCCAACATACATTTACAAACACCCATGCCTAACACGGGACTCGAACCCGCAACCTCACGGTCTAGAAGCTAGCACGCTAACCACTATATCGTTTGGTCGGCATCAAGTTTTTGGTCAAAAGAAGTTAGTCAATGACACAGAATTCATGGTTTCCTTCGTAGAGGTCAAACACTATGAAAGCTAGCGCTGAGCTCAAAATCACTTAAATAAGTTGCAATTGCACTTAAAAGTTAGCTATGCATATGAAGGATTTATATTTAAAACTTTGTATTATGGGTTAATGTTTATGTTTACTGTATTTGAACTGTTTTATAACTGTTTGAGAAAGTGTTATAATTTGCGGACTGGTAATTTAAGCCCTGTTAATAGAATGCCAACCTCTTAGAACTGTGTATAGCCAATCCTCTACCAATAAATAAATCTGCAAAAGTTTTCAAATCGCACTGCTGAAATAATAGCAATTTTTTTTTTAACTAAGTGGCAGAAACCTCATGAAAATTGGAAAAAAAAAAAAAAAACCGGCAATATTTTCACTCAGCCGAAGTACTTAACCTTTAACTGCTGTAAGCGGTCTGGCAGACCGCGAGTCTTTGTTTGTGGAATGCTTCCACCCCCTAAAATATGGCATCTTTGACTTTCATATTAATTTTTCTGATACTATGTTTCTTAAACTTTAAACTAAAGTTCACTAATTTATTTGACGCAGTATGGACCATGTGTAGCTCTTGCGCAAAAAACCTCAAACCACCCAACACAGCAGTTAAAGGTTAACGTAGTTGATACTCAGTATTCCAGTTTATCCGAATTTCCCATAATACCTGAATTTCCTTGAAGTTTACAGTTTGAGTAAAATATTGTAAGAATTTATGAGTTATTTTGAATGTTTTTATCGGTCTAACAAGACCCATGCTGCAACATTACATCATAACCGTAACAAAAATGTAAAAATAAGCCTCGTAAATTGACAAGGCGTTGGCATCTGAGATAGCACCTCACTTTCCATATTTGCTTCAAGCCAAAGTGCGAAAGGATTTAATTGCAGCTGGGTCTCCATCATTCTACTTAACTTTGGTTGACAGTAATCAAATTATTCGGCGCAGTATGGCCCACGTGAAGCCCTTGCGCCAGAAATCCAACCAACCATCCATCACTTTACACGCCGAATCGTGGATCTCTAACTGTAACTCTTGGATAGCTCGTAAGTAGTTTCTGCTCTGCACATGACGATGAAGCCAATTGAATTCCTACCATGCTGACTCCCATCCAGTTCTGTATAATGTGTTGTCATTGGTTACTAGCAGACGCTAACTAGATTTGCAGAGAATTGCTAATATAGATTACTATCTAAGATTGTTAAGTATTTCAAACTAGTAGTGTGGCCCCGCGCTGCTGGGGACCCGTTGAAAGACATGGAAGTTTACATTTAAGACAAAGCGGAACAGATGTAGTGTAAGGCATTTGGCAACTTTTTTCATTTAACGATCAGAAAAATCGCAAAAATCAAAAACACGGTAACTAAAAGAAAATTAAAATATTAATAATCATAAAATTTAGTTAAAGTATAAATTATTAAGGATTGTCTTCCGTTAAACGGTTACCAGTTGGCCTCAAGTCTAAACGTTTACCCTTTCAAATGACGTGTAAATAAATCCCCTATTCTAAAAATAGGAAGCATAAATTATATGAAGGTTGTTAGTGTTTGAATTAGTTAGGTAGCAATTTGGCGGTTTTTATCTGATATCCGGCTATAATAGTAATAGTACCAAATTAACTGAAAATAAAAAAACGTTGCGAGAAACAGCATTTATCTGTACAAAAACATAAAATAAAATCGCGCCAAAGAAATGTCTTATACTACATCTGTACCAAAAAATTTTGTATACACAGAAAGAAAACCGTACCTATTTCATAATCACGACCAAAATAATACATCAAAGAAATCTAATCGAAAATGAAATACGACGCTTCTGATGTAAATTGTAAAATAGTCTGGTGGAAATAGTAAAACATGAAAAATACACAAAATATATTCAAATCTTAATTAAATAATATGGAACTTGATACACAGGAAAAAAAAACGCTCTACAAATGAAAACAATCAAAAGAAGGAATTTTGATATTCTGGGTTAAATACTAAAGGAAATGAATAAATATTTACTTGGGAATAAGAAGAAAATTTAACAAATGTCGAAATGATTTGAAAGTTTTCGGTGAATTTCAATTATCTTAGCCGTTATGTTTGCAATATTATGTTATGAATATACTTCTGCAGAGTGTGATGTCACAACATGGCTGGTTAGCGTGCTATCTTCTAGACCGCGAGGTTGCGGGTTCGAGTCCCGTGTTGGCATGGGTGTTTGTAAATGTATGTTGGCTTGTCTAATGACGAATGTTTCGGCGTATTATAGCCCTCGTGTTGCTGACGGCGCCAGATAATCTGAAAACAACCAACCAACCACAACATGGCTGGGTTTTTATAAGATGAATGTAGCATTACGTGTTAAAATGGCGCATGCGCAAAGCGTCGGTTGACAGTAAATATATGGAAAATTATAATAATATTATAACTACTTTTCGGACAGGCGATTGTAATACATAAAAATAATCAGAAAAATTAGGAGGACACATTAAAATAACTTTTGGTTTTATTCTGATGTAAAAAAAATATCGTTGCCATTCAAATAATTATTTTTCGTGTCAATAAATTTTAATGAAAGCAACATTTAATCAAATTTCAAAGTTGTTCCCTACAATCTCCATGTACTAAAGCTTCTATACACCAAATTTCATACCTCTGGGTGCAAAACTGTGGATTTGTATAAGAATTAGACGTACAGACAACTCACTTTTATAAATAGAGATAACACTTCATTTAAGAAATTAACCCATAAATACAAAGTTTTTAATACGAATCCTTTATATACATTGCCAACATGTACAGTGGGGACAAAAAGTTTCCGTACGGAAGCCAAAGTTACAAATAAATTAACATAATTTCTAATTTTTTGTTTCATATCTTCAGTAACTACTGTAATATGTTTAATTTGACTCTTTAAAATAAGTTTATAATAAATGTCTGTTTTTACAAAATGCAGGAAGTATTTAAATTGAAATATTTAGGAGATGTTGCTAAGTGCCATGTAAAAAAAGTTCCCGTACGCCATAAGAAAATTAATTCTGACGTCTTCCACAACAAACTTGCAGTAAATTTTCAAAACTGCAGTGTACGCAAGTGTCATGACGACATGATAGCAGCAATTGTTTAATTTTAGCTTTTGTTGATTGTCTTAAAATGGAGTTTCTAAACCTATTCGTGAGTTGGTTATTCAGTTATGAAATGTTGGATTATCTATGAAAAAAATTGTCGAAATCTTGAATATATTGAAGTCTATAGTACAATATATTATTGAAAGACACCATGAGATTCAAACTTTTGAGGAAAGAGTTTGATCCGGAAGATCTTCAAAGCTAAAACGATTGCATAAAAGAAATATCCTATTCTAAGGTTCAATATAATCCGCGAATAAGTGCACCTCAAGTCGCACATGGCTTAAGATTTGATTAAAACATTGAAGACAAATCCCAGTTAACAATTTATATGCACTGGCTAAGATATTTTACGTTGGAATTTCAAGATACACGTACCTATGATAATTTCCTTCTACTTACTTAAATTACCGACAGCAGCTGCTGTCATACACCACCAAACTATAACACCTCCTTCATCGTGTTTGACAGTTCCACATAAATTATAAGTTAACATTTGTTAATTTCATTTTCTCCTGACCATAAATTGATTATCTGACCCTTGGATATTTAATTTTAATTCATTGCTAAAAAAGACTTTGCAAAATTGATGCACTTTTTTCTATTATATGTACTTATATAAGGCTTCTCACGGGCTGCAAGTCCATTTAGACCCACTTTTCTAATAACATTTCTCACCGTTTGAGATGTCACTTCAATGCTTTTATCAATTTTTAAGTCATATGCCACTTAAGGTGCACTTATTCGCGGACTATCTTGAACCTTATTATACGATATTTCTTTTATACAAGCGTTTTAGCATCGAAGATTTCCCGGATCGATCTCTATCCTCAAAAGTTTGAAGCTCATCGGTGTCTTTCAATAATATATTGTACTATAGACTTCAATATATTAAACTTTTGGTCAATTTTTTCATAGATAGTCCAACATGTCATAACTGAATCGCCAACTCACGAATAGATCTAGGAACTCCATTTTAAGATAATCAGCTACAATCTAAAATTAAACAATTGTTGCTATCATGTCTTCATGACACTTGCGTACACTTCTGTTTTGAAAATTTATTGCAAGTCTGTTGGTGGAAGACTTCAGAATTAATTTTCATATGGTGTACGGAAACTTTTTTTGCATGGCACTTAGCAAAACATCTCTTAAATATTTCAATTTAAATAATTGCTGCGTATTGTAAAAACAGATATTTATTATAAACTTATTTTAAAGAATCAAATTAAACATATTTCAATAGTTACTGAAGATATGAAGCAAAATATTAGAAATTATGCTAATTTGTTTGTAACTTTGGCTTCCGTACGGAGACTTTTTTTACCCACTGTATGTGCAATTGAAACTTATCTATGCGATTTTGGTCTCAGACTTTTCATAGTGTTTCACCACTAAGAAAAAAAAAACCATTCAGGGCCAATCGACTAACTTTTTTGATTCCAAAATTCGATAGACTCGTTATCAATGACAATCAATGCATTCTATCAACAAGTTTTAATTTGATTTTGATGATAGCAAGTGAGTGAATTAGCCCTCCAAAGATTTTTCAGCCACAAACACACACAAAGTCGAAGTTAATAAAAAGGTTTTTAAAAAACAAGTTATTAAACCCACTGATGGTCATGCACGTACATATACGTCCTTTAAACCCCAGTTTTTTTAGCAATACACAACATTTTTAAATTTATAAATAACATTAAAAATAAAATATTTTTTAAGTATTTTTATTAGGATGATAGTTTAGGACCTATCTAAAACATAATAAATAAAAAATAATTTATAAAAATTATGTATTTGAATAAGAAATATAATTAAAAAAATAATTGCGGGACAAACAACTGTAGAATTTCGCCCATTCCCATGACCGTCAGTGGGAGCACACAGAGAAACGTATGTCAAACGAACGTAAGAAAACGCAAAAAGATTTGTAAACGAAGTTGTAAACAACCGTAAATATTAGTTATAAAAAAAACGTAAAAATGACAGTTGTAAACAAATATTGAAATTGCAATAAAAACAAATCGACAAATTTCAGGTACGACACTTTTCATTCACACGGTAGCAAAACCACTTACAACGAATCAAATGAACCAAAACTTACCCGCTATCTGGCCCGACAATCAGGGTCGGATTTAAGAGTATGCCGCTTATAGGCTAAAGTCCATTTGCCGACCCCTCTATAGTTCATATTTGCTTAATGCATTTGTTTTATACAGCAAAAAGATATAATTCATTGGTGTTTTCATCTTTTGTAATTAGATTGCACTACAAGAAAGTTATAATACAAGATTACGAGCTGTGAATTTGAATAATTAGAAAGTAGACTATGTAGAAGGACTAAAACATATTTTTAAGTAACATGTATTCTTAAATTCGTACGGAAAATATTATTAACGTTTGAAATACTTCATTTTAACTTTTGAATAAATTGACAACTGCCGCCCCCTGAAAATTTGCCGCTCTAGGCTGTCGCCTACTTAGCCTATTTATAAATACGACCCTGCCGACAATCCTAATTTCACTTTTACGCAAGTGATACTTCCTCAACCTCAATAGCGAGGTCACAGTTTAAATAATCTAAAACGTTGTACTACTGTAAGATTGATGCTTGATATAAATATTGAATGATCGACGACCTTTCAAAGAAAATTCTGTTAGTGGTTAGAAAAATTGATTGAAAGCAATTGTAACTTTGCCGTATCTGCATGTGTAAGGGTTTTCGAAAGGATTTCACGTCAATCTCAGTTCGAATTACTGAGATTTTATTATACTGCTCTTTTGGGAATATAATCTCTTCAATATGAATTTTCAGCTTGAAAGTTTGAGAATATAATCTAAATCTTTCTATAATAATTTTGAACCTTTACTAACTCAATATTGTTTGTTATGTATTTAAAAAAAATTCTAATTCAATTTTATATTCTATATTTATTTTAGAATTGTTTGTGGCAGGTAAAATCTTATAACGTTGTGTTTTCACCTCAAAAACGTATGAAATATTTAACTTTGTTTTGCATTAAATTATTAAACTTCACTAAGAAATGGTTAGCATCAATGTTCTATTAAATGTCGTAACACAAAAGAAACAAAATCTTGCAAGTTAAGAAATCAGAAGTTGTAAAAGTCTTCAGATGATTAAACTATTAAAATGCAATAGAATATTCTTTACACATTACCCGCCTAGCTTACAATTATACAAAGGCCTATCATCACAAGGAAAACTATGCAATCAAATATAATTATTTTTACAAGAGATCTCGCGTTTATTCTGTGTCTGCAGAATGGAAGCTAGCCCCAGTTTTATCTCTTACCGTAAAAGGGGGTGAATCGGAACACTTTTCAACTTTCAAAGTAAAAATCGGGTGTGATAAGATCGCTAACGAACATACTTTTGACATTAAAACTTGGGTCTTACCTACTTCTTTGAGGATCAACCCCAAAAATGTTGAAAAAACCATGAGTTTAATTTATTTTGAATTTTTTTATGGTGTTCCGATTCACCCCGCAGAATGGGGTGAATCAGAACACTCGTTACCATTTATGTCGTGATCATATTGAAATGTTTACTGGGTGACAAAAAACAAGTAATAATGCATTGTGGTGCTTAGGAACACAAAATTATCATAACAAAAATCTTTTAATGTGACAGATAAATTGTTTTTGTCAAAATCATTGACAAAACAAGTCATATGTTTGAAAGTGTGTCAACTCTTCTCCTAACTCATCTAAATAGTCCCTTAAACTAATAATATTTTTCAATCTACTTTACGTTTGCGTGCCGTATGACTGCAAATCCTTTAAAATACCTCGAGGAAGAAGAAAAACATCCTTATTTATTTCAGAAAATCTCTTCATTCATAGGGGTCTTTTTGTAAAACATGCTTATATAGCCATAATCTTGTGGCTGTAAAACTTTGCTCTCATAGTCTTCACACATATATATTGCTTTTTTCCATATTCGTTAAAGATAACGAGGTCATCAAGAGAAAAACCACTGGAACAACTGGGTTTTCTACCATTCGAAAACTAGGCTAATCTTCTGACATTTATACAAGCCTGCAATCTTGATTACTCTCTTGAATGGAGTAATTAGACACTTCTTCAGTTGTTGAATCTTGTGTGGAACATAATATTGCCAAACATCGCTTTTTAATACCACTTTTCTCGTGTTCCGATTCACCCCGCGAATCTCAAAATCGAGACGAGGAAAAACATTAAAATTCGTAAAATAAAAAGTTATTGAAACCAAGTTAAATAAAGTATAGCATGTTGTTATGGATGTGTATTCTTATCTAAAAATATATTAGTTAAGTCTATAACAGGTTAATGTTAATAATTACGGGATAAGTTTTGGAGAGGTTAAAACTCACAGGATTGTGTGCACGCTGTTTCAGATTTTTTTTAAAAATAAGGACAGTGTTGAAAACCACACAAAACATATGTTCCAAGATTCCAAACATGTTAGCCAAATAAAAGAGATAAATTAAAAATAACGCTGCTTTATTTGTATAAAATAATAATTTTTTTTGTAATTTCAAGAAGTTCTGTTCCTATTCACCCCATTTTACGTTACCCTATATAGTCGCGCGGTTGACAAATGTCCCTCAGAATTAGTTTTTCAATAGCTGGCAGCCCATGATCAGAGCCTTCATACAGTTGTTTTCAAGTTATTTAAAAATATTTTTTTTTTATTTTTACTTTATTCTGTTCAATAATGTTGTGTTTTTAATTAAAATTCCAACTTACTTTGACAATTGGTCACGAATTTAATGGTATGCATGAAAATTTGAATTTGTGGGACATTTGTCCCCCGCGCGACTTACCGCGAAACCAAATGTCGCGAGCCTAACCAAGGGTTAAAAATGCAAATGCATTCTCTTAAAATTCCCTCCCGGGACGAACAAACGCTATAGTGGTTAGCGTGCTAGCTCCGAGGTTGCGGGTTCGAGTCCCGTGTTAGGCATGGGTGTTTGTAAATGTATGTTGGCTTGTCTAATGACGAATGTTTCGGCGCATTATAGCCCTCGTGTTGCTGACGACGCCAGAAAATCAGAAAACAACCAACCCTCTCGGAAGCAATTATCCATTGTAACTCGCACAACTCTACAGTAAGCCCGTTTTTATGATATTTCTCCTACGTTAGAAACTATAAAACCGTACGATATATTTTCTGGGTTTTTAATGGAAGATAAAATTTTTAATTTAGTATTCTTCAATTTTATATAAAATGGATTAACCATCTCACATTTAACTATGAAAGAGAAAATTTTAGCTCTTTTACATGCAGTACTACATTTATAGGGTTATACATAAGTAAACAATTTTAGAAAATGCTCAAAATGAGTTTTTGTTAGTGAAGGATCCTTACTAACTCTAACAATTTAATACTATTTCTAGCAAATAGTCACAAAACTATAAGTTACTGTTAATAGAATCGGTATATTCAAGGCCTGACTGGCATTACTTGGGGCCCAAAGCACATGTTTTCGGGACCCTATAAAAAGTTGTGGAGAAGGCGCTCCAATAATTGACAGTGTTTGCTGGAAGAATTTTCGTCTTTTGTGAGCAAGTTTATTGATAACAATTTTCTAAAGTCCAAAAAATCAACCAAAATTTCAATTCATTTAATATTTAGTAATATTAGTATTTCATTTGAATATTTAGCTCGTTTTTTAGAGATTTAATTGTTTATTGACTACTGCTTTAAATCAGTTTAAGGTTATAGATTATTTAAGTTCAAAACGTAATTGAAAATATTAAAAAAGGACACAGAGTTCCACTTAACTACAACAACTTTGAAAATTTTGGGGCCTCCCAAATGTCGAGGCCCCAAGCCTGGACTTTGTTGGCTTGTGCGGAAATCAGGCCTTGAGTATATTAGTTCGGGAGTATATCTAATAGAATACATGTACAATTCCTTTTTTTCAACAATTAATATTTTTAAATATTTATCTTTGAATATTATTATCTTTAAATATTATCTTTAAATATTTATGCTTAGATATTATCTTTGAGTATTATCTTTAAAAATTACTTTTAAAAAATAACTTTAAAATTACCTTTAAAATTGATCTTTAAAAAATATTAATATTTTTTTTAAAAATCTCAAAAAATCATAACTGAAGAAAAATGGAAAATCATATCTGAAGAAAAACTACACATCTTATTCAGACATGAAAATTTAAACCTAAAAAAACAATTTAATAAATCTTTGAAAATATATTCTGTAATTGTTATATTTGAAGCATCATTTGTAAGAATCTTGCATATTTTATAAAATATTCATTTATTTTATATTTTATTTTTAATATTTTTTGTTATTTAAAAGATAATATTCCCATGATCTCATTAGTAGATATGCAAATCGTTCGAAAATCTGTTTGCTTCAGGATACAGATGGTTCTACTGAGGAGAATTTAAATTATGAACACCTTGTTTACGTGTTTTTTCGTTAGATGTTTGAATTTTCAAATTATTCAATAAAGTTTGTTGATGTACTTTTCTGTATTTCAAATATACATTATATGTCTACAAGTATGAAACCATAAATAAGATCATCTTTTGTTCCTTTATTACAAATGCATATAAACAACAGTACACATTCAGGAATGTGAGAACGAAAATTTAAATGAACTTTGTGTTGTGTATAGCCGTAGGTGCAACGTTAAAATAATTAATAATGAGGATATAGTTGTTGTTTTTACCTTGATTAATTTGTGAAAATTTGAAATATTTTTTTAATTTCATAATTTTTTAATGGTTTCTTTTGCATGATTTTAAGTACGCAAACAAACAACTGAAAAACTGTTAATTTCTGTTAGCCGTATTTTAAAAGAATGTGAAAATGTCTACCTGATATAGTCAGGTGGCGAACGATAAACACCTTTTGATACAGAACTTTTGAACAGTACTGATAGAGCAAAATGGGCTCATTACTTAACCATGGTTTTAGTACTACGTATTATACATAACTAAAGAACTGCTAATTTATACCAGGATGTATTTTATAAGAATATGCAAACTTATGCCAGATTATAGTCAGGGGGCGAACAATTAACACCTTTTGATACAGAACTTTCGAACAGTACTGATAGAGCAAAATGGGCTCATAAAGGATTACTTATCTATGGTTTTAGTACTACTTATTATACAGAGCTGAAGAACTGATAATTTATACCAGGATGTACTTTACAAGAATATGGAAAGTTCTACCAGATTATAGTCAGGTGGTTATCAATAAGGACCTTTTAATATTGTACTTTCAAACAGCACTTATTGAGCAAAAAAAGAATTATAATGGGCTCAGTGGTTTAGAAGTGTTAAAAGTTAGTTGAGTGCTGTTGATATGGATACTTATTTTCAATTGGGATATTCTTTATTTGAAAAAAAAGAAGACATTTTAGCTATTTCGTTAAGCTTCATGTTGAAATTGCTCGTATCTCAAAACAAATACTGCTCAAACACCAAATACCCATGTGCACCTTCTGCTGGCAGAGGGTTCCCCAACATGTACCACATGCAAGGTTATTTTTTCTGTTAAACACATTTTAACTGAGTGTCCTGTTTTTAACCCAATCAGACTGTGCCTGTTTTGCACCAGTCATCCATCACTGTCATTATTTTTAGGTCCATCAACACATATAAATCTTTTTACGTTTTTAAATACAATTGGATTTTATCACTTGATTTAAAGTTTATATCACTGTTCTGTAATTTGTAATTGTTCTTTCTTTCATGTTTAAGTTATTTTAACTAGGGCTTGGCGCAGCATGGCCCTAGTGTTGCTTTTGCGCAAAAAAAACCAACTAACCAATCAACTCAAACGCCAAAATTCAGTATCAAAATAGTGCACTCTCCTAAACTCTATTAATTCATGCCGATCAAACGGTATAGTGGTTAGCGTGCTAGCTTCTATACCGCGAGGTTGAGGCATTGGAGTCCCGTGTAAGGCATGGTGTTTGTAAATGTATGTTGGCTTGTCTAATGACGAATGTTTCGGCTCATTATCGTGTTGCTGACGGTGCCAGATAATCTGAAAACAACCAACCAACCTATTAATTCATGAAAAATTTGATTAATCTCATTAAAGTAAAAAACGTCAAACATCGATTCTACGTTACGAATCTATTGGATAATTTATTATGCAACGGCAACACACGAGGGACATACTATAAAAGATCATGTTTCAAAAAATATCTGGACTGCTAACGATAATCTAAGTGTCAAGCGGAAACTACTTCTAACTCCTCTAATGTAGAGTATTTTCAAGAATCTTTCTAAGGGAAACTTTCCCGTTTTTATTTTATTATTGGGTGAAGCTCTAATTAATTGATCATGATCGTTACGATTAAGAGAGCTGAAAAATAAATCACATGTATTGTGAAATAATTTTCTTGATACTTTGTGAAATGCATCCAATATATTAAAGTTTTGCACAAACATATATTCATACGAAAAATAAAAATGACAAAGTAAGAAATCGTTTATAACTATGCGTAAAAACATCGACATGCTATATACAAATTTGGTGAAATACTTTTAAATTAAAATGCTTTGTCTGTCAGTCCGTCTTGAAAGGGTCCGAATGCCTATTTAGCCGACCAAACGGTATAGGGGTTAGCGTGCTAGCTTCTAGACCAAGAGGTTACGGGTTCGAGTACCGTGTAAGGCATGGGTGTTTGTAAATGTATGTTGGCTTGTCAAATGACAATGTTTCGGCGCATTATAGCCCTAGTGTTGCTAAAGGTGCCAGATAATCTGAAAACAATCAACCAACCGAATGCTTATTTCTGCCACTATACAGAGCTTGTAATAGCCAAATACACTTCGTAAGTTTGATCTACTATGAGATAACGAATTGAATACCTAATCAAGCGCTTTTATTTCCAGCTCCACCACATCAACGAGAGGACATTGAGACTTCGACCTATTTACTTTGCACCAGCTAAAATTATTTTAAAACTCTTTTTTTTATTATTAAATTCTTAAACATTTTAATTCTTAGATAATAAATCGAGTTGAAACTTGACAAAATCCTGAAAATACCTACAGAAAATAATTTACTTGTTCTGAATCACTTTCTCGACAAGGTCTTTATGTCTGAGCCGACCAAACGGTATAGTGGTTAGCGTGCTAGCTTCTGGACCGCGAGGTTGCGGGTTCGAGTCCCGTGTTGGCATGGGTGTTTGTAAATGTATGTTGGCTTGTCTAATGACAAATGTTTCGGCCCATTATAGCCCTCGTGTTGCTGACGGCGCCAGATAATCTGAAAACAACCAACTGCCACTATAAATAGCTTGTCATAGCCAAATACACTTCGTAAGTTTGATCTACTATGAGATAACGAATTGAATATCTAATCGAGCACTTTTATTTCCAGCTCCACCACATCAATGAGAGGACATTGAGACTTCGACCTATTTACTTTGCACCAGCTACCATTATTTTAAAACTCTTTTTTTTATTATTAAATTCTTAAACATTTTTATCCTTAGAAAATAAATCGAGTTGAAACTTGACAAAATCCTGAAAATACCTACAGAAAATCATTTACTTGTTCTGAATCACTTTCTCGACAAGGTCATTATGTCTGAACTAGTATAATATTATATTTAAAGGGTTAAGGAAAAACTTTATTTAACTTTTGCACGAAATTTAACTTTTAGTGTCTATTCCCCATGAGGTAAACTAAGGTGTGCTATCATTATCTGTAAAAAACTTCAACCTGAACAAAATTTGTACGCAAGATTAATTAATACTTCCTTTTTATGGTCGGTCTAGGAATATATCCACATGGACTAAAGCTTTTTTTCCTTTGTTCCCTTCATTTATGCATAGCTAATTAACACAGAAGACATAAACATTCCTTACCATCAAGAGTTAACTTGAAATAATTAAATTACTCAATTAAAGAATTTTCTACAATTTAAATTACCCATTTTGCTAATTATACCAGGTATGTTATTCAAATAATGTATTTAAAAATGTCAAAGAAATATGAAACATTTTATTTTCACAAACTCGAAAAATATCTTTACCTTTGTCTAGAAAATCTGCATCACAATGAGATTTGTCTAATATAAATTCTAATTTAAAACATAAACCTAATTATTCTTAAGTAAAAAATTCCAAATTCTTAAATTCTAGACAAACTAATTATGATTGAATAACTAAAAAAATAAAGCCACATCTAGTTTAAAGAATTCAAGTCTGCAATCTTGGTAGCCATAAAATAGAATAAATTACAGACCGACTCGCCGAATGCTAAATGCAAAGAAACCTTTTGCAATTAAGTCGTCTTTTTCCCCTCAGACATAGTTTTCAATTCTACAAATCATTTACTGTCGTCAACGTGACAATATAAATAAAATTACGCAATTCCTTCAAATTCTTTCAAAACCACAAATAAAATAAAACATTCGCGTTTTTAATTAATAGCATACCAAAAACTAAACCGTGCATTCCAGGCAATAATAAAAGAGGAAGATTAACTAGATGTTTATATAGTAGCGTTTTTTGGAGTTACATTGCATTCCTAAAATAATTTTTGTCTGCTTTGGTTTCCGTTAAAACAAAGTACTTCCAGAACACTTCACTTTCAATTACCTTTATTGGGTCTGGAATGTTTGTTTCTACTCTAAAAAACGTTTGCTGTTTTTCTGTTTTAATGAACTGACTAAAGAGAAACGCATTGTTTTATTTGGATATTTTTTAATTTTCTATACAGTTTTATTAAATAAATATTATAATTTTATTTGGTTGGGAATGTTTATTTCTATTGTTTAAATCGTATAAAAGTTGACCATTTTATAAATAACACGTTATAATTATTAAATCTTGAATGCTCATTCCTGCTCTAAAAAACGTATATTTTCCTGTTGTGTTTAACTGACTAAAGAGAAACACATTGTTTTATTTGGATATTTTTAATTTTCTATACAGTTTTATTAAACAAATGTTATAATTTTATTTGGTTGGGAATGTTTATTTCTACTGTTTAAATAATATAAAAGTTGTATGTGTAGAGTTTAACCGACTAAATAAAAATAAATGACTTTATTTTTAATATCCTAAACCATTTTATAAATAACACGTTATGATTATTAAATCTTGAAAGCTCATTTCTGCTCTAAAAAACGTATCATATTTTCCTGTTGTGTTTAACTGACTAAAGAGAAAAAAAATTATTTGAAAAAAAAAATATATATATATATATATTTTTAGTTTCATTTACAATTTTATTAAATAAATATAACTTAAATTATACATAACGGGTTGGAAATGTGTTTTCTATTCTAAAAAACGATGAAACTACTTTCTTGTAGTAATTAACTGATTAAATATTTAAAAAAATGGGGGATTATTAATTTTATATAATTTTATTAAATATAAATAGTACAGAAGGAAAAAATGCATCGTGTGAATACGTTAGTAATTATTAGTAGGTAATAAAAATAGAATTTTTTAGTTATTTGGTTACAAAACGTATTCTCGAATTATCTGATTGTTTAAATTAAAATTAATGTGGTTTTAATTATAATGACTAATAATTAGTTGATGGTTAAAATTAAATGATATACATTATTAGTTGGTTACCAAATATTCTGATTATTATTTCCTATAATAACTCTGAGTGGTTAAACTAAAATTAATTACCAGTAATTATTAGTTTGTTACAGAACATCTTGTGATGATTATATTCTTTATTAAGTCAAGTCCAAATTAAATAAATATTATAAGAGGGAAAATGCATATTGTAACTATATTAACAAGTAATTATTATTGGTTGGTTATCTAATTTAAATTTAATTATTACTCTTACTTAGTTTCAAAAATTAATTCTGACTATTGCATTCTCTAATATCTGATAAATCTGATAATAATTCTGGTCAGTGAAATTTTAACGTATCGTCCGTAATTCTTTGTTTATTGTAAAACATTTGATGCCCATAAAATCCTCCAATAAGTCTTATTTCATAATCATCTCTTTCCGGCAGTAACTAATAATTCTCAATTATATATATATTTTTTATAAATTTATATATTACGGCTAATTTGATAAATTTGACATTATGCAAAATTAACTGTAATTTTATAAAATAACCAAAAAGATAGGTTACTATGGCAAAGTAAAAAAAAAAAAAAATGCAATACTTTTGCTGGTTGTTTTATAAAATGCCTAATATAAACAGCTAATATGATTAATTTAATAGGATTAATTAAATTAACAGTGAGTTCATATAATAACCATACTGCTGTGGCTATTATAAATAATTGTAAAGAACATTTTTAAAATTTTAAATTCAGTTTTATTAGGAAACACATAAAAAAAAAAGTCAAATTATGAAAACATTTTAATCTCTGATAATCCTCTGGCTTTAGATATTGATTCTCAGACTTTTTCAATCAGTCCACGATATATCGTTCCTTACTTATCATTCCACAATTTTCACTTTTGTCGAATGTGCTCATTAGTTTCGTATTGATGATAACAAAAGTAAGAACTGTATATCCAATTAAAATTAGAAAAAATACAAAACTTTAAAAATAAGAATCCCAAAGCAGCGTTATCTCTAAGCATAGCCGAGAAAAAAACAAAAAAAGCAATAGGGACTGCGTAGAATCAAGTATTATATTACCATGGGCTGATAGTCATTATACAAGTTATCAGATTAATTTGAGAAAAATGAAAAAATATTATATTAACAAGGTGTTTTTTATTGTGTATAACTGGTTAATATGATAATTATTTAGAAACTGTTAATAATTTGCCATATTATCCAATAGTGATAGTTATTTTGTAAAATAACCAGTTATGTATTATATTCAAATGAATCAAATTATCCGTAACATACAATTACAAAATTTTTAATTGAAAAATACATAGCTTGTGAAATTTTTATGATTTAATAGTTTAAATTTGTTATTTATTAAAATCATTTTAGAAATTGCTGAAAACAGGATTTTTTTATGTTTTCATATTTGCGCATGCGTAATATTGACGAAAACCTTAATGACAGGTCCCATGGTCACGACTAACTGGTAAACCAAATTTGAACATCGTAGGTCAATTAATTCGAGGACCATTTGCACACAGATTGACTGAAAACAATACTTTCATTACCTATATTAGAATAAGGGAAATTGTAAGTAAAAAGTATGAACGAAAGGTAAGAAATTTTATCTTAAAAAAAATTGTGGTTAACTTTTGAAACATTCTAATTCTAAATGTTTACATGGTCGTACATATTTTAACAAAAAGGGTTAAGTTAAAAATATTATTTTAGTTTCAAACACAATAATTAAAAATACTTTATCTAAAAAATACTATCTTATTGTTAAAATTTAAAATGTGTCAAAAATAAAAGTTCGACTCTTACACAAACTTCTGAAACATATTCCGAATTCTATTAATTTCTATTTTTCTGATTTTTACAATTCTCTTCATTTTAAGATAAAATTTATGGGACTTTTCATCGTGTTGTGAAGTAAGTAAATTATACTTTTCTGACTTTTCTTTCTGAGTATAGAAAATTAATATACTTTTAAAAAGTAAATGTCTTTAAATTTTGATAGATTATATTTTTGCATTAATTTATAACTTCTTAGATCCTTATAACCTTTTCAAATTATGTGTGTTTTTAACTTTAAATAGTAAATGAAAAAAACAACAACATTAGTTTTAATATTTTTAAATATTTAATACAGTTAATAAATATATTAATCTTCCATTATGTGTTATATTTATAACTCTAAAGAAACCTTTTTAAAATAATTTTATATAAATTGTCAATAAATTATTTAAAACTGCATAACCATCAAGAAAATATCTTCATAATTGGAAATAACTTATGTATATCACAATTCAATTATGGGTACGATGTTATAAAATCCATTAGTGATTGCTTTTCTCTCATGTACACTACTATCATTCATACTGTTAACTTACCACATAAAAGGTAGCCAGACTCGAATTACACGAGATATTTCCCATCGTTTCCAGCTTTTCATCTTCTCTCTTGTCAAAATGTTCCCATCAATGTAATAATTTCTTACAATCCGCAAATAAATGTACAATAAACTATTCTAGTATAGTACATCTGATTTCATGGATTGTCCGTCTTTTCAAAATGGTTCCACATTTTGTCAAGATAAAATACGCGTGGATATGTGCATAAACTTTGAATATAATACCTTATAAATATAATACCTTATAAATATAATACCTTATAAAATTATATTTTCAGATTCGTTCCGCACACTACACAAATAAATGTATTATTTAAAAGTAAACACTTATATTTTAGTATTTGAAATTGTTTTTTCAAAAAAGAGGTCTTTGCATATATACATCGATGTTTTTTTATGTAACATGACTTTTATTTTTGAGATACTTCCTATTTGTTACTGTTTATAGTTGAACTATTGAAAAAGACACATTTTAGAAATAAAAAAAAAACTGAAAAACAGAAACTGAATTTTTAAGAAAGAAACTTAATTCCTGAAAAAGAAACTAAATTAAAAAATGAATTAAACTTTTGAAAATAAAAATAAATTATTGAAAATATAAACTAAATTTTTTAAAAACTAACTTAACTTTTTTAAAATAAACTATCATTTTAAATAAAAAAAAATAAAAATTAAATAAGCTAAACTTTTTTTAAAAATGAACTGCACTTTTTAAATATAAATTACACTTTTTGAAAATAAATTACACTTTTTGAAAATAAATTGAAAATAAACTACACTTTTTGAAAATAAACTACACTTTTTGAAAATAAACTACACTTTTTGAAAATAAACTGAACTTCCAAGTTTTGCAAAATATTGAAAGCTATTTTTGAAAAAAAAAATATATTAAAGAATATAAACTATCTTTTAAAAATGCGAATACAAACTTTCCTTTAGTTTTGATGACAGTTACAACATCAGAAGATCTCAGGTCCTATATTATGACACTTTGTTAATTACTTAAAAAAAAATTCCATATATTAAAAAACATGTATGAGTGAAAAAAAAAACATATCTACGAATAAACCAGACAGAAATTTAGCTAATTATAAATTATTAAAAATATATATATATATTTTATCATTCTTAATAACATTAGCATTACATAGTTAACTGGTGTAATTTTATATGCTTCAAAGAAACAGATACTCATTGGTACATATTTTACAGATACATATTTTCTATATTAAAATATTTTGCAGTGATTTTGATTTAAATATTCTTTATTTCACTTATACAGAAAAATAATAAATTTACGTTTTATGAAATTAGAGTTGAAAAATAGATCGGTACTCTGATACCACTTTATATTTTTAATTAATTAATAATTTTTCGATACTGATCAAATCACTATATAATATTAGTAAAACCTCCGTTATCGTAATAAAGAACATTACGGGTAAATTTGAAAGATTTATTATAAGGAGAATCAGGTATATTAAAAAAAATAAAAAACAATTATAGAATAATTAACAAGCTATGGGAAGAATTTTATGACCGCTTCACAATAATTAATATCATAGAGAAATGTTGTAGAGAAAAATTCCCTTGAGTTTAAAAAATCATCAGTTTATTATTTGGTGCAAATGTGTGTGAAAGTGTAACAGTGATATGCACCAATTTTACAGTGCAAAAAATTTGTAAGACTGTTTTGCATGTTTTTCTGCTTGTTAATGAAAGTTGAAAGAAGTATTTTTAAAGAAATTTATGCTTTAATGTTATATATTCATTTTAAAATGCTTAAATTAGAAAAGTACTTAATGTAAACATGAAACGAAACTAGAGTTTTCAAAACATTATTTTATAATTTAAATAGTTTTTGGAAGCATCGTTTTCCAATGTTTGTTTTGAATCTAAAAATGCAATTCATACGAGTTGTCTTACAAACAATTTAGAATAATATTTTCAAATATGGTTTTTCCATGTTTGTATTCGAAAAATTGCCTGATTGTCGCGGAATACTTTTTATATGTTTACTTTATTACTTTTTATATAACTGCTTCAAGGAAAAAATAAAAGTAAAATATCAGATATATTCTTAAAATGAAAGTTATTTGCGTTGTAATTTTAATATCAATTTATAATAGGAAGATATCACATTGACTTAGAATTTCTATAAACATGAGACTATTTGTTTACAAAAATATATTCTCCGAGCCGGAATTCCCAAAGTACAATCTTTTTCAGAAACGTGTCCTATTTCAGAAGCAACCAAAAATAGCATAAAATTGTGCACTGAGGCTTTTGTTCAGCTATTGCCACATCTTGATATCACGAATATAACTTGTGTTAGATAGAAATCTTCAGAATGAAAGAAAACTATTCCCAGCTATTTTCAATCAATAGATAAGGTATTTAATGAACATTAATTAAGCTGACGAATCCAGACTTGGAACTAAAAAAAGATTTACTGGTACATTAAAGAGAATCTTCACTGAATACAAAAATCTTTTCGGATAGAGACGGAAGGAAATGAATTTACTTAAGCAAATGCGTAATTTACAAAAATCAATTTTTCTACATTACATTTTCTCTTTGAAGAAGAAGTTTCATTTAGAATTTTGATGTATGAATACTTTTAAGTAATCATTAAGAAGTTTTCGAAAAAGACACTAAGATATGGAAGCTATTTTTGATTTAGAAAAAGCATTACAGCAAAAAATAGCCATATTTGAATGTAAAAAATGACTAACTAGAATTCAAAAAGAAAGAACTGAAACACTGGGGAGCACACTTTTTCATGCCCATACCAGGATTCGAACCCGAAGCCTTTTCCATGCTAGGCTAGAGATTTTCTTTTAGACATTATTCAATTTAAATAATCATTCAGAATTCATACAATATTCATATTTATACAATTTAAAATTTGTGAAGCATGGATTCCAATAAAAGTAGATTTAAAATTTGTCAAAAAGAAGGTATGAAGGACGACCATAGAAAATAGTGATGACCTATTATTTATTTGGAAGTCATATTATTTTCTAGAGAAATTTAGCAAACTGATGTTAAGTTTTTATTTTTCAATATTTTCCTTTTTCTTTTTAATACCATCCTCTCTCAAAGCGAAATGCAAGTTTTCTTGAGTAAATCGTCCACCTAATGGCTGTGTGGTTGGGCTCTTGCTTAGCATGGCAAATGGCCCGTGTTCCAATCTTGGGTTTGGCATGAATTTTTATTGTTGTTCGGAATATACGTTTAGCTGCAAGTCCCGATCTGATTAGCCGTTAAGCTTTAGAAAACAGGTCGTTGAGCGTACAAACCAACCAATTCAAACAAATGCTATATTATTGATCTATTCTAAGGAATATAAGCATGGCAAATGGCCCACGTTCCAATCCTGGGTTTGGCATGAATTTTCATTGTTGTTCGGAATATACGTTTAGCTGCAAGTCCCGATCTGATTAGCCGTTAAGCTTTAGAAAACAGGTCGTTAAGCGTACAAACCACTTAATTCAAATAAATGCTATATTATTGATCTATTCTAAGGAATATAGCTGTCGGATTGAAAACATATATGTTCTCATAATGATTGAAGCTTTATAGTAAAATTAATTTATCATTTAACAGTTGAATAAAAACTACCAAATATTTCGAAAATTAATGGAAGCATAATAATCAGATGAGCAGGATCTAACGCAGTGTTCTCTACTTGAATATAAGGCTTGAAATAATTCATAACTGTAGGAAATGCCACATAAACATTCGTACAGACACACAGTTTTAACCACGTATAATTTTTAGCGCAAAATCTGTAGTAAAATTAGAATCTTAATGTGTATTAAAACACACTAATGGATCAAGCGTTGTAAACTTACAATCCTGAACTATTTTCCTAAGTAATTTGTTACTTACTTGTACTTGCAAACTGTTATATATTGAATTAATTACTATTATGTTACCCTCATCACTGACTGACTCATTAAGTCTACAACGCTTATAATAAGATGGCTCAAGCAAGCATAGTGGAACAACTTGATAAATATTGTGATGTATTTTGCCTTCCAGTGATGTATTTGCCTTTCATTCAGTCAGCGAGCGGTGAAAAAGACGATCCACATTCGAGATAAAGCGTTCATGTTTGGAAGAGTTCTTTATAAGTTTAGAATTTAAAGATTTTTAACTCGCCAAGAACAGGAATGTCCAATATCGGTTTCTTCGTAAATTTTATTTGATAATGATGTTGATTCTTTGTTTCGCAAAGTTAGTGTTGTGTAGTGATAGAAATTTTGTCGAATGCCACTCTTTTAAAATTATAGGCTATTTTTCATAATCATCACTAAAAGTTGTAATTTTTTGCATTTTATAATACTTTTTAAAATTATATTTGTCATTGGATCCCGTTGGTATAAATTTGGATCAATTTTCACATTTTTCCAATTGTATGTGCCTTTGTCATGATCAAGAGCGGCTAGTCAAGTGAAAGTGCATAATATTGAATTGAATCCACAGGAAGAGAGATTATTGAAAGAAATATTTATTTGCACTGTATTAAAAAAGAATTTGAATTATTAATAAATATTTCGTGTATATTAAATTAAAGTGCTTGTTATATTCATCCGTTTTCAAGGCGAGCCTTAGGTGCCTTACAACTAACTAGTATTAAATATAAACAACATTTTTGTATATTTTATGTATCTTTCTAATGTTCCATAAAATTTATATGCTTGATATGTCATTAAGAAAGAAATACGGAAATGGAAACACTACCTAATTTATGCTCACGCCTGTAGCAAAATCCACTGGCCAATCCCAATATGGACCGTTGTAGATTGGACGTTGCTACAGATATTAGCTAACCTCGCCCAGTGCTGGGTAAAATATACTGGAAGATATTTTGGTGGTCTCGTGTACAAATAACAGATACAACACCAGAGATCTCTTGTCTAGTGGTAAGCGCGCCTGTCTTCTGATTTAAGAAGTCCCGGGTTCGACTCCCAGTTAGCGCACATAGCTACATTGGTGACCGGGTATTTGAACACATCAATGACGCCATCTACTACACGACTTTTACACTACCATCTCAGCATCTCTGGCGACCAGAGATCTCTTTGGTCTAGTGGTTAGCGCTCCTGTCTTCTGATCTAGGAGTCCCGGTTTCGACTCCCCGTTGGCACACATCGCTACAATATGAAATGTTGGTGCAGAGATTTAAAATGGAATTATATTATAAGAAAGGACGTAGAGGTTAAAAATGTTTTGTGACGGTTTTGATATATTTTTAATTTTTGAAAAAATTGTGCATTTTGGAACGATGCTAGAGGTTTGGCATAAACTGGCCTATCTTCCCAGAATCCCTCCCTGTTTCCGACATTGGGTAATACCGCTGTGCTATCTGGGTAACAAATGTTGTTGTTGCTGCTAATCCTCACTGTCTGACGGAGTCAGACAAGATCCACGAGTTCGTTGACTAAAAGAAAGTCGAAGACTAGGAGAGGATTGCTAAAGAGATCCTCCTTAGAGAGTCCCATGCAATCCAAGAGGTGCTCAGGAGAGGCCTGATGATTTTGGCACTTGGTGCAGGTGGCGAAGGTTTTCCTGCCCTCGTTGAAAGTGAGGCACTTGATGTGACCGCTAGCAAGCCTTGATAGAACAGTCTGGGTACGTCTGTCACACGGGAGGTCAAGGGACAAACCCGGTTTTGAGCCCTTGTACCAATTATGGGTTGAGGGTGTTTTCCACTCCTCCTCCGTAACAAATAAAATATTCTTTGTAAATGTTTGTCCAGGTAGCATCTCCCACTAATGCATACCTCAGCGTTACGCATCGATCGTAATTGTTACATCACATTCTGCAGCCCTGAAATGATTAAATTATATTTCTTCAACTGAAAGTAATTGGTGCATTTGCTATATCTGTGTTCTGAAATTTCAGACATAGTTGTGATTCCAAACACATACGAGTTTGGTCCTTTTTATCAAGTAGGATACTTATTTAATAATTATTTATCTGTGGAATTGTTCACACTACTCTTCTTCATTCAAAAAATAAAAATCGTACTTTAAAAGCTGTTCTGTAACAGGTACGTGTTTTCTTTGTCCCTACATAGCTGAATGTTACAAAAGGATGTGACATCGAATGTAATAAAAGGATGTGACATCAAATCTAATAAAAGGGGGTGACATCAAATGTGGTAAGAACTGCTATAGTATCTTCTGATCCCAGAAAACAACTTGACGTTGTAAAAAAAAAAAACCGCTGTGTAAAATGGTCAGCCAGAAAAAAATCAAATGGTTGACGTCAAGAAGTGGTCATGTTTAGTTTAGGGTTCTTGTAAACAATGGACTAAAATAGGATTGAAGGTTCCTCACAGCCAATCAATATGCAGGATAGAGTTATTTCGAAATAATTTCATTTGATATGTTTGGGATACTTTTGCAATCAATTGAAATTAATTCTATAAAAACTGTAGCCATCAAGTATTGATTGGCTATGGGGTATTTCTCAATTACCCCAATTTAGTTCATTTTATATAAGTACCTCAAAGAAATTAAACGCGGCCGCTTGGTGGCAAGCATTATATTTCGTAACTTTTTTCTGGTTGACCATTTACTCGACGTTTTTTTTATACAATATCTAGTTCTTTTTTGAAAGATAACAAATGCAAAAAAAAAGAATTGATATGTTCTAAATAAATAAGCACGATTGAAGGATATCTTAGCGCGAATAATGATTTCGTTACTTTAAACACAAAATGGTGTAAATGACAACAAAATTAAATTCTTATACAACTCGTTGCATTGAGAGCGACAATAAACAACGTAATACAATATTGTAAATCGATTTAAGTGTGTAATTAAAACCTATTTGTTTCCTTCAAGTAGAAATCATCTTTGTCACACAAAGATAAAGTGTTTATTTCTTATTAAAACTGTGTATCTACTAGTTTTAATTTGAGTACAAAAACATGCAAACACGTACTAAAAATAAAAAATAATATAAAGTAAGTATGACACAATCAAATTTACATACGAATAGATAAAGCGAAAATTGTTTTGGAATACATTTTTTTTAAGTTTGAAAAATAAAATTTTTTGTTATCATTATGAGAAAAACATAACCCTTCAACGTAGGATTTTTTTTTTTAATTTTTCACAGAAATTTTTTTATTTGATTCCTTGATAGCCATATAGTGATGGAAAAATATTTAAAAAAAAAGTCGAATCTTTATCGTGTTTAATTAATTCAATTATTTTTATTTGTTGCCAATTGGCAACACCATGAATAAACTTTAAAATAAGCTTATACATTATAATAGGAATTATGGATTTACAACATAAAGATTTTTTTTTCAATCACGGTAATTGACTACCCCAAGAAGTTTACATTAAAACAGTAAAAATTTTATATAAAATATGTACACCACACAAGAAAAAAATCATTAAAAAAGTACACAATTCGTTTTTTACTAAATTTTATTTAATATAAAAAAAAAAAATCTCAAACCACTTACAACATTACTTTTTTTGTTTATTGTTCACCGTGATCTGGAATGGTAAGGAATAAAACAGTTATTAATATAATGGAAACGTAACTTTTACATTCAAGAAATTAGCAACGTTGTTTTGAATCTAAATGCTCTGACCAGTGATCAATTTTACCACTCCGAACTTCTCTAAAGGGTTTCTTACAGTAAATCTTCTACTTGTGTTTTAAGAAAGGTAAAATTTTGTTTATGATCCTTCTTGGTTAATAACCAATAACTCTTATTATAATAATGATCTCGCCACAATAACTCAAGATTTTAGCAACCTCAACTTAAAACTCCATCAAATTCAAAAGTCTATCACGACGTACTCACTTGTACCAACCAAGCAGTTGCCGACCAAACGGTATAGTGGTTAGCGTGCTGGCTTCTAGACCGCAAGGTTGCGGGTTCGAGTCCCGTGTTAGGCATGGGTGTTTGTAAATGTATGTTGGCTTGTCTAATGACGAATGTTTCGGCGCATTATAGCCCTCGTGTTGCTGACGGCGCCAGATAATCTGAATACAACCAACCAACCAACCAAGCAGTTATGATAGTAAGATCAATGGTTGTTCAATGTTTTTTAACCACTGTATAAGATTATTTGGTCAGCGATATGTTAAGGGCTCTATGTACTTTGGATGAATGAAAAAAAAAACATACGCTATTTTTATTTTTTTTTTTTTAAGAATATTATATTTATTGATATAAAACTTGTTAGGCTTGGCAAAAATATTCGTAAATTACAATATATATGCATATAATTTTAACCACTCACTTTTTTAGTGTGAAAATACCGGGTAAACAAGTTTGGTTGCTTTTTCAGATTTATCAGGCGCAAGGGCAACACAAAGGCTACATTGCGCCCCGCCAGGTAAACAGGAGTCCTCAAAAAGTAGGTAGGTGTGCGCTGTTGAAAAAATCTGAACAACTTCCCATCGGAAACAAAACAAAAAAATTGAATGGTTATAGGTTTAGTGTGACAGGGGCTAAATCCCGTACCTCTAATATTAATTTATATGCAAAAATAACATAATGGCGGGAAAAAGTTAAAAAACGTGTTTTTTGCATGTTTTTTGCCAAAAAAAATATAGTAAAAATTAAAATTTTGCAATAATTCTGGTACGGAATGTAGCGATAAGTGTGCAGAATATGTGGTTAAAATTTTTTAAGGATCAGTTCAGTAGTTATTGAAATTTTTTCAACAGCGCACACCTACCTACTTTTTGAGGACTCCTGTTTACCTGGCATTTTCACACTAAAAAAGTGGTTAAAATCAATATTTTTTTTTTAAAAATAATTTACGAATGTTTTTGTTAAGTCTAACAAGTTTTATATCAATAAACATAAGAGTATTCTAAATTTTTTTTTATAAAAATAGCGTTTTTTTCATGCATCCAAAGTTGACAGCCCTTAAGAGAGAAAAGTCAGGAGAATTGGAGGATCGGGCGAAAAGAATATGAAAAAATTCAAACTGAGTTTCTATTGATAAAGCTCTTCCATGAAGAGTAACATCTCTAGAGAATTTAATATCAAAGAAGGGTCAGGTTGCGAGTATTCCATGTTTCCAAGGTATTTTTTTTGTTTTTTTTGAAGTAAATCGTTGGATTACTTCATCCAAATTTGCACTGATGTTCAGTTAATTTTCACTACAGCGTTTGTCTGCTTGCAAACCACTCTCATTTTGAATAATTATTGTCCGAATTATTAAAGAGAATGTTGGGATAAATCGTTGAATCATCATCATCAACAACAACTATTATCAGAAAAGTCATTTACATTGGAAAATGTATTCTAGATTTCATCAATATTTTATTTTTCTTCTTATCTTTGTCTTTGAAGTATACATTTGACTTGTTGCTTTTCTTAAACAAACATTTTAACGATGGACAATGCTGAAAAATTTCAGGAAGCACCAAAAACTAAACCAACTGAGATTGCAAGCAAATGGAGCAAAAATTGAACTTTAGCTCATGATGCTGCCAAATGGAAACAAATATAAAATATGCTGTACACAATTATTGCAGAATATTTTATTGAACAGTTAAAAAATATCTTCTCAACGAGAATTTTTTTTTTTTTCAAAAAAATTATTCACATTTAATTAGCAGTTTTGGCACTTGAACGTAACCTAAGTCGTGTAAAAATGACGAGTACAAAAGTAGCTTTTTAATTATGACTAAAACATTGTTGTTGAAACCTAGGAACTTTTATGTTTACTAAACAAGTTGTATTGAAAGGAAATCGAGTGGAATTGCTAAGCAGGCACAGAATTTAAATTAATTGGGGAGGTAAAAAGAACTTTCCAATTGGCTACATTATGCATGGTAAGGTTAAGTAAACTTCGGTGGTGCAGTGATGAAGTGGCAGGCTAATGATCAGTACGTAAGTGATTTAAAACCAACTAGGCACCTTGATGTGTTAAAATTTTATTTCAAAATGAAAGTGGTTTTCTAAACCAGAGTTTAAGCGCGTGTTTTCAGAGCTGTAATAAGCAGGCAATTTAAAAAAAATAAGTAAATATTACTTATTTTTAATTGGAACTGCTTTACAATTTCTACTTAAAATATCAAAATCACCTCTTGATATTCATCAAAATAAGAATATCTAAAAACTGTTATGTTTTAATCAGTCATTACCCTGGCTAAAATTTCCAACTCCTGAGATCATTTCTGAAGACTACAACCCTCACATGCATTAAATCATACAAAAGGCACTTCCTCTAATCAAGTTGAGAAGAATAAAAAAAAAGTAATGGCCGAAATTCTTTAGATAGTTTTAGCAGTATTCCCGATTAAATTTTTGTTCACAATCAGAAGAACCAAATTCCCTTAACTTAGGAAATTTTCAAAGGAATTTTTTTGTCATGCTCCCATGTTCAATGTTAACAATTAGTTTAATTTTCGTCTACTAACCCATTACAACACTATGACAAATAAATCAGGGTTCCAGATATAATAGAAGCTGAGTTGTGAGGGATCAAAAATGCCCTTAGCTCGGACAATATAATATAACACTTTTAGTTTCTGCCACTTTTGCATCGGACTTGGCAGCGGAACACTGCCGCGATTCTAAATCCATAATTATAGATACATCACGAATTGGGTACTGGAGTTTCGATAGCTCAATAGATTGCTATTCTGAGCCGAAACATCGTTGTACCATTCGTACTATATTAAGTGGTTTGAATATTTATGTATACGTATACCTAATGTGACCAGACGTCCCGCTGTTCCCCTTGCTGTCTAGCTGACCGAATGTCCCGCCACGTTCTCCGGCTTTATCGTTACAGAGTCTCATTAAAGTCCTTCTAAACATCTGCAGAACTTGAAAACTAACAGAGTAAGTAACTGATAAGGTTTTTGGAGATATAAAAATCTGGTCACATTACTTATTCCATGTTTTTTGATAATTTGGAAATAAAAATTTAAGAATAAACCAGAATATAGTTAACATTCCTAAGTTTTGAAAACGCTGGCTCCTCTTTGCACTAAATGCCAAAAAGAACAGGCATCACCTCAGCACATTTTGGACTGCCTTGGACTGGACTGGGAGGACATTTATAACTGTCCACAACTAGTGTCAGACTTCATTAATGTCAATGGCTTCACTGATATTGTCTGACTTCGTCAGACAAAAGGGAGATTAGAAACAACAACAACAACAAGTTTTGAAAACGTTGTTGTCTCAAACTAATTTACAATTTATACTTTGAAAGAAAATTTGTCGGTAAAAAAAATAGTAAATTTTCTATCAAAATTTTACACACATTTAGACATAAATCTTAGAATTTTGAAGTGCATACAAGTATTTGAGGTATAATAAATACGAAAAAAAAAATTGCGATTTTACTACTCTACCCACTGACGGTCATGGGAATGGGTGAAATTCTACAGTTGTTTTCCCTGCATTAATTTTAAAATTATATCTCTAATACAAGTACATAATTTTTTTTAATTTTTTATTTATTTTGTTTTAGATAAGTTATAAACTATCATCATATAAAAATATTTAAAAAATATTTTATTTTAAATTTTATTTATAAATTTAAAAATGTAGTGTATTGCAGGAAAAACTGTGGATCAAATGACGTATATATACGTGCATGACCGTCAGTGGGTTAACACTTAAAAATTCGAAGAAACAAACTTAATAGGTATTACCACTTAATACGTATCATATCACACTCTGTCTAGAAAAGCAACACAACTCAAAATTCAACATTTTTGAATCAAGGAGTGTAAGGAATCGCAGACCATGTGAACTTGAATGTGTAAGAACAACATAAGACAGTTTCAACTTAAATACAATCTTATTCCATTCAATCAGCTTTAAGTATATCCAGTCTGGGATTCTCTACACAATTTTACTCAAATGAAGAATTTTGAGTTATGCCTCTTTTGTTGCAGGAGTGCGTTATGTGTCACACGTAAATATTTAGAAAAACCTAATATGAAGAAAAGTAGGACGGGTATTCAGTTAGATCTGTGATGTACAGTACGTAAAAAAAAAAATCCGAACGATGTCTATATCTTCAGTTCTAATTAACGTAGAATCTTGCGGTTTGCACCAAAATGTTTTGTTTGCGATTTTCTATATGTCTGCTAAAATTTTTTTTCCTTAGGGGGCTGTAAACTAATTTTAACTCTTTCTTATAAAATAGGGGTTGTATTGAAATTTTTAATCTTTTCATTCGATTTAGAATACTTCGTTTACTCTAGATACCAAATTTGAGTTCATTATGTTGAGAAACACGTCACTTGTAAAGGAAAACGTTTTGGATGATCGTGAGGGAAAATTTCTGTATCACAGGAAGAATCGAACGTTTTGGATGCTTCAAGACGTAATCTATAACGTGGTCCCTTAAAGTGAGCTTTTTGATATTTTTACAAAAATATCGAGAACCAAAAGTCAAAATGGAATGAAAAAAATTCTGGAGGGGTTTTCGACCAGGATAGTTCTAATGAAAGAAAAAAATATATGTTTATATTTAAAAAATTTGAAAACTTGTTTTATTAATTAATAATTAATTATTAAAAAACTGTTTAATATAAAAGTTGCATGTTATTTATGTTTGGCCTTAAACAAACTATCCTTTGAAACAAAAATTACTAAAATATATTAACTATATAAGAATTTATGGCCGAAAAAACCAAATTTCTTTTTAACATTAATTTATCATTTTGTTGACATCATTTAAATTACTAACCACTCATTATAAAATTATAAAATTTGGTATTTAGACATTTTTTTTTGGATTCTAAATCTAAATATGGTATAATAAATTGTATATAATTTTAACTCGTTCTGACCATATCAGAGATCTTGGCGTCATTTTTGATTCTAAACTTGATTTTTCTCTTCATATTGATGATATTATCTTAAAGGCTCATGAGATGCTTGGTTTTCTTAAACGTAATACAAAAGATTTTCTAATCTTCAGGCTCTTAAAACTCTTTATTTTAGTTTGGTCCTCTCAAATCTTAAATACTGCTCACTTATTTGGGACCCTTACTATAACAATAAAATTATAATTCTTGAAAGGGTTCAGACTAAAATTATGCGTTATCTTTATTATAAGGGTAACCATTATAATTCTCATGATCTGTCCTCTTCTTTCCTCCGCAATTTCTTCAGCATCCAAAGTTAAAAATCTAGACGTGAGCATTCTTGTGTTTCTTTCTTTTACAAAGTCCTTAATAATTTTATTGATTGCATTGAGATCCATAATTCCATTAAATTTTCTGTACCGACCAATACTCGTGGTCAAAATTTATGTATTACTGTTTTTACCAAATATAATTACATTGACAACTTTTGTTTGTATAAATTTTATAGAATTTTTAATTTGATTTCTGATGATTGGGATATTTTTAATGTATCTTTTTCTATGTTCAAGGCTAAATGTCTGCTGGTTTTAAATGTGTAATCTTGTTTTGTTACTATTGTTTGCTTGTTTGTAATGTACTATTCCTTGAACACTTTAAATGGAATTTTTTTCTGTAGTGTGCTTTATAATAATAATAAATAAATAATATTATGCGGTTGCCATTGAACTTTTTAAAGTTTTGTTTTGTTTTAATATGCAGATGACCCCTTATGGTAAAAAAAAATTATATACAATTAATAAAGACCTTCCACAATTTACAACGCTACTTGTCTTTTGCTATTTCATCAATTAGAATACAAGATATAACCATCGTTCGGATTTTTTTTTTTTTTTTTTTTTTTTGCCTTCTATTCATAACAAACTATCAAAAACAGTCAAAATATTAAATGTATACTTCAAAACAAAACTTCTCCTTGGCATTCAGAGTACTATAAAGAAGGTGAATACAAAATTTTCGTATGGATATTGCTTAAATCATAAAGCTTTCAAAAAAAGTTTCATGTTCATTCGTTTTTCCATCGATATAGATAATCAACTAGATAGACTGCTTAATGCTGGGGAAATGAAGTCGTTGCCAGATCGTTAGAAGGACAAAAAAATACTAATTCCGGGGATTGCAAATAAAATCTTGGGTTGTACACAGCAGCACTGTAAATAGTAAACCTTAATTAGTAATAATGTGCAAAAAAATATCTACTCTTGGACTTTATAAGGTTTCTCGCATTCCCACCTTACTATAAAAGTGAACTGTGATTGGTTAATCGTCCACCCATCGTCATCAACCACCGGCGGGTTTTTCTAGAGGTCGGCGATATATCGATACGACGATATTTTTATCGATTAAAAAAAATATCGATACAAGTCACCGATATATCGATATTTTCAAACTTTTTTTGTTTTTTGATGATCGTTTTGTAAATACATGTTTTTTGATTTTCTTTATTCCCTTTTCAAAAACTTCAAAATTAAAGTTTAGACTAGGCTGAGAGACGGTTAAAATGGCACCCTAACCAAAAAGAAAACGTAATGTAATGGAAAGATAAGATCATTTATTAGTAGGTCATTAACAAAGCGCCGTTTCTGTTGCTAACGTGTGCCTGAAATTTGCATCTTATTTTAAATATTAAACATCTCTATCAGCAAAATATGCGATAAACTACTTTTCGAAATTTCTTCTTGAAAAAGAAATGGGAATTTACGCATTGGCATCCAAATAAATTTTATTTATTCTGATTGGTAATATAATTTATTTATTAAAACATTTTTATCATTTATTTATTAAAACAATTTTTATAATTTATTTATTAAAACAATTTTGGCATAAATTCATGAAAAGTAGAAATTTATTTTAAAAAACTTCGTTTCTCTTAAAATTGAAAATAAAAAAAATAAAAAAATCATGTATCGATATATATCGATATTTTATTGATAATTTTTTCTATGCAACGATATAGTATCGATACTTATTTTGATCGATATTTCCGACCTCTAGTTTTTTCCCTTGCATTGCCACCGAAGCAGTCTATCCAGTTGTTAATCTATACCGATGCGTTTTTCGCGATAGAGATGGTCCCTATCCCACTCTCTGAAGAATCAAATTTCTATTCCAGTTCCGATTTCTACGGTTTATTTCTGTACTTTCCGCTTTGCGTTTCGTTTTTCTTATTAAGATTTCAATTACTGACATGTCAAACAAGTTCAGTATTATGTATGATGTGTGTCAACTGAATATATTTTGCCGTCTTCAAGCTACTTTTTTTCTACTTGATATTTCTTTAACATCTGAAGTACTGGATTTCTTATGTACCTCTTACTTATTAAGTGTCATAATTTTTCTCTATTTATAACCATGCATTTAACTATTTCTATTGTGTATGTTACTAATTTAATTACGCTTTCAGAAATCACTAGAAGCTAAAAAATATTCAGCTTTTTTTTTTTTCAACCTCATATTTTACTCCATCCAGAAAAAAAAGTGTTTTATATGATTTTCAATATTTCTAGTACTTTTTAACCTTACTTTTTCTAACGGCAAGTTCTGAAATTAAGGAAAAAAGGTTTCGGTGCAATGATAAACATGACTATAATAAAAGCACTATTGTTTATCTATCTATTATAAAGCAGAATGTGCTTAACCCTTTGCACTCCAGGCCTTTTTCGCGCGGAGGGACCAGCAACTCGAATCATTTTAGGTTCGGTTGGCGTTTACGGATTTTCTTCATGGAAACTAAACACAGTCATTGGCCTTGCATCAAATTTCCGCATCGAACCTAGAGGTTCTCTCGTGTTTCGTCATCCAATCGTGTGGCGCCTGAGAGGCGCCGCTGGAGTGCAAAGGGTTAAGTATGTTTTTATATTTGGCTTGGGTTTGGTTGGTTTGCATACTCAATAACCGAGTTTTTTGCACTATAATGGCTAATCAGGTGGGACGTACAGCTTCACGTTGATTCCGAATCATAACGAACATCTACGTTTAACCAACACCGACTCTAAACAAGGCCTTGCCTCTAGTTCGTGACGTCATCACTAGCAGGCCGTTTCTCCTTTTTTTTCGCGCCTTCTTCCAATAGAGGCCTTGATTCTACTTTTGAATAGGGCTCGCTCACGTTTGGAATAGATAGCTGATTTTATGTTCTTTTTTTCTGAAAACTGTTTTAATGGAGTAACACTGATTCAGGGAATATTGCTTTTTGTAACAAAGAAGATTTTAAACTATTGGTAAACATGTAAATGAAAGTAACGAATATAATATGAAACAAAAATTCATTATTGTAGTATAAAACATTGACAACATATAAAATGCAAATGAATATCGAACAAATAAAACATTCAATCTGTTTTACCCTTTCTTACTTTAGAAATTTTTTATTTTATTTTTACAATCAACTTTGAGGTAGAAATTGGATGCAGTAACTTTCCTTCACAAGTACTTTTTACCTTTTTTTTAGATTTTAATAATTTAGTTTTATTAGTTACACAAATATATGCTGATTATGGATAGTCAATTGCATTATCTTCATTTCTTAAGATTTGAAACCCTTCATCCATTCAAACCCTTCATCCATGGGCACCTCAGAAATATTAGCAGGGGGGTGCAAGACTAGATTTTTATCAAAATCATTAATTTTTTTAGAAATTTTAATTAATAGTTATGCATTCTTAATTATACTCTTTGAGAATAGTTTTAAAAAAATCATGGTACATATTTTTGAAAGCGCAACCCTGTTAAAAAGAAAAAAATAGTAAAAATATTTAAAAAGTATAGTTTTAATGATTTTTTTATCATCCAACTAGATCTCACGGCATTCAAGAGACAGTGTTTAGAACAGAGGAACACGAAGATGCAAAAATACAGAAGAGTAAATTATATTTCTTTCAAGTTTTGGAAATAATTAAAAAAAAATCAAAATGAAATAAAAAGGTAGTATTGGATATGTTTAATTGAATTCTAAAAATATATTTCTAGATAGTATATCTGATGACTTAAAAAAAGCAAAATATTTTTCCTAGAATTTTAAGAGCTACACAGGAAATGATTATGCAATAAAATAAATAAATACTTCTACTCAGCCTCCAATAATCCTAGACAATAGGCGCCAGTAGCTATAAAAATAGACATAGAAAAGAAACAAAAGACTAAAATAATAGAAAAACAAATGCTTATTGTAACATAAAAACCGAAACGGCATATGCGCTTTTCTTTTTATCTTGGAATTTATACCTTTCCTCTCATATATATTATATATATTTTTAATTTTCAAGTGCTGGGGGGGGGGGGTGCAAGTGCACCTCCTTGCACCCTCCTAGAGGCGCCCATGCCTTCATATTTGGCATGCGAGGAACACTAACCCCACAGCCATCAGGCGGGGATGAGTTTTTTTTATAGGAAGCTATAGTTTTATTCCGATCTTGATGAAATTTTGCACAATTAATCTTCGAAACACGTTGAAGAATCATGGCTAAGCTTCGAAAACCCCTCTTCCTTTTTCCACCCTTTAAAGGGTATGGTAATAACTTAAGATCTACCGAACCAATTGAAAAAAAACGCATTTTTTTCTATAGGTTTCTTGACTATTCCTGATTATCGGGAACAAAAAATTTTCCCCTGTGTTTTGTAGTTATAGATGATGAAATTGGTAATAGGGAGAGAAAGGTAGTGTGATCATACTTTAATACCTATTGAGACACATTGAACTACGATATTTCCATAGGTATCTTGACCAATCCAGATTATTGGGAACACAATTTCTTTCTGATGTTTTGTTGCTAAGGGGGTGGAATTGAAGATAGAGATATGTTCATTATTTGCAATCAACTGAACAATTTTGAACCGGGTTGTACCAGGTAATAGTGGGACTCAACCCCGGGCACTTTAGCTAATGTACTATTTTTTTTTTTAAATAATTTAACCCTTTGCACTCATGCCCTTTTACGCGCGGAGGGACCAGCAGCTCGAGACATTTCGGGGCATTTTTGGTTCGGTTTGTGGTTAAGCATTCACTTCATAGAAACTAAACACAGTCATTGGCCTTTCATCAAATTTCCTCATCAAACCTAGTAGTCTTCTCGCGTTGCGGCATCCAATTATGTGGTGCCTGAGAGGCGCCGCTCGAGTGCATATTGTTAATATCTATATTGCTTAAATTTAATACCTTACATTAGAGAATTATGTGAAGAATTGGTTAAATTAAAAAGGAGAGAGAGAGAGAGAGAGAGAGAGAGAGAGATGAATATTTACATCTCTTATATTTAGATGGGCGTGCTACAAATTATACTTATTTACTTTTTTTTTTCCTTTAATTATATGGATTAATATAGTTCAATTGGAATTTTACTAAACATTCTATTGAAACAATCAATGAAAACCCTTCTTAGGTTGAATAATTGTTGTTGTATAGAAATAAATTTACATGTGCTATTGTTCACGTAAGGCTTCTTTTGAAAATAAATGTGACCACAAAAAAAAGTTTTGTATGTTATACGTTTCTTTCTCCCCCCCCCCCCCCCCCCTTTTTTTTTTCTTCAGACAAGCACTAGCAAACTTAGATTATTGCAAATTATATAATTTCTTCTTTAATGTAAATGGTACCACTAAAAAAACTCGTATACTCGAGAATATATTTGTTACCTGATTAGCATTCTGCGCACTATTCATCAATAACTTATACTAAAATAAAAACAACTGGAAAAAAATTAAGTACAGGGTGTCCATAATTCAAGTTCAACTTTCAAGAAGCTATCAAAAACAACTAGTCAAAATGACACGAAATTTGACCTGTATATATTCGAAGAAGAGTGAAACGGTATGACATAAGAAAAAAACTATTTTGAACAATTTTCTTTCTTATACTGTTAAAAAATATGTTCCACATTGCACCAAAAATTAGCTGCAACCAATATTTGGTACTTAGTTTCACGATTTAATGGTGATTACGGTCCGAGGTAGCACCATTAAATTGTAAAACTAAGGACTAAATGCCAAATGTTGGTTGCGGCTAAATGGGAACCAATTTTTGGTGCAAGCTGGAACAAAATTTTTAAAAGTGAATACGTTTTGGAGCTATATCACTCAAAATATACTTAGTAATAAATCAAATTTAAAGAGCATATACTTTCAACACTTTTACGAAATAAGAGATTTCAGAGTTTCATAATTCCCTCAAATATTATTTTAAAAACTTGCAAATATTTTTCACATTTTATAGGCCGACTTGATAGCTGTGCTGTCAGTATTCAGGCCTAGCATTTCAGAGCTGCTGGATTCAAATCCTAGGTTAAGCATGGATGTACGTTAAACTCTAGGTCCTGGCCTAATTAGTTGTTACTGTGCTCAAAAATAGGTCATTGTGTGTATTTTTTATCTTACGTAAAAAAGTAATTTTTTTTTAGCTTAAAGTAATTTGAGAATAAATTATAATAACGAGGGACTGTCACTCTTTTAAGTTTCTAACACAGCGAAGATATTCAGCGACCTAAGATGAAAACTAACACAATTAAACATACAAAGAATTATTATGTTTCTAAAATAACGTTCAAAAAGTAATTTCTACAAAAACTTTCAGCTAACTTCTTAAAATTCAAATAAAAATACTTTCTATTTTTTAATACTTCAAATAAAAATATATTTAAGCCAACGAACCCTCTCGGAGAATCTCACTGTTGTATATATATATATATATATATATATATATATATAAAAGAATAAACAGAAATATGCGGAAATTAAAAAATGTCAGGAAAGTGAAAAAAACACACCAGGATATTCCTTAATTTACCAAAAGATAATGATGGATGATCGAGGAATCATTCCCAGACTAAAATTCCTCCTTGACAGGTCATTCTTCATTTTATCGTTTTTAGCATCACGCACTGAATCTTTCCAAGCATTCAGCCAATTCCGACCGGCCAGACCGAAGAAGTTCAAAAGATTCCCCTAGCTCACATTTTTTGAAGAGAGAAAAAATCCAGCTCAACGTCGACTTCAAACAGCTCAACGTCACCACAGAAAACATCCGGAACTTTCCATTTTTTCTTCTGTGAGAGAGTGCCAGTTAGTAAGAGACGGTTCAAAAAATGTTTTCGAATCTCGCCAAGGACGGGTTGGAGTTTGCCAAGAAATGTGGGCTGGCGAAAATATCACCCGAGAAAGAAAAATGGAATGGACTCTTTTCTTTTTCTTTTTTTCTTGCAGAGTGGAAAAAATGTTTGTAAATAATATGACAATAGAAAATGGAATACAAAATCGAGTTGTTTAGATTTTCTGGGATCAAAGCTATTATTCATTATTTCTGTGTATTATGGTTGAGAAAAAGGGAAATCTGGAATTAAAAACTTATGAAACATCACTCAAAACTCAATTATTTTATGATTATAAGAAATTAAGTTTGGTTTATAATAATGAAGAATTCACAAAGGCACAATGGCATTAAAAAACCTGTTTCAGTTTATGTAAAGTAATTCTCTATGTTGTATAGAACAAACTATCCTGTAGAGCTATCCTGTACAAACTATCCTGTCCATTAGATCTTATAACATTTTGTCTACGTATTAAGAAAAATAATTTCTGAAACAAAAAATATATAAGAAGAAATTTCAAAAATATATTAAAATGTCTGTAAATGACCCTTCAAAAACAATTATACAACAGATACTCAGAATCAAAATTTCATTAGATTTTTCTTTTTGGCTTATAAAAATTCATTCACAACCTTCTCTTTAAAGTTACGTTGGAGTTAATTTTCCAGACTTAAGGGGACATGGGACACTGAAATCACCAAAAATGACGTTTTTTGTTTTCATTCTATAAAAATTGCTTATGCCACTAGCTTTAATTTCGCGTTTGAATTTTTGAAATCCGATGATTTTAAGTGGTAAAATCTTTATTTTAACTAACTATTTTAACGCATCGCACACTTGTTGACAAAGGCTAAAAATGCGTTTTTCTCAGCTTCGCTTTTTCCCATTTTACTTATGTTCGAAAAGCTCCTTGCGATTCATTTTTTGATAAATCCACCTAATTGTTTTGTATTAATAATTTTTAATGTTCTATAAAGAAATTTACACATGCTTTTTTATGTCACATAATTTTTTATATTTTTTTTCATGTTGGGAATTTGAAGTATGTGCATTTTTTAATGAGAAATCACTGGCGCCAAGTTTGAAATTTTATTTCTGTTCAACAATTGCACCTAAAGATAAAAGCATGTTTGAAAATGTTTATAATATATTGATAAACAACTTCAAATTTTTCTTTCATGTTCGTCAAAATATTGTGTCGCGAGGAGCATTTCGAAAAAAATTAAAATTTCGTGTTATTTTAATGCATTTTTCTCAATAATTAACTATCTATTTTATATTATCTGCTCAAATTGTGTTGTTTTGTTTAAAGTCACATCTTCTATGTTTATGCCAAATTTTATTTAATTCTTGGCAAAACTAAAGAATTTTGGCAAAAGTGTCCTATGTCCCCTTAAGTCCTTAAAGTGCAACATGGCCTTCGGAGGGGAAAGGCCGAGTAGACCACATCGTGTAGGCCTACTTTTTAGAAACTAGCAAAATTTTGTTGTTGATATTGTTGAGTCGTTATATAATTTTCAATAAACAAGCTTAAACAAGTAATCGGTTCACACATTTCCAACTGACAAATAATATTTCAAAACACATTTATTTGCTCCGGTAATGTCAGACCAAATTCATTATGTGTATACTGTCATGATGAGCACATACGTTGTATCCTGCACTTTTTTGGCCTAACTTTGTTATTGTTACCAGGTGATACTCTTTAATTTGTTCCGTATATAATGGTGAAGTTAAATGATCTTTTCTGTTGGAATATTTAAAAATCATTGGAAATGTTTAAAAAGTTATTTTGTTAGCATCAACCCATTTTTCAAATTCTGAACTTAGTTGCAGATACGACTTCAGTAGAGGTCGGCGATATATCAATACGACGATATTTTTATCGATATTTCTTTAAAAATATCGATATTTTTAAAGAAATATCGGTATTAAAAATATCGATAAGTCACCGATATATCGATATTTTCAAACATTTTTAGTTTTTTGATGATCGTTTTGTAGTTGTGTTTTTTCAATTTTATTTATTCCCTTTTGAAAAACTTCAAAACTAAAGTTTGAACTTGGCTGAGAGACAGTTAAAATGGCACTAATATTCAATATTTTGCCATACACTTAAAAGCTATTGAAAATTATCTAAACTTTTCTTAAAATCACTGCACCAATTAAGAGAAAATATAACTTCGTTTTCGTAATAGATACATTTCAGTTGAAAAAGTAATCACCTTACAAAACAGCAAGAGCCGCAAAATAAATATATTTAATACTAATAAGCTTTTAACTTTAAACATCTTTATAATCTTTTTTTGCAGAATAAAATTCATGACAGATGAGGCAAGTTGGTAATCCCTTTCCTTTTGGAATGAACTCGTACAATTCAGCCCATTTTTTCTTAAATTCACGATCTCTTCCTTTTGAGGGAAGTCGATGCTAAGTTTTATCAATATAATGTATAAAAAGCAAAGGCAAAAGATGTTTCAACAGCGCTTTCATCCGTGAAAAGTTTACAGCAAAAGGTTCTGTCTACCTCCAGCCGGAGATAAAAGAACAACGAACTTCAACAAAAGACAGATGCAACTGGAATTATGTTGCATGATGGGAGAACTAATGTACTTTCTGATTGGTACGTATTTTAACTGAAAAGATGCAAAGAGGCGCTGTGGCATTTGATTTTAAATCGGTATTTGAGAACAGTGCCATCCTACTCATCTGCAAGGCCTGATTTCCGCACAAGCCAACAAAGCCTAGACTAGGGGTCCCAAATTGTTGTAATTAAATTGAACCTTTTGTCCATTTTTAATATTTTCAATTAAGATTTGAACTCAATAAACTATAACTTCAAACTGATTTAAAGCTACAGTTGATAATTAAGCAATTAAATCTCGAAAAAAAACATGAGGTAAATATTTAAGAGAATTACATTTTGGTAAATTTTTTGTTGTGAGATTTAAACACTGTCAATAAAATATTGGAGCGTCTCCTCCACAATTTTTTTTATAGGGACCTGAAAACATAATGTGCTTTGGGCCCCAAGTGATGCAAGTAAGGCCTTGCTCATCTGTATCGTCGCATTTTCATTATTTCCCGGATTTGAGATTGCGCAGTAAATTTATAATGGGTTTTCCCAAGCAAACTCGGCCGACCAAACGGTATAGTGGTTAGCGTGCTGGCTTCTAGACCGCGAGGTTGCGGGTTCCGAGTCCCGTGTTGGCAGGATGTTTGTAAATGTATGTTGGTTTGTTAAATGACGAAATGTTTCGGCGCATTATAGCCCTCGTGTTGCTGACGGCGCCAGATAATCTGAATACAACCAACCAACCCAAGCAAACTCGCCGATCAAACGGTATAGTGGTTAGCGTGCTAGCTTCTAGACCGCGAGGTTGCGGGTTCGAGTCCCGTGTTGGCATGGATGTTTGTAAATGTATGTTGGTTTGTTAAATGACGAAATGTTTCGGCGCATTATAGCCCTCGTGTTGCTGACGGCGCCAGATAATCTGAATACAACCAACCAACCCAAGCAAACTCGCCGATCAAACGGTATAGTGGTTAGCGTGCTAGCTTCTAGACCACGAGGTAGCGGGTTCGAGTCCCGTGTAAGGCATGTGTGTTTGTAAATGTATGTTGGCTTGTCTAATGATGAAAGTTTCGGCGCATTATAGCCCTCGTGTTGCTGACGGCGCCAGATAATCTGAAAACAACCAATCAACCCAAGCAAACTCCAACTATCATTTATTCTTTATAACTTTGCTTTTACGCTAAGTTACTATAAGTTAAAGAGCCGCAATTATCCATGAGAAGAGCCGCATGCGGCAATGAAGCCGCGGTCTACTGACCGCAGCTTTAACGTATGCGAGTTATATTTCATTGTTGCAAGAATCTAGAAAAAAATTCAATGAAAGAAGATTCGATACATAAGAATAAGAAATATGATCGATTATTTTCCTTTACGAAAAATAAATAGAAAGAATATGCCAGCCTTTGAGAGCTGTCGAATGAAAAATATTCTCATATCAGGCCCATAATCTTTCTTATGTTTCCGAAAGCTAAGCTCGTTGTGTGGACTCAAGTTTATGATTTGAAAATATCTGGTTACGGATTGGAAAACGAAATCTAATGGAAGGAGACTTTTTTTTCGTCATAGACATTAATATACGAAGGCTACTTTTTCGACTTACGCTAAAGTAGAAGCTCGACTCGGAAACAAAGCTGAAGTGAACCTTGTCAATAAATGATGTTAATCAAGTATCGTTTTTTTAGTATTTTATGAGGTTATAAAAGAAGAAAAAAAAAGGAGGGGGTTATTTCACTTAAAATATCTTCAAAGTCAAATTATAAAATGCGAGTATTCATAAGTTCAATGTTGGTTAGCCGACCAAACGGTATAGTGGTTAGCGTGCTAGCCTCTAGACCGCGAGGTTGCGGGTTCGAGTCCCGTATTAGGGCATGGGTGTTTGTAAATGTATGTTGGCTTGTCTAATGACGAATGTTTCGGTGCATTATAGCCCTCGTGTTGCTGACGGCGCCAGATAATCTGAAAACAACCAACCAATCAATGTTGGTTAGCCGACCAAACGGTATAGTGGTTAGCGTGCTAGCTTCTAGACCGCGAGGTTGCGGGTTCGAGTCCCGTATTAGGGCATGGGTGTTTGTAAATGTATGTTGGCTTGTCTAATGACGAATGTTTCGGTGCATTATAGCCCTCGTGTTGCTGACGGCGCCAGATAATCTGAAAACAACCAACCAATCAATGTTGGTTAGCCGACCAAACGGTATAGTGGTTAGCGTGCTAGCCTCTAGACCGCGAGGTTGCGGGTTCGAGTCCCGTATTAGGGCATGGGTGTTTGTAAATGTATGTTGGCTTGTCTAATGACGAATGTTTCGGTGCATTATAGCCCTCGTGTTGCTGACGGTGCTAGATAATCTGAAAACAACCAACAACCAATGTTGGTTAGCCGAGCGTACTCGCACTAGACATATTATTTGAGTTACTTATCCTTCGGGTAAGATAGTTAATTTGGTGTGTACGACCAACACTTATTTACACAAACAATTTCAACTGCTCTAATTATCTTATAACTTTACGTCTAACAATCACAGAAATATGAAATTTTAATTCAAAATTCGACTTATATTTCTAACTACTGTGCCAGATTTTAATATTTTATCTTAAATTCAAAAAATACCCAAATGTTAATGAAAAAAAATATATAAAACATTGTACGAAAAACAGTTGAGTAAATTCGGTCATCAATATGAAACAATATAGAGCTTGACACTTTATAACAAGGCAAGAAATATCAAACTTGACCATTTTTTAGTTTTAAGTTTTTTTTTTTTTTAGATATAATTAAGAAGATTACTGTGCGATATTAAATATGCATTGAGAATAAACAGTGCTCTAACGCAATGTACCTAAATGTTCACCCCAAACCCAAACATATTTAATCTTTTAATAGACATCTCGATGACACTTTAAGGGTATTTATTTAAACAGAGAGTAAAGTACAAAATTGATGCGCGAGTTATCACAAAAAAATCTACCCTGATAACTCTAACCTTGGTATCCACACGAGCAACAAAACCACGAACTTTGATTTGAAGGCATCGTGGTTGCGTATATGATAAGATAACAAACATCAACAAATGATGAGGGAATAATAAAACTAACCTTAAACGTTTTGGTGAGAAGCAATCAGTTTGGAAGATGATTTCTCAATGTATTCGAAGTTGGTAAGCTCCTAATGATGGATAGCAAATATAGCAGAAAGGTCAGAAAATAGTATCTCGAGCTATTCCGGATTATTTTTGCCCTTTATTAATATATATAACAAAATCGGGTTTTAAGAATTCTTTCTTTATAAAATGTAAATAAAATGAATAGCCTCTACCCCCCCCCCAAAAAAAAAAAAATATATATATATATATATATTTTATATTTATAATTTTAGTTTTATTGTATCGTGAATTAATTTACAAAAGTCTAATCGGGCCGACCAAACGGTATAGTGGTTAGCGTGCTAGCTTCTAGACTGCGAGGTTGCGGGTTCGAGTCCCGTGTTAGGCATGGGTGTATGTAAATGTATGTTGGCTTGTCAAATGACGAATGTTTCGGCTCATTATAGCCCTCGTGTTGCTGACGGCATCAGATAATCTGAAAACAACCAACCAGGTTCAGATTTGGTATTTCCTTGTCGCGTAATATGCCTTTCTATGGTATTTTAAAAAGAACGTTGTGAGAGTCAATTTAAGGCAGATATTCGATAAAAAAATAATTTCCCAAAGAATATTCATTTTTCAATTTCGCCGATCAAACGGTATAGTGGTAAGCGTGCTAGCTTCTAGACCGAGAGGTTGCGGGTTCGAGTCCCGTGTTAGGCATGGGTGTGTGTAAATGTATGTTGGCTTGTCAAATGACTAATGTTTCGGCGCATTATAGCCCTCGTGTTGCTGACGGCGTCATATAATCTGAAGACAGCCAACCAACTAATCGGAGCCATTCCAGAGTATTCACCTGTAACTTGGACATCTACGCTGGCAGGAATATTTGCAGGGGGGGTGCAAGACTAGATTTTTATCAAAATCATTAATTTTTTAGAAATGTTAATTAATAAGTATGCATTATAAATTATATTCTTTGAGAATACTTTAAAAAAATTCATGGTATATATTTTTGAAAGCGCAACCCTGCTAAAGAGAAAACAAATAAAAAATAGTAAAAATATATTTTTAATGATTTTTTTATCATCCAACTAGATCTCACGGCATTCATGAAGATGCAAAAATACAGAAGAGTAATATTCCATCTCATTCAAGTTTCGGAAATAATGAAAAGAAAAAAATCAAAATGAAACATAAAGGCAGTATTGTATATGTTCAGTTGATTTCTAAAAATAGATTTCAAGAAAGTATATCTGATGACTTAAAAGCAAAACATTTTGCTAGAATTTTGAGAACTACACATGAAATGATTAAACAATAAAAGGATTAAATACTTCTACTCAGCCTCCAATAATCTTAGACAACAGGCGCCAGAAAATCGTCACGCAAGTTATTATAAGAAACGACATAGAAAAGAAACAAACAACAAAATTATAGAAAAACAAATGCTCATTGGAATATAAAAACATAAACGGTATACGTGTTTTTTTTATCTTAGAATATACACCTTTTATTCCTTTTTTTAAATTTTTTTTTTTATTATTATTATTTTTATTTTTAAGAGCCAGGTGCTGCATGTGCATTTCCTTGCACCCTCCTGGTGGTGCCCATGAACTTAGACAACAACACAAAAAGATAAGAGTGCTATTTGAGCATTGTAAATAAAGAGCTATTTCCGGAGTACCGGTTTAAATTAGAACCATAAATAAAACCCTATTTTTATTTGTCTCTGAAAAATATGAAACTTGGTACACTTATGGAGCACTCTATTATGAACAATATGCTGCAATTAAAAATTTGATTCACTGTAAATTTATTTCAAAAATTTAATTTAAAAAAAAAATCGAGCTTTTTAAAAGCTTAGCCCTTTTTTCATTTTTAGATACAGATTAGAAATTTATATTTTAGAATGATTTAAAGTGTTGAGAAAAAAGTTACAACTTTTTTTCAAAAAAAAAAAAAAAAAAAAAAAAAATAACGGAAACAAATTTTAGGGAAAAATCGTCATTTTATTTCTATTAAAAACATTAAAAAACAAGTCTAAAAATTTTGAAAAAGTGTTTTATAATATCGTTCAGTATAATATTGAGTGAGTTTGACAAACGGGATATAGAATTTAATTCTATATAGTAAAAGCCTTAGAAATTTATCTGAGTCACAAAACATTAAAAACAAAGTTAGGAGAAAATGGTATCTGAATATTAACGATATCATAGGAATATATGGCTGATAGTAAATAAAATGCAAAAATTACCATATTTAAAAGGTCGTAGAAGTTTGATACTTTGAAACGTAGTCAGTATATTTAAAATCGGTTTCTGCCTTAAAACAAAAATCACAATTTTGAAAGTTTTTTACTGATCTACCTTAAAGAATCAAATTGAAGCGCTACCTTATTAGTAGAGAGAAATGAAGATGAAGACAGAAAACATTTTTGTTCAAGCTCAGATGCGTTGACTGATTACAAAGGGATCTTTATTTCCTGAAGGTAAGAGCTATACCGCTGGAGAACATAACTTGAACCTTGAGTAGACGATGTAACATGGATCCTTCGACATTAAGATATAGTTTGTGACGCTTCCTTACTGGAAGGTCTGAGGTTCAGAAACAGAAAGCGAGATCAAATTTCAAACACATATTTATTTAACACATCAAAATCAGTTGCATAAAAACATTGAAGTTAATACCAAAACAGTTGCATAAAGAAATATCCAAGTTAACACTAAAACAGTTGCATAAAGAAATATTCAACAAATAAAGAGACATTTCAGTTAACACCACCGATTAGTTGCATCACCAGCATACATTCGAGTCGGCGGCCGCCTACCAAACGGTATAGTGGTTAGCGTGCTAGCTTCTAGACCGCGAGGTTGCGGGTTCGAGTCCCGTGTTAGGCATGGGTGTTGTAAATGTATGTTGGCTTGTCACCACCACCGGAGGTACCGCTGGGTTTTGCCTGAACTGCGACCAAACGAAACTTCACCGGCCTTAAATACCGACAGCTGACGTCGTTTACTCAGCTCACCTCAGTTTCTTTCTGCTACTCCCGTTCGGCACTCACCATACCTACAATCGAACCCTAACAACCTCCAACAAAAGGTCACAAAGTAATCATGAGTTCTAAAAATTAGGTTCGAACTAACCAGGTCCGTTACAAGTTCCGGATAAACAACAACTTTTATAGCAATATTGATAACCTGCGTACATAATTTTGTATTAAACTTAAATGTAAATTGATAACAAAAAGAAAATAAGGGCTTTTAAGTTTCAATTTTAATTAATATTTTACTTTTCTAACTACGCATGCTATAAGAGTTTTAACGAATAAGCCACACATTGTTTCATCCAGCCAATCAGGGCGTATTTTAAAATGGTTCACACATAGTTGTAGGGTATTCAATGAGCTCAAGTAAGACTGTTTTTTATAGAGAAATTGAAAACAGAAATTAGCATGGAGGATATTATTCCGAGGAACAAACCCTACCCCTGTTTCTCTCTCTCTCTCTGAACGAATTGAACCAAATATCGCTCTCTCTGAACGAATTGAACCAAATATCGCTCTCTCTGAACGAATTGAACCAAATCTCTCTCTCTGAACGAATTGAACCAAATCTCTCTCTCTCTCAACGAATTGAACCAAATCTCTCTCTCTCTCAACGAATTGAACCAAATATATCTCTCTGAACGAATTGAACCAAATATATCTCTCTCTGAACGAATTGAACCAAATATCTCTCTTTCAACGAATTGAACCAAATATATATCTCTCTGAACGAATTGGACCAAATCTCTCTCTGAACGAATTGGACCAAATCTCTCTCTGAACGAATTGAACCAAATCTCTCTCTGAACGAATTGAACCAAATCTCTCTCTCTGAACGAATTGAACCAAATCACTCTCTCTCGCTTTGAACGAATTGAACCAAATATCTCTCTCTCGCTTTGAACGAATTGAACCAAATATATATCTCTCTCTGAACGAATTGAACCAAATATATATCTCTGAATGAATTGAACCAAATCTCTCTCTCTGAATGAATTGAACCAAATCTCTCTCTGAAAGAATTGAACCAAATCTCTCTCTCTGAACGAATTGAACCAAATTTCTCTCTCTGAACGAATTGAACCAAATTTCTCTCTCTGAACGAATTGAACCAAATCTCTTTCTCTCTGAATGAATTGAACCAAAGTTTAACATAATTAATCTTATTATGGGTTTATTAATGTACTACATGCATTCTTATATTAATAAACAGGGATGTGGAACATCGTAAAACTTTCAATTACACTATAATACTGGTCACTGTACTTAAATTTGGAATAGTGTTATTATCATTTTAATATTTTCATTTAATTGAAAAAATGTTCAGTTTGGTGATATTTTTGGCGGTAATTCTTACATGGGCATAAAAAAAAGCCAAGGTGACAAATTTGGCGATGTACTTTTTGATAATTCTTACATCATTCTTTCTTGTAAGTGAAACAGAAAAGAGGAGAAAAACGGTCGTTGATGAGCGATGCTTAAAATTCGATTTTAATTTAAGCATACTACGCATTCAATCATTTACCAATAAGATTTTGTAATAAATAATTTTGTGAGTAATTGGCCTTTCAGTACATATGTGTATTTTTTTTTTTTTATCCTTAAAAAATATTCATTTTATAACCACTTTTCAGTTTTAATTTAATGTCTATTTTATTAATTAGTTATATAAGATTTACATGTTTATAAAAATAATCTTGCCCAAAGCGAGACAATCATTTAGCGTTTCATAAAAAGTAATCATTTGAGCTAATCAAACAAAACGAGAAAGTTTATAAATACTTTTATTCCAATCCCGTTTTCTTTAATTAATACTTTACTTCACAACAGATCAGAGAATTCTATTTTTTTTTATTTTTTTTTTTATTATTTATTTATACTCAAATACTTATGTAGCATTAAAGTAAAGTGTTGAACGAGGCAAAAAAACTTCGATTCAAGTGACTTGTTATTTAGAATAGAACTTTTTTTATGCTTTTAAAATGACACGCGAATTTAATGTTTTTGATTAAGTAAGCATAAAATCTTAATACATTCAGCTTTTTTTTAATGTCGACTTCTTATTCTACTATGTTTATTTTGGTTTCAATTAAATTAAATTATCTTCGGTAAAAATAAGTGTTATGCATAAATGAGTACTTATTTGTTAAGTTTTTATTTTGCTAAAATATATTTTATATTAATGGATTTTCCCTAAGCCATACTTACAATTCCTTACAAATTATGCGAATATATTTTATAACGATCTCTCCAAATATTCAAATTCATATATTTATATTAGAATTAATTTGAAATTATAAAAATATATTCTGACAATTAAAAGTTGAGGGACATGCCTATTGTTTTTAAATAAATATGTTATGCGTTAGATTATTTAATTAATCTGCCTCAAATTATTCTAAATATCACGTTCTTTTATAGTTAACTGTATGATCTGTAAGTAGAATAATAGTTTGTTAAACTCATATGATCAGATACACCAAAGTGCGTAAATCTGTATTATAGGTGAGAGTATTAATTATATTTTTGTATAATTCATTAATATCATATTTTAAAGAAATAACTTTTTACTTTATCTGGTAAGAGGCGAGAAACATAGTAAAAATAATTTAGGTAATAGCTAAGTTTCAAAAAATACAAGTGATTTGGTGTATAAAGTTTCTGAAAAAGTTTTTACGTTACATACTATGTGTGTTTAAAGTATAAAAATGAAAAATTACAAAGATTATCCTAAATTAACTGTATGCACAATGGCTCGCTTCATTAGACAAGACTACAAAGACTATTCTAAATCCATATCGCCGACCAAACGGTATAGTGGTTAGCATACTAGCTTCTACAACCACGAGGTTGCGGGTTCGAGTCCCGTGTAAGGCATGGGTGTTTGTAAATGTATGTTGGCTTGTCAAATGACGAATGTTTCGGCGCATTATAGCCCTCGTGTTGCTGAAATTGCCAGATAATCTGAAAACAACTAACCAACTAAATCCATATCAACTACACAAATTATCTCTTTTAAAGCATCTATTAGTTATTTATAATATATTCTAAGTTATGGGATTTACGTGCACAAGATTACTAAAATATCACCCGACTTAAGACAAAACTGTACTTATGTGTTAAGCGCGGCAGTCTAAATTTCCTCAATTATATTCTCCCTTCCTATTCAGGTTCAGATTTGGTATTTTACTGTCGCGAAATTATGCCTTTCTATGGTATTTTAAAAAGATCGTCCTGAGAGTCAATTTAAAGCAGATATTCGATAAAAAGAATTTCCCAAAGAATATTCATTCTTTAATTTCGGATTATTTGCAGAAAATAGTATATGACTGTTGGACTGAGAAAGCAATTTGTGGGCGCGTTACTTAAACAATAATAAACATTGATAATAAACATATTTAGAAAGGAATCAACAGAGAGCGTTAATTAATAATAAACATTCGTTGATACTTAAAACAATGAAAAGTTTGATTATACAATAAATATTTCATTAACATATAATCTAGTGCTACATTCAATAGAAACTTAGAAATGTTGTTTTCAATTATTTATTGTTTAACTTTGTGTAAAGCATGTAAAACATATCCTCATAAATTATATTCAGTTTTTCTTACAATTCATTCAGATAATTCCTTTACAAAAGATTTATTACAATTATAAAACAATTTGACAAATGGACGGCTGAGAATACAAACAGACTACGGCTACATTTTTGCTTTAACTGCTGTTGCAGTCTGTCAAACCTTTAGTCATTTTTTGTGGACTGCTTCACTCCCTAATATATTTCATCTTCGATTTTTATGAGAATTTTTCCGATATGAAGTCTCTTAAATTTTAAACTGTTGTTCACCAATTTGTTTGGCGCAGTCTAGAGCACGTGTTGCCCTTGATATGCGCCAAAAATATCAAAGCAACCAACAACACCAGTTAACAGTTCTCGATATTCTAGGATGTAGCCTGACGACCTTCATCCCGATACACACAAACAGAAATGGTTTTACCTAATTATCAAAATAAGAATCCTGATAAAGTGACGCTATGCACATTTAGTTTAACTCAACACTTTTTGATCACTTTCTGAAGAGCGAACATGATGCACAATAGTCCGTTTGAATTCTTAGCCTCATGATCATCAAAGCATCATGTGCATATAAAATAACCAAACTTCTTTTGCAGACAGCCAATGATGTTATTTCGGTAGTGACACCTCACACTGCAGCTCCTCACTCGGACGAGCTGACTATAAAATGCGGTGACCAACTTCTAATAGTAGAGACAGTTGAAAAACGGCCCAAGTGGACTTTGGTTCGCAGGATATCCGACGATGCCCAAGGATGGGTACCAACTGCTTGCCTTCGAGCTCCTTCAGTATCCTCCATTTCATCACCAAATATCGTCGACACTCTTCAAAGCGGTAAGTGATTTAAGTTTATTTGATATCCTCCTGAGACCCACAACTGTTTGAAACATGACTTAAAGCTAATTTGTATGTATATTATTCTTTTGGGTCTATGTAACGTACTTTTAAATTTATTGGGTTTCAACTATAAAGATTGGCTAAAAAATGACTATCTCCTTAAGCTTTCAAAAATTCTGAAATTTAATTGTTCAGATGTGAAATTTAATCATGGAAGGCTGCAAAAAAATTTCGTGAGGACGTGATACATAAAAATACTTTACAGTTAGTGCAAAAAAAAAATTGTTTGCGCTGAACATCCAGACATCCGACAACGTGAGAAAAAAGCTCTAGTGTCCATTGCTGGCATGTGCTTTGCACCAACTTTTCATGACGCCTCTACTGGCAGGAGGCAGAGGAACTGTTTTTTAATGTTTCTTTACAAGCTCTACTTCTTCACAATCGGTGGAACTATCATCAGCTGTGGGACTGAATTCGGTTATTTCATGCAAAGAAAAAGTATGCGCCCAAAATCCCATGAGCATTTAAATGTACACAGGGTATCAGGAGGATATGATTGTTAACACGTTGATCGCCTCGCGAATTCTTAAGGAATTCCCCTTCAGGCCACGCGTGCTGCTTAGAAGCGTTGGTACTGCGGTATAGCTATGTGAAGCGCACTACGAACAGATTGAAATTTACTTTTTACAGCTGTGTAATTATATTAGGGCCATTGTTTCTTATCGTAGTAGAAGATATTAATGTTAAGAATGAAATGCTTGTAGACATTCATTCAACACGTTATACGTCAAGTCTGTTTTGTCTTGTTTATCGTTCGACTCGCGGCCGGGGTTCCTTTTACGACAAAGCAATATTTTATGAAAACAAATGTGACCCAATATGGTAAAGCAATTGCCAGAAAAATGATTAAACGAGCTGTCACATTTTGTGATACCTGCGAAGGACAACCATTTATATGTTTACCGTGTTTCGATAAAACCCATTAAAATAATGTAATAAATAAAAAGTAAAAAAAATTTCAATAAATTTTCAGTAATTGCTTAAAAAAAGGTAATTTTTTTTTTTTAGTTTTATATCATATTTTATACTGTCAGCCATTGATGGCTGACACGGCCTAAGCGAAAAGTTCAATGTCATCCACTGATGTCTGACAAGGCACTCAACTTGTTAATGATAGTATCCTGTAATGAATAAAAAATAAATAAATTTTCAGTAATTGCTTAAAACAATGCAATTTTTTTTAGTTTTATATAATATTTTACACTGTCAGCCACCTATGGCTGACGCGGCACTCAACGTATTAACATTGACTGATCCGTCTACGTAGATCTTCCTATTCAATATTGCCGTAATGACGTCAATCTCAATATGATAAACCTGTTAGAGGATTAATTGCGTGTTAGTTATATTCTGCCTTACAAAGTAAGACGATATATCTAATTTTCATCGTTTTATAATTACCTCGTTCTAAAGATTTCTTGTATAATTTATTTACCCTATAAACACATATAGAAAGTCGTAAGAGCCGTAAAGCCATTTAACAATGGTGTTCTATTTTTATTTAAAAGCAAACTCGCATTACTCTATGGTTCTCTACTTGCAAAAAACATACTTATTTTTAAACTAATAATTTTGAATATACTGCCTTTTTAGTTGGGACGGCACTGTTAAGCTAAAATCGTATTAGTCGTAAAAGGGCAGAAAGTCGAAAATGTTTAATATTGGTCATTCGCTGCCGAATGTTTTCGGTGCGATTGCGTTAGTATTTAACATTTCTTTTTAATTTCTTATAATGCGCTGTCCTTCTGTGCCATATGTACCGTTACAATCCAGTCAGTTTAAATGTGTATCAAAGAAAGGTAAGTTCTTGGAAAAAGAGCTCTGGTGATCCGCGATAAAATAATGTTGTCTCCACGATGCAGTTCAATGGCCCGCTCGTTGTCGTTTTACAAGAAGAATGATCCAAATTTGACATCTGGAAGTCATACACTAATACTAAAAACTCATTGGTTGGAACACTGGGGGACTCATTGTTCGGTGTAAATACGTGTCATTTCAATTCTAATGAAGGTTTTGTTAAAAGAAAAAAGATTGAAAGACTTGTTAGTAAATTTCCATTTTATGTAGGAGTATGAATGAGATCTGATGGATTGTAGTATGGATGTCAGTAAGTTCAAGCTAGATCCCTCTTTGTGTGTTACAAATACTGGATCTTAACTTCTGTACTTTTAAGTGGGAGGCCTTTGATACGAGAAGCAAAAACTTATTTGCATTTTTTTCGTATTTTTAGTATAGTCTGTTGTCAAAAAAGAAAAACGTATAAATTTAGTAAAAGAACAATTTTTCCTCGCATTCATCTTCTACTACACTCTTAAAAGTATTACTTTTACATAAAATATGTTGACAAGAAACAACCTTAAAGTGTTATTTCACATTAAATATTTTGTAAAAGTATTATTTTTAAATGAAACGTTGGAAATTGTGTGCGGTTGAGGCAGCCTGGGCCTGTCATGCTCATACAGAAGAAGAAGTTATATGTATTATACTTAAAAAATTTGACGTGCTGTTTAAGTATCATCTATTTCTCTGTGATCAATTTCGTGAGTTTCTTTATTAGATTACGTCATCACTATGTGAAGTGTTGTGAAACTGATTTTAAGTTAAGATTTTAAAAATGATGCATCTCTATATTTTAAACCTTTAGCAGAAAATTATAATTGAGCTTTAAGTTATGAAACAAGATAACTACTATTAGTAAGCGATAACATGTTATTAGTTTCTACGAATACAGTCATATTTGTAGAATTAACTTACCCAGTACACCAATAATACACGAGTTACTATTAATCAGTGCAAATGATATTTAACTATATGTACAGTTCGCAAAAAAAAAAAAAAAAAAAAAAAATCAGAATGATGGCTATATCTTCGGTTCTAATTATCGTATAATCTTGGGGTTTGGCCACAAAATTTTTTATTTACAATTTTCTATATGTCTGATGCAAAATTTGTTTCTTAGGGGGCTGTATACTTAGTAAATTTAACTCTATCTTAAAAAATTTCAATACGAACCCCTATTTTTTATGTTTTCATTTGATTTAGAATACTTCGTTTATCCTAGATACCAAATTTCAGTTCATTATTTTGAGAAACACGTCACTTATGAGCGAAAATGTTTTGGAAGATCTTGAATGTAAATTGCATTATCACGGGGAAGAATCGAACTTTTTGCATGCTTCAAGACATAATCTATTACGCGGACCCTTAAAGTGAGTTTTTTTTACATTTTTGCTAAAATATTGAGAATCAAAAGTCAAAATGGAATGAAAAAAATTCTGAAAGGGTTTTCAACCATGATAATTCTAATGGAAGCAAAAAAATGTGTTTCTATTTAAAAAATTGAAAATTTGTTTTATTAATTAATAATTAATTATTAAAAAACTGTTTAATACACAAGTTTCATGTTATTTATGTTTGGCCTTAAGCAAACTATCCTTTGAAATAAAAATTGCTAAAATATATTAACTATGTAAGAATTTATGACCAAAAAAACACATTTTCTTTTTAACATTAATTTATAATTTTTTTACATCATTTAAATTACTAACCACTCATTGGAAAATTATGAAATTTGGTATCTAGACGTTTTTTTGGATTCTACATCTAAATATAGTGTAATATTATTGGGTTGCTATTTTTTAAAGTTTGGTTTAGTTTTAATATGTAGATGACCCCTCATGATAAAAAAAAAATTATATGCAATTTATAAAGACCTTCCACAATTTACAACGCTACTTTACTTTTGTTATTTCATCAATCAAATACAAGATATAATCATCTTTTGGATTTTTTTTTTTTTTTTTTTTTTTGCATACTGTACCAATTAATTCTTACCTTAAACATTTGATATTCAATAAAGAATCAAATGCACTAAATGTCATTCACCTTGGGCCACTAAAATCCATTATCTTTAACTTGAATCCCTACTTTAGACCACTAAACACTGATTCGCATGATGCATAAAGAACTTGTGTTTTCTCTTAAATCCCACAAGATATCCCTTTTAGAGATCTATTGGGTCACGAAGGGATTCCCGAAGCCTTAAAACAAAAAGACCCATGGAACTGTTGAACAGTTATTGCTCAAGACGCATACCACACATCCACTATCTGTCTTAAACATCTGCAAGCTTTACATACGCCAAATATACGCTCCAAGGGCCGTAAATCCTCTGCCTCGGATCACTAAAAGCCATAATCCATCGCATTTAATCAGTGGCTTGGACCACTTAACCACTGATTTACCAAATGCTCAAAGATCTAAGAGCTTACTCTAAAATCAATTCGGGGGTATGTCCTGTAGCACGCCACATGTCGGCTTTACGTGACCAGGTTTCTTTTCTTTGAGACTTGGGATATTTTTTTTCCAAAAAGGAATACATGTCATCGAGTCTTGATACTGGCAACCGCAGCATACGTTCGATATTTTCTTTCTGGGGAAAATGACTTGATGGCGCTCACACACGAGTAGCAATAAAAAAGCTATCAAAATCCGAAATTGCTACTTCCGTAATGTTGACACAGACCTGAAGGTTAATAACGTAAATTAATGGAATCTTATGGTATCTCCTTACGAAAAAAAATAACGGTATTATTTCTATCTTTGAGGGATATTTTTGCTTTATATATTAGGTGGGATTTGTGGTAAAAATATCTTGTGATGTTCTTATTTATACGTGTGCATTTACAACTGTATGTATTGTATCTAAATAGGAAATGTGAGCAACTTAATGTATATGTCGTTACCTTTATTGCTGGCTATAAAAACGAATCCATAAAATCTCGATAATACCAAAGGATTTCAATGTCGAGATTTAATACAAATATAAAGTGAATAAAATCTCGTGGGTCTATTCGAATTGAAATGAAACCATAAAAAGGATTGAAATTGTGTTTTTAAATGAAAGTGGTTTTCATATGAGTTTAGATCTGTAAAAGCAAACTTTTATTTTTCTTTGAAAGAAATTTCATGAACTTATTAAGAGTGAGACGATAAAAAAAAATCCATTTCATACTGATTAAACTTCAGAGCTTTTGAATACGATGAAAATTTAAAAAAAAAAAAGGTGTATAAAAAGTATTTATTGTCTCTCTTTAATACTTTTGTAGCAATAATAAATTGACTAAATATTTAAATATGTCCGTACAGATCGAGATACATGAATTAGAAACCAAAATTCTTGTTACTCACGTATATTCAAATAAAATAAATTTAAAATAAATAATTTAGAAATATTTTTATTGGAAACCTCGTTATCAAAGACATTTTATTGAATCTTTCTTAAGGGCTCTGTCTACTTTGGATGCATGAAAAAAAACGCTATTTTTATTAATTTTTTTTAAAGAATACTGTTATGTTTTTCGATGTAAAACTTGTTAGGCTTAACAAAAACATTCGTAAATTGCAAAAAAAAAAAAAAAAAAAAAATATTGATTTTAACCACTTTTTTAGTGTGAAAATGCCAGGTAAACAGGAGTCCTCAAAAGGATGCACTGCTAAAAAAATAACAGAAACTACTGAACTGATCCTTATGAAATTTTAACCACATATTCTGTACACTTATCCAGACCAGAATTATTGCAAAATTTTAATTTTTACTATTTTTTTGGCAAAAAACATGCAAAAAAAAACACGTTTCTAATTATTTTTTTTGTCCGCCATTTTGTTATCTTTGCATATAAATTAATCTTAGAGGTACTTGATATAGCCACTGTCACACTAAACCTAAAACCATTCAATTTTTTTGTTTCAGATAGACCGTTGATCAGATTTTTTCAACGGAGCACACCTACTTTTTGAGGACTCCTGTTTACCTGGCATTTTCACACTAAGAAAGTGGTTAAAATAATTTTTTTTTTTTTTGTAATTTACGAATGTTTTTATTAAGCCTAACAAGTTTTATATCAATAAACATAACAGTATTCATTAAAAAAATAATAAAAATAGCGTTTTTTTTTCATGCATCCAAAGTAAACAGAGCACTTAAATCCAATTATAAAACGCTGGTCTGGAAATTATAAAAAAAAAATAAACATTTAAGTTGCCTATCAATATTTTATCGAAATATCTTTCAACATAATTATTTGTCACCCATTAGCATTTATATTGGTGAATGTCAAAAATTATTGTGGGGATACTTACTGTTTTATTAAATTATTTTTACAAAACTATTGTACTAGTATTAAAGCTCGAATCCAGAGCTTGTGGAAATAATTTAAATTAGAAGAAACTCATTAAAATTGAACGGTACTTATTTTGAAGAAAGATAAAAAATAAGTAAGCCAAAAGTATCTGAACTAAAAACTTTTTAGGATAAAACTAGATATAGAAATAATTTTTAGCTTAGTTTTTAAATATATTAATTATACATGTTTCATAATGGATTTATTGATATTATTCTCAATTATACTTAAGTTTTATATTATGGCATTCCATATATTATTCAAATCCCTACTTTTTAACTAATTATACTTACCTTACTAAACAGCTAAATTTTTTTTTAATCTTACTGTCATTATATTTATAAATAGTTTTATCAATTCCATTATTTTGCCAATAAAAGTTAAAATTTTTTATTACGTATAAAGAAATTGAAAAATTTCTTTAATATATTTCAAGAATAAAATTTTAAATCTGTACACTTAGTAACAGAGAAAACAAATATTAACAACGAAACTAAACAAGAAGTCATAATCAACTCCTTAAATAACACTAAAAGTACATTATAGAATAAAGAAAGTATAGGATAATTAAGTGCTTGAAAGAAAATGTCATTTCAATATTCAAAGGTTCACTTACATTTTTATATTCCATGCCAAGACAATATATAATTACTATGTTAAAAATTTGAGCGATATGCATTTCTTAAAAAAGTAATTGGGCAATTCTCTGGTTGACGCACGGGACATTTTGGCTCTTTTTTTCTACTCGTAAACAGATAAGAATTCTAAAATTAAGATGAATCTAATAGTTATGTTTTTATTTTATATCATATTGCTTGGGGACAAAGTTATATGGAAAAATAACTATTTTAACTTGATCAAATATGCATTTATATCGTCTGACTCATGGGACATGTCTGTGTCCCGTGCGTCAGACGATATAAATATTTGACGTAGTTAAAATAATTATTTTTCCATATAACTTTGTCACCAAGTAGAGCTATATAAAATAAAAGCATAATGGCTAGATTCATGATAATTTTAGAATTCTAATTTGTTTATCAGTAGAAAAAAGATAAAATATCTCGTGCTTACAGCAGAAATTTGCCCAATTATGTCCTGAAAGCTTTAATATAACAAGAATTCTGGATTGGGGATTATTTGCTCCGGAAAGATTCAACAATAAAAGTTAATTTGTAATTTTATACATATATGTGTGAATAAGCACAGATGTCAACTGTTCTAAAAATTTCCCATAGTTTTTACTTATGTTCGTCAGTTTTTACGAATTTTCCGTCGTTTTCACGAATTTTTACAATTTTATTGTTTTTTGAAATCTACGGAAAAGACATATGCGTAATATATTTTTTAATCGTTTACCAATACTTTTGAAATTCCCCTATACTTTCGCTATTGCCAAGATTTACGTTGTTTTCGCTGAGTGTTACGATGATGTACGCTATTGTATCTCGCATGCATTCATCGTAATGTAAGGCTATTGGTCATGGGTAAACCTTAAAAAGAAGTAAATATCAGTGAAAACTATGAAAGACCAATAGAAAAATGGCTTCGCTGTAACAGATCCCCGGCGGACGAGCTGATATGAGGATAAGTTACTGTTTGGAATATCTTCTGCTAAAAGGCTATTAATCATGGGTAAACCTTAAAAAGAAGTAAATATCAGTGAAAACTACGAAAGACCCGTAGAAAAGTGGCTTCGCTGTACAAGATCCCCGGCGGACGAGCTGATATGAGAATAAGCTACTCTTTGGAATATCTTCTGCTAAAATTCAAGTGTTTCTTCATTGTTACTTTTAGCTTAATTTAAACAAAATATTGCCTTATTCCAATTTGAATTGAATTCAAATTTGAGAGTTTTTGAAGCTGTGGTAAGTACCCAAACTATTTAAAAAAATGAGCATATTCTATTAAATTTTAAGTTCTTGATTTAATACAACGCATTTAGGGATTATAAGTTGAACTTTCGACTGAAAAACATAAAATATTTAATATGGTTCTTTAAGCTTAATGTAAATGTAGTTATATTGTAGAGACGTTTATGGTGAAATACTGGAAGATACAATACAGACACAAATTAGTTGGACAATGGAATTCCAATTTAGTTGTATGACGATATCTAAGCGTAGTAATCTATTATTTTTGTAGACATAACTGCATACCAGACATAAATTGGATGGACAAATAGAATGCTTCATTATGAATAATTTTGATGCATAGTAAACTATTTTTTGTTTCATACATAATTGCATAGAGGACTTAAATTGGATGAACAAATATAATGCTTCTTTGCGTATAATTTTATAGCATAATAAACTATACTTTTTTGCATACATAATTACATAGACGACATAAATTGGATGGACAAATAGAATGCTTCATTATGCATAGTTTTATAGCATTGTACAGTTCATTGCCCGACCAATTTATGTCAATACTATGAACCTAATAATTTTTAATACATGTTCAAAAAATATGCTTGGCTCACTTTTACTCTTATGCTACCATTTGACAAGAATGTCTTAATTTTGTTTCAAGCATCCAAGATTCTACTACTACTACTACTACTGAGGTTATGATCTAGGAATGTGTCATTATATTCTCCTTTATATGTTCTTTCTATGTTCCTTCGTGAGCCCAGGCAAACAATTTATCATCCTTAATGGTATCTATCCGATCAACTGCCGACATGTTTTCTTGCTGAATTGTTATCATCATTTACTGGAATACATATTGTTCCGTGTGGTTGGGAATGATGGATGAATGGCTGCAGATGGACGTTCTATACTTTCGACTTAATTCGAGATTCAGCAACTGTAAAACTCTCCAGTAAAAAAGAAATTGATTTTTCCTCTAAGTGGGATCTTAGGGTTGATAGATCTTCCTTGTAACTCATTAACAGTATGCCCTGAAGAGTTGGTAATGGAGTTTATTGATTTCGCTATTAAAGGTAGGGCATTACTTTAAATTGGCAAAAGGCTCAAATTAAGCTAAGAAATCACAAAAATCAGTGTGAGTTTAATAGGGAACTTCTTTTAAATTCTACAGTATATTAGTTTTCTTACACATACCTTGTACGGTAAAAATGTCAATTACAAAACTAAACCCGTACTTAAAATTTAAAATACCGTAGGTTAAAAAACTAACATTCTTACTTAAAAATAGCTGACTTATAACGATATTAAAATTGATTGGGCCGTATCTTTGTTGAGAAAAGTTAATGATCCATATTGATGATAACATTATTATAAAATATGTTCTGTTAAAATCTGCTTAAAATTTTTACCTATTAGGTTATGTTGAATAAAATACATGACTTCCAAATATGCTTTATTAGATACAAATAATTTCTCACTCTAGAAAATCTTGGATAAAAAAATATATTTGGTAAGAATTCTTATGCTCCCTTTGCACATGAAAAGTCTAAATTTATAACTTTTTTGGAGGGGCTGTATTTCGGTTAAATTTCAAGATAGGGTTGATTCACTTTATATAAGCATTATTATAAAATATGTTCTGATAAAATCTGTTTAAAAATTTTACCTATTAAGTTATATTGAATAAAATACGTGACTTCCGAATATGCTTTATTAGATACAATTAATTCCCACTCTAGAAAACCTTAGATAAAAAAATCTATTTGGTAAGAATTCTTTTGCTCCCTTTGCACATGACAAGTCTAAATTTATAACTTTTTTGGAGGGGCTGTATTTCTGTTAAATTTCAAGATAGGGTTGATTCACTTTATATAAGCATTATTATAAAATATGTTCTGATAAAATCTGTTTAAAAATTTTACCTATTAAGTTATATTGAATAAAATACATGACTTCCGAATATGCTTTATTAGATACAAATAATTCCCACTCTAGAAAACCTTAGATAAAAAAAAATCTATTTGGTAAGAATTCTTTTGCTCCCTTGGCACATGACAAGTCTAAATTTATAACTTTTTGGGAGGGGCTGTATTTCGGTTAAATTTCAAGATAGGGTTGATTCACTTTATATAATTATGATTTTACCGCAGAATTGTATTTGTAATTGAAATTTTCTCTCTACAGGGGCCGTTTTAAAATTAAAACTCTGTAACTTTAAAGATATTTTCATGAAAATCACCATCTTTTTATGATTTATAATATTTTGAAAAAAAATCCAATTTAAATTGACGTGTTGGCTCTAATATAAAAAATATACTCTGTTATTACCTTTATAGGATGTCCTGTATTTACTGAGTTGCTATGTGCCGTCAAAGATTTTTCATGAGTAAGTGAAGCCTGATTCTAGAATTTGCTATAGTAGTAAAAGTGTTTTCCAAAAGGATTTGATCCCTGTATTGATGATAGAAGCGTTCGCGTTAAAGTTACTGAGATTTTATGAGTTGCTATGTACCATCACAGATCTATCATGAGTAAGTGAATCTGATTCTAGAATTTGTTATACTAGTAAAAAGTAGTAAAATTGTTATCTAAAAGTAATTGATTCCTGTATTGATGATAGAAGTATGCGTCTTAAAGTTAGTGAGGTGCACAGAGTTGCTATGTGACGTCAAAAGATCTATGATGAGTAAGTGAAGCTGATTGTAGAATTTATTATATAGTAAAAATTTTCTCCTAAGTGAATTGAGCCCCGTATTGATGATAGAAGCGTTCTGTTAAAGTTTGTGAGATTCGACGAGTTTCTAAGTGATGTCAAAGATCTATCATGGGTAAGTGATTTTGTTTCTAGAATTTGTAATGGTAAAAGTGCTCTCTGAGGAAATTGATTTTTTCCAATCAAAGATTTTATATTTATAATAATATCTAATCATTGAAATTAATGTTGTCTACATAATGTTTTAGTATGCAATAAATAAGTATTATCTTTCATAAATGAGATTTACTCTACTTTTTGCAATAATGCAAATTCAAACCATAGAAAATTAATTTTTCTCAACTAGATATTAAAGATTTAGATTTTTCTATGATATATAGTTATGATAAAAATTTGGTATTAAACTTAGCGTTATCTGTATAGATTGTATGGGCTATGCAAATTACATTCCAATAAGTGAAAATGATTCTATATCGTTAATAGTGGCAATGTCCATTGACAAATACCTTCTGGATTTGATAAAAAAATTCCCATGATATATAACAATGCATTTTTTTTTGTAATTAGAGTTAATGTTGCCTTTATTTAGTTACTATGGGGCGTGACTGTCATCAATATGTTAAGTGAATAAATTATGTTAATTATGGATTTTGTATAGCTAAAACTTACAAAAATATATATTTTTAAAGCACTTTCAAAATTTATACGTGCTCTTTTCAATGCTATACAAATCACCTAAATAAAACCATATTGTTATTTTATGTAATTTAACAAAACCTTCTTTTTTTTATATTGAACATTTTAACTAAACATAACTGGGTTATGTATTGCATAATTGGTTACGAATTTTCTGACTACTATTTTCCATGATAGACTTAGAAAATGTAGTAGTGAACGTATACATAGACCACATTGATATGGTTAAGATAATAGTAAAAATAAACCATCTTAACTGATCAATGGAATCTAATTTCAGATTCTGCACAGTAACAAACCAAAATAAATGGACTTTGTCCATAGATTAGTAAAGAAATTATCTAAGATTTTATGGGGCTTTCTGACTACAACGCGTTGATTATGAATGTATTCTGGTTAAGGTAAGTAAGGCATAAAGTAGCACGCAAAAAGAAGCTTAGTGACATAAATAACAATCAACCGCCTTTACTGCCTAAGTGCAGCTAATTACAGTTTTCGGATTACAAGGTAGATGCACTAATAATGAGTAGCTCAAAGTCGTCATGGTTAAGACTACTTTCATGAAATAACTAGTTAGTTGTGGTGAGAAAACTTTTATGGCAAATATCTTTTCCTTAAATAAGTATATAGAAAATCATTTAATTAAATCCTAAGAATTCAATAACTACTGCATTAGAAACTAATTTTGAAATTTTTTTGAATCATGGTGAACTAATAATGCAAAGGTTACAATACTGGGGTCCGTCTAAGAAGTTTTACAGTATCCTGGTTTTAATGAAATTTAATAATTTACTTTCTATGGGGGGTCTGGGAATCAAAACTCTAAAATCTTTATTTTCAGAATTATTTTTCTAAAATTTTTTATGCAGCAACTGAATTATTTTAAATTTTCAAATTTAAAAAATATTTTTTTTATTTAAAAAACTTCAAAATTTTGATAATTCCTAAATTTGATATCTAAAAAACTTTTTTAAAAAGTCACTTCATTTTTGCATAAAATTACTTCTTATAATTCATATAAAAAATTTCCTACATGATTTTTCAATAAAATAATTAAAAAAATTTTTTTTTAAATATTTTGTGCAAAAACTGTATTAAATCCATAGTATGCTAAGCTCTAAAAACTTTAAAAAAAAAGCTAAACAAAATAAAACATAATCCCTGAAGAAAAATTAAAAAAATATATATGAAAAATAATTGTGGAAAGTTTCATAGATTTATAACAATTAGTTTTTAAATTATATCAATTTAAATTCAAAAAAGGGACAAAAATCCATCACCGAGAAAAACAGTTTCAGTTTCAAGATAGCATGTCAGAGGTACAGTTGTCATGGAACAAAAAGTTAAATATTTCAAGTTCTAATAATGATAAAAACAAAATTGTTATGCCGTTTTATTCAAAAACATTTGTGTTACTTTTTACAATAATAAATGCCTTTTTTTTTTTTTTTTTTTTTTTTTTTTTTTTTTTTTTGAGAATTAAAAAAAATTTGAGTCCCAGACCCCCTTGAATAAATTTGAAGAAAATCTAAAATCTTCTTAAAGAATACATGGAGTATGTTACAGAAAAAAAAATCACGGGAAAGCATGCAATTTTATTATATACAAATGTATAACAAATGGTAGTTATAGATGGCTCTTGTTTTTAAATGTAGGTTCATTTTTTTCAGACAGACTTTTGAGGAAGGTCAGTAAAAAGAACCAAATTTCCTTTAAACGGATCCTTACAATAGTACTAATGTTATTGTTTAAGAAATAGCACTTAAATAGCTTGTAAGGTATATTGGCTCCATTTCGATTTTATAAAAATTTATTTTGCAACCCACCGATTTGTAAAACTTAAATTTTAACAATATATTCCATACAATGATTTCTGATTGTTTTATAATGGCTACATTATTCCTCTCTAAGCTTGAACGAAAATAACGAGTTTTTAGAGGTGTTATTATTATTGAACCTTTCTGATACATTCAGTCGTTTACATTCTTCAAATTTCCCTGCTCAAAATGTACAATGAAATATCAAAAATTATTCCTTAAAGGACAGATAAATCCGATATTTTAGAAGAGACATTTAGGGAGATAGATATTTTTTTGATGGTTCAAATATTGAAGTGATATAACTCGTAACTGGAGGAGGGGGAAATCACAATAAAATTCTTATTGTATATGGTAAATTTATCTCCTTCAGATTTCGTACACAAATTCATTTACATTGAGTTTCACTCTGTCCCTTAATTAATCGACTTTGCACATTTTATCGGTCTTTTACATTTTTCAAATTTCACTTCTCAAGTTGTACAACAAAATATAAAAAATTATTCCATAAAGGACAGACAGATTCGATATTTTATAGAGATATTTAGGGAGATAGATGGATATTTTTTTTAGTGTTAAAATTTTGAATTGATCTAACTCGTAACTGGATGGCGTGAAAATCACACACAAAAAAGTATGTGGTAAATTTACCACCTTCAGATCTCGTACACAAACCTAATTTGCATTGTGTTTCGCTTTGTTCTTTAATTAATCGACTTAAGAAATTTTAAAAGAATCCAAAGAAACTACATATTTTTCAATTTATTAATGGCAATGTAGGCTTTTATTCGAGCATTTTACTTTTACTATCAATTGAAAATAATTTTTTTCTTTGTATTTCATTTATATTCGAACCTACTTGAAGTATTTATGACGCATCCCTATGTGCAATTTGGCTTTAAAATATTTATATTGTCTATTCTCTTTTATTATTTATGGTACTTAAAATAAAAGTTCTCCTATTTAGAGCCATCTGAAAAATGCAGCTTTCTGATCATCGTATATTATTGACCTTTGAAAAACCTGATTTTCCTAAATTTCTGATCTTCGAAAAACCTGGTTTTCGTAAATTTGTTGTTGTTATTATTATATTCCCATTTCTTTAATAGTATTTCAAAAATGTGAAAAAAATTATATAAATAAAGCTTTTTTTTTTTTTTTTTTTTTTTTTTTTTTTTTTTTTTTTAATGACGCTTTAAAGACAACTATTTCAGTACGAATAATCAAAACTTGATTGTATTGTTTTCTATTTGGTCTAAAACCTCATTTAAAACTTAACAGGTAAGATTTACTTTCTAAAGTTAACCCTCTAGTGCATAGTGTAGCATATAAACTACACAACTTGAGAGTTAAATTTGAGTAATAATTAATATATTTTATTACAATTTGATATTACAACTACAGTGCTTGACAGTTGCTAAGCAACAGTTACATTTTTCGGAATATTAGACATCGATTAAAAAAATGAATTTAAGTACATATGTAGTACAGTGTGCATTTAGTAAAAGTAAAACAATTCAGTCGCAAATTGAAATGCAAAGTGTACAGTAGGGGCATATGTAAAAGAATGGAGTACCATTTGTATGCAATTGTATGGAAGTATTTACGCAACTCATGAATTTGACTTTTAGTGTGAGATATGATCTTCCTTGTCATTAGTGATTACTTGGCACTTGCCTGATTTTTAATATATATACATCTGCACACTAATGGTACTCCATTCTTTTGCATATGCCACCACTGTACACTTTACATTTCAATTTGCGACTGAATTATTCTATTTATACTAAATCCTCACTATCTCTACTACATATGTACTTAGTTTCATTTCTTCAATCAGTATATATTATTAATTATTCCGAAAAATATAACTGTTCCTTAGCTGGTTGGTTGGGATTTTATGGCGCAATAGCTTCACTAGGGCTATTCTGCGCCAAACAGTAGTAATTTTCTAAAAATTAAGTTTATTCAATACTAAGATAAAAACAATTGAGCAATAAACATCGTTAAATGGTTAAAATTTTAAATAAGACTATAAAAACCAACATCTTTTAAAAATGCATAAAGATTTCGATGAGGTGGCGATTATAAAATTGTTGACAATGATGTCTGTTCCTTAGCAATTCTCAAGCAGTGTAATTATATCAGTCATACTAAGATTGCTTATACCTAATAAAAGTATTTTATTAGTATACTTTTTGTAATAAACACTAGTTACATAACCGTTAGAAGCATTATAAAAAAAATCTTGTACTAGAGGGTTAACATCCATTAAAATCTTGAATCTTCCTTGGGGTGCAATACATTGACCTTTAAGAGCGGATGAAATGTGCTTCATGGATCCACATTCAAAAACATAATAAACACATAATTAAGTTCATTTACACAACTACCAAATAACGAAAAAGACGAAAAAATACAAAAGTTTATGAAAAAAAAAGCATTCATTTGGAATGCAACTAGTCAACAGGAGACAAAATCACTTGTGACTAGAAAACAAAATCACTTGTGTTGTGTGTCAGGAAAGTTTAATGGCCCCATATCTATCTAGAGATGACAAAATTAACTCTTCCAACAGAGTTCACACTCCACAGTTGTACATCTGCGAAATTTTATGCAAATCTACTGTTTATTACAGACATTAGACGGTTGCAAAAAGAAAAACTTTAATAATGAACACTATTATCACAATATTCTTTATCTATAAGATTACCTCAATACTCCAAAGAATCTCAACGCTTCCTAATTTATGGTTTCTTTATCAAGATCCCTAAAAAATGCCACCCTATTAGTTCTTTGAAAGGAACAATAAACAAGCGAAGCCTTTCATGAGTTCTTTCTCCAGCCCGAGGACCTTTGAATAAAGAATAGAATCTGACTTCCTTTGAAAAACAATCAAATAACGCGACTTGCGAAGCACGGTTCGTGAAACCTCTACAGGCGTCATTTCTTCTAACGACAGTGCTTGGAAATTCTTTGTCAAACTTGGAAAAGAAATCTAAGGATTCTTTTTCTCAAAGTGGTAAACATCTTCCTGGAAAGGAATAAAATAAGAATAGTGTTGAGATACTTATGTCTGCTTGTTATGTATGCTAACAAAGAGAATATGTTGTGAAACAATCTTCCTCTCCACACAGTACATCGGTAAGGATTCTTTTCTTTGAATTGATACTACTTTGTGATCAGCTACAAACTGCTGACTCCAACCATTCTGAAACTATATATAAAAAGGTAAAAATTGCATATGATATCCTTAAAACTTCAAAGGCCCCCAAATCCAATCCGCTTAAGGCATTGTTTATAGGCCTATTTGATGGTTGCGTGGTTAGCGCTCTGGCCTTGCATGCCAAAGGTGCCGGGATCGGATCCCAGGTTAGGCATGGATGTTCACTGTGATTCGGAAACCACGTTAAACTGTAAGTCCCGGCCTTATTAGCCGTTATTTTGCATAAAAATAGATAATTCAGCGTAGAAACCGTGTTTATAGTATATTGTAATATAGAGATTCTGATTTGAGTTTCAAAATAATATTTTTATGTTATTGAAAGGCTTTATATCCTTTACTATCTTAATCGGTGATGTACAAAGATGCATTTTAAAGTCAAATTGGTAATATAAAATATGGATTTTCATATACTAATATATATTATTAAGGATGAATTAGATAATATTGAAATTTTAATTTTCATATACAGGGTGTCCAAATCAAACATCCCTAATTTCAACAGTCGTTTAAAATAATATATGTTTGCCATACTTTGGCATTATTGGGAAAAGTAACTGCTGAATTCTTAGGTATTGGCGCCAATTTTTTTTTCTTCCGTCCCGCGGTTCCGGGCGCACCAAGCCTGGCCACCAAGATCTCCAGAATTTACACCAATGGATTATTTTCTGCTGGAGCTACGTCAAAGACAAGTCTACTGAAGGAAAATCTGTGATCTTTGAAGACTGGATTATGATTTTTAAAAGACACTAAGTGGAACCACAGTTGCAATTTATTAGCAAAGAAAAAAAAAGAAAACGTCGATTGGCAAATTTTCTTACCAACCGTCGTTATTGGGTTAATAAGTTCATTCTATTCACGAGTTATTCAGCTTTTTATATTTCAACGTGGTCCAGGGCCCAAATATTTTCAAAATTGTGATAAAAAAATTGCGTTAAAAATATTATGTTCAATTACGAACCTTTTTGATACCTCATTTATAATAATATCCCTTTCCGTTGGCTTGCAATTGTCAAATTAATATCTGACAGCTGATGCTGACTTAGTTTCTGCGTGAACTTTAAACAGATTTTTCTCACTGATGATTTTTTTAGCTATTTTTTTTACATTATTTGGATATAACTCCATTTGTAATTAAGTAACATACACTAAATTGTATGCATATTGTATTAACTCTTTAGAAGATATTTATCAAACACAATTTTTAAATTTTGTTTTTTACTCCAGATATGATTTTTTCTTTAATTATGAAAGAAAAAAAATATGAACTTTTATAGTTAAATTTTTTTGTTTTAATATCCGCTATAAATATCAAAATTGTGTATGGTAAATTTTCTTGTTATATATTTGTGAACACATACATATAATTTTTAAGTTTATTAAGATATTTTTTATTAAGTTATATCGAAATATTTAATGCGTTGTTTTATAATAATTATAAAATTTTAATAAAAAAATTTTTTTTTGGATAGATTTTATAGACCACTGTTCTACAATTACATAAAAAAAATTGTGTTGATCCAACAAATGTTAAAGAAATTAAAATTTTTGGCCCCGACCCCTTAATCAAAGATGATAGTTTTTTTTATAAGCGTTTCGTTTTCAACTTTTGGAGTACGGATAATTAACCATCGTATCAAAATGATTCTATAGCTTATAGAACATGGACAAAATACTCTTGATGTGTACCTTCTCTCATAAAATCGTTACATAATACAAATCATACACTATAATCCTCTTAAGTAACTTGCGCTTTCGAAAACAATGTAGTACATGATATTCCTTACATTAAAATGCAGATAATGAATCGTAATTCATTACTTTTAAAAGGTAATGAACTGTACGTTCTTGAAATTCAGACAACCTCTCCACATGTCAGACTTGTTATTTCTTGAATTATATTCTTGTCCAACTAGTGTTTGCAATAACTAGAACTGAAGGATGCTTATTATGTTACGACTCATTAGTCGAAAATTCGACAGAGATTTCATTACTGTCGAGAACCGTTCTTTTCTTTCAAAATGCATTCCTGATCCAGTTACAGCTTTCAATTGTGAAGTTATTAGAGATAAGTTAGTTTAATAATTGATTGCATATTTATACGAATTGAATCGTGAAAGATATTTTAAATAATGTTTATTCCATGAAAGGCTAAATATAATTATAAATAGAAACAAAGTTCAGTATTAAAAAAGCAAAATTAGGATTATTAGAATCATTGATTAGAAATCTATTATAATGCAAAAGGTATAGTACGCAAAATAAAAAATCTGAATGTTGGCTATATCTTGTATTTTAATTGATGAAATAACAAAAGTCAAGGACAGCTGTAAATCGTGGTAGGTCTTTATTAACTATATATAATTTTTTCAATCATAAGGGATCATCTACATATTAAAACTAAACCAAACTTTGAAAAGTTCAATGGCAACCCCATAATATTGTACCATATTTAGATTTAGAATCCAAAAAAAACCTGTTGACATAAGTGACGTGTTTCTCAACATAATTAACTGAAATTTGATATCTAGGGTAAATGAAGTATTTTAAATCGAATGAAAACATGAAAAATAGGGGTTCTTATTGAAATTTATAAATATAGTTACATTTACTTAGTACACAGCCCCTTAAGAAAATTTTTGTACCAGACATATAGAAAATCCCCCCAAAACAAACATTTTGGTGCAAACCGCAAGATTCTACGATAATTAGAACCGAAGATATATCCATCATTCGAATTTTATTATTATAATTATTATTACTTTTTGCTTATTGTACATAAGAGATTGCACAGTTAAGAAGTTATTTTGCATTAATTTAACAATAAGGGTCTAATTCTTTTGGCCTTACTTTTGGATTATAAATAAAAGTAATACTTAACCTAATTTAATAGCTCAAAAAAAAATAGACATTTTTAATTTATTTAAACTTTTACTAAATTATTTCATGTACTGAGTCTCGTTCCAGTTGCACACAATTGTACGACACTTTTTAATTACACATAGAATCCTATATTTAAAACTAAATCCATAATAAAGATCTAAATACATTTTTAGGGGTTAGTTTAACTCGAGTATTTTAAAGTTGTGTGTTTATTTCAAATACGCAACTTATCCTATTAAATCAAATACAAAAACAATACGGAAACATTTCTAAACTTTTACATTTTTTAAAAACAATCAGAAGAAAAAGTTCAAATTAACGGTTAAGAATAAAGTCGTTTGTCAACAACATGGTGTGAAAAAATGTTTATTTTTATGGTGAAACAATATTTATTTCGATAGAAAAAAATATTGTCACTGAAATTTAGGAAAATAAGAACACCAAATGCTTGGTTTACATAAATTATTTATGAGAAAAAATTATTTATGCGCAACAAATCCGGTTATATTTCTCTACAAAAACAATTGTGCCTAAATTAATCTAGTTAATGCTAGGGACGTACACACAATGATACAAAATCAATGAGAATGTGGCGTACCGCCTACGGAAAAGGCTTTTCCGAACCAAAAAGGACTTGCTGATATGATGTTCTCATAATTATGCAGATTGCTGAAATGCGAGGGGCGTAAAAGAAGCCATTGTTTGTCAAATGTTTGGGCTTCGTTCCACGGCGGGAAGCCGTTCCTTATGTAGATATTTAATGTTTAGTTGTAGTTTTGTTATTTGTTAATTAAAAGTGAAAAGTTAAGCTGTTTTAACTACTTTCACATGATAGTAACAGTGCTGGCTGGTTAGGACAGTGAAGATGTCTATTTTAGTTTTTCTGGAGTTTAGTGGTTAAATTAGTTTGCCATACCACCTCCTTTTCATTAAATGAATTCAAATTATCAATCCATGACTCTGCTTCAAAAAAATTTTGATTTTTGGATCATGATGATATCTCCCCATGTACAAAGACTAGAACGTCGAATGTACAATTGTTAAATATCCTCTAGACCCCCTGAGCTTGCAAGGAGATTTTTTTTTTTGTGTTTTTTCCTCTTTTGGGGGATCAAATAACATAAAAATAATTTACCTTAAAAAAAAAAAAAAAACTTATTGTGCAAAAATTTACGAAATTGCCATTTAAATGGACATTCGGTCTATATACAACACAAAATTCAAATCTATTTGAATGACTTTTTAAATTGACATATCACATAAAAATCACATTTGAGATCAGTCTTAATTATTATTACTTGATGAAACACCAAAAGAAGGAACTTAGATTTATTAATTATAGTAATAAACGACAAGAAATCGTATGTAGTTCAAAATACGAAAAATTTATAAACGAAGCAGTAGAATAATGTAAACACCGATGAAGTAATGTCTCTAGGTCTAAAATAATGCAAGGAACAAGGAATAAAGTTGGTACCATTTGAGTAGAGAAAGTAGAGGGAATTCAAAAGGTGTGTCCATTTAAGTCAGCGTTCGCCACTAATTTTTAGAGGCAGGCCGCATGACTTATGTAGGAGCTTTTTGCGGATCGGATACAAAAATATACGTATCTGTAATTCTTATTAAACTGAAAAAATATGGATTTTTTTTAAAAATAAAATTACGATTAATATTTTATTCTTTTTCTACAAGTAGTTTTTTCAAATAATGAAAAAGTAATTATTTCCATTATTAGTAAGTCAAAGTCTAGAAAAGAAGTGAATTTTTTGTTTCAACATGACTAGCAACACAACAGATTACTCCGTTTTATTCGATATCAATTGTGAGACGATGGCGGTCGAAATCGTTCAGTTTATTTTATGATAGAGTATTAGTATTTATTACATTTTATGGAGGCAGTATTTGTTGCAGCCAATCTTTATAAATTGTCCAAATGAGATTCAGTGAAGTTATTTCTGTATTTATTCTTGATGAAAACCATCTTGCTGAAAGCTTCTTCATATAGTTTCATCAGGCATGCAGTGAAGAACTCTATTTTACCTAGTTAACGCATACTATTTCGGACAAATTACAATTATGTACAAAAATCCATAACATGAAATTTGATTTTTTAATCTTCTGTGCTGCCCGCGGGCCGCAGAAGAATCTGTCGCGGGCCGCGTAGTGGCTAATTAAATGGACGTCCGGTCTCTAGATGATATATAGGACATTCTATATGACACGAAGAAATTATTACGAATTTTCTGTGTAGTTGTCATGATTCGTATAGGTAGGAGTACTAAATACGCATATAAAATATAAGCAATAAATTTAGAGTCAAGCATTTACTGAACACCCCACAATTAACACAAGTTTTTTAATTCAGAAACCAGTTTATTCAACAGTTAAGTATTTGGTAGCAAACATATTTCCTCAAAACGCTCACCACATGTGTGAGGTTGAAATCCAAAATAACAAATATTTAAAAAAACCAAAAACAATAATTAAAAGTAAATCATATATCCTAACTAGACTTTCCTAGCTGGCTGAGTACTGAGTGAATAAAAGAGCCACTTACTACTCTGGATCGGGCGGTCACTGCTTGCTAGCATCTTCATCTCCGATCCCCGGCATAAGAACTTTTTCTTTCTCAGAGGTCAAGCAACATACACCTTCTGTCTTCCAAACCTCTGGGCTAGATGCTCTCCCTTCCCCACCTTGCAGGCTCGAAAAATCCCTCTTCAATTCCAACCCCCACGCGCAACATAAGTAAAGAAGTCTGCCCGCTCATTCGTGCAATTTCCATTGACGTTGTCTAAAGTGTCAAAAGAGACGGGCTATGATTGTTGCACCTGGAGGTTCCTTAATTATATCATACTAAATGTCATGATGACAACACCTTATGACAGTACTTAACATTTGTGATTTTACAACTTAAAAAGAATTGCTTAGATCTTATTTTTCTCTCCAACATTTCACTGTTCACTTTTATTCTGATCCATAGTGTTACGTTAAACCGTTCTTCCTAGGCTAAGGTCAAATGAGCGTTTTTCGTGCAGAAACGTATCATGAAACTAAGCTACAAATTATAGCCAAGCTGCTGTAACATACACGTGGCCAGACGTAGCTTGTTTACACGCTGGCGAGAGGGGGGGGGGGGCATTCTCAAGGACACTTGCTGGATCATGCAATCAGACCTATTTTTCAAGCTCAGTGAAAACACTACGCTGCAGATAACTGTTCCTGTTGCTATATTCGTGTTATCGTCTTAAATTTTTGATAGTTAAAATAACTATATAATGGAATACTACTTGGATTGTGAACTTAATATTCTTGAAATTGAAAAATTATGCAAATCTTTAAAATACAAGGTATTGTTTCAAAAACCGAGAAAGGAAGAGATGCTTGGATTGTAAATGGAATCATGTTGCACTGGAGTTCACAAACAAGCGATTGAGCTATCGTTAAAGAACACGCATGTGTGGCCGGCTTTTATGGCCTTAGCCTAAGAAACGACTGTATAGAAAACCGGTAAAGAATTAGTATACATTTTAAATTCTTAAAATCCCGTTCCTGTAAACACTATTAATAAATAGTTAATTAAACAAAGAGAATAGCTATTTGGAAGTTAACTTGTTATTTTACACTTACATTTATGCAATCCAATAAAGTTCGGATTTCAGAAAACACTATTGATAAATAGTTAATTAAACAAAGGGAATAGCTATTTGGAAGTTAAATAGTTATTTTACACTTACATTTATGCAATCTAATAATATTCGGGTTCCAGTAAACGCTATAGATAAATAGTTAATTAAACAAAGATAATAGCTATTTAGAAGTTAACTTGTTATTTTACACTTACATTTGTGCAATCCAATAGTTCGGGTTAACTTACGTTCAGTTTCATTCTTCTCTAAATCGAAAGTTGCCAAGTCTGTGATCCAGATAGGAATTTTACCAAAAATATATTTTAAAAAAATGCAGATAAAATATTTTTAAAGATGTTTTATTTTGTAAAAGTTTTTTCTTAGGACCCCACTTTATAAAGCTAATTATTGTGATAAAGAAGGACATTGAAATATGCAGAATAATTCTTAGAAATTTCTTTTAAGATTTTATATAAAGATCTTACAGATTTAGTGATGCAAGATTAATAAAGTATGCAAGTTTGTTTTGTGAGAAATTTAAAAAAGAAATATTTAAAATTAAAAGTACTTTAAAATTAAAAAATACAAACATAAAAGTTATGCCTGTTTGAAAAATTTATAAAAGCTTTCAATCTGTTTCTTAAATGTATTCAACTGTACATAAAAATACAAAATATTTTACAAAAGTAAAGAGAGCATAAAAAATAATAGTTTAATCATAAAAAAATAATTCAACATTATATTGCTTAATGTCATGATGTAATTGGAAGAGTTTTTAATCACCGATAGATTTGTTTTCCAAGCTTATTGATTTTGTTTAATTTATATTTCGAATCTAGTTTTAAAGTTTCTTTAAACTTTAAATTAATGTTATATTTCATATCTAACTGTACTCAACTCTTTCATGCTAATCCTCCAAGTTTCTTAATTGAAAGAATAAATTGAGAAAATTATTTCTGTGTGTTAGCTAAAAAAAATAAGAACATAAATGTTATGTTAACAAGACCTGAAGAAGTTCGGAGAAACATTTTTTTTATCAAGTCATCCTTATCCTGAAGTGGAATTAACTTGTATGGTTTAAATTTTCCTTAATTGTATTTTAATCGCTACCATCTTGTGATTGAAGTACTTTTGAGAAGATTTGCGTTATGTATGAGTCTACTTTAAAAAAAAACTAAGCTTGATTCTAAGATAATTAGCAAAGCGTGTTTTAATTTACATAGGCGACAATAGCAATTTGTAATATATTTTTTGAAATTCATTGTTTTTTTCTATTATTATTTAAAATTATAATATTCTTATTAAAGAGGTCTGTCTATTTTGGATGCATGAAAAAAACGCTATTTTTATTAATTTTTTTAAAAAAACTGTTTATTTTTATATATATATATAAAACTTGTTAGGCTTAGCAAAAACATTCGTAAATTACAAAAAGAGAAAACAAATATTGATTTAACCACTTTGTTAGTGTGAAAATGCCAGGTAAACATGAGTCCTTAAAAAGTAGTGTGCGCTGTTGAAAAAATCTGAATAACGGCCCATCTGAAACCAAAAAATTTAATGATTTTAGGTTAAGTGTGACAGTGACTATATCCCGTACCTCTAATATTAATTTATATGCAAAAAATAGCAAAATAGCGGACAGAAAAAAAAATTAATGTTTTTTGCCTAACAAAAAATAGTAAAAATTAAAATTATGCAATAATTTTGGTACGGGATATAGCAATAAGTGTGCAGAATATGGGGTTAAAATTTCATAAGGATCAGTTCAGCAGTTTCTGATATTTTTTCAATAGCGCACACCTACCTACTTTTTGAGGACTCCTATTTACCTGGTATTTTCACAATACTCATTTGCAGCAATATTCATTTGCAACAGTACTCTTTTACAGCAATATTCAGTTCATTGTGTTGAGAAACACTTTATCAAAGTTTTAGATACTTTAACAATTTATCCGCACTTCTTTCAGCATTAAACAACTTAAATATAAAACTGAAATAGAACTTTCTTCCTATATCTATGGAAAAATTATCAAGAGCAATGGTTTTTAAGATTAAAATCTGGGTAGTAGAAAGCACTCAAAAGTTATTATTCAACGAAAAAGTAGATGCTATGGATATAATAACTTATTTGGTGTTAGTTAAAAACTAAGTTTTCATGGTAATAGAATGTAAAAAAAGTTAAAAAAGTTTAAAAAAAAAAAAAAAAAAAAAAAAAAAAAAACATTCTTCTCCAAAATGAAAACATTTGCTACACATTTTAATTTAGACAATCTTGTTTTAAAATCGAGTAAAATGATAATCAAAACTCAAGCATTCATTTTACTAAACATGAAGCATCACATATTAATCAATTTATATTAATATAAACAACATTAAAAAATTTAACCGTACAATTTTTAGTTATAAAATATTTTGATTGAAGTAATGAGAAGCTTATGTTTTCAAAATTTATTTGACAAATTTTTCATGGATCAAAAGTCATTTGACTTTTTTTGCAAACGTCTGCAAGGCGATTTTTGCTTTAAATTCCAAAAACAATACTTTTTACTATTTTAAGGTACTTGAGTTGGATGTGTCTCGATGATTGATTGGATAAAACAACAAGCTGCGAATCAGAAGTCTTGATATCAAAATCAAGCGTTCGGAGTATTAATATAATGGGTTTTTAATTAAACTTCAAATAAGTGTTTTATTAAAATGAATAAAATATTTTCGCTCCTGTAATATGTAGACAATGTATTTAAAAATGAGCCCATTTTACGCAATTTCTTTTTTTAATAATAGTATAATTTTTCTAAAACCAGCTTATATAAATTTGTTTTTTCTCTATAAAACACATTAATAAATTATATTAACTATTAAAAATCCATATTAGTAATACCAGTTATGAAATAATCTGACTTCATTAGGTAAAATAAATTATTTACGGATTGTCCCTATAAAACCTATGAAAAGATGTTAAGACTCAAAAAGTGAACTTACCAGATGAATATATCTATAAAAGAATTGAATAGAATACAATACAGGGTGTCTATAAATTAGTTGGGCAATGGAGCTCAAATAGATCTGTATAATTCATAATAACTATGCATAATAAACATTTTTTTTGTATACGTAATAGCACGGTGAACATAAATTAGTTGGAGAAAAAGAATGGTTAATAATGCCTAGTTATTAAGAGTTATACAGATCTATTGGAACTCTATTGCCAAATAATTTATAGACACCTTGCATTTAAATTCGCATTTTCATGGGATCTTAAACACTAAAACCACCGATGCTTCGTGTGCATTTACTTCTACCACGAAAGTTATATTCCTTTAGAACAGCAGAAAATACGTCATTTCGTACAATTTGGAAATGAAAAAAATTTGTTCAAATAAAGATTATGCTTCGATATATTTCAGCAATGTTGCATAAATCTTACACATATATACCTGTCGTTATTCAATTATAAAATGAATAGGTTAAATGAATAATCATTGAGCATACAAACCAACCAATCGGTAAATTCAAACAATTTATAAACAGTTATTTCTCATATGATATTGTTGACCAAACGGTATAGTGGTTAGCGTGCTAGCTTCTAGACCGCGAGGTTGCGGGTTCGAGTCGCGTGTTAGGCATGGGTGTTTGTAAATGCATGTTGGCTTGTCTAATGACGAATATTTCGGCGCATTATAGCCCTCGTGTTGCTGATGGAGCCAGATAATCTGAAAACAACCAACTCATATGATATTAATTCAAACTAAAATCTTGATAGCTACATTTTATATTAAATTATACACTTAAATCTAGAAAGTTTTCATTTTAGATTAAATCATCGTAAGTATACTTAAATCGAGGAAGTTTTAATTTTAGAATAAATCATTAAAGTACACTAAATTGAGAAAGTATTCATCATAGATTAAATCATCGTAAGTATATTTAAATCGAGAAAGTATTTAATATTCATTATTAAACATTATATTTTATAAAACTTCAAATGCCATGGAGAAAAACAATGAAACAATTAAAGCTAACCGTCTAAAGATTGGATAATATCATGCAAACACTGACAAATCTCATGTTATAAAAAAAAGCATCTTTATTTGGTTTCTTTTCCAAAACCCTCGCTACCAGATATTTGTTTTGAAAACGTACACATCCCAATTAAATATTTAGAAACAGTCTATACCACCAACGTCATTTATTCTTTCTGAGAAAAAAAAGTTGTTATACCGCGATAAATAAAATCTCGTAAAAAATACGCAAAACCTCTCCAGACCATTAGTCAGTTCAGCAGTTTTATCCCCAAACAGGGAAAAGCGCATATTTTATTTAAAATATCCTGAAATATAAAAGGTCACTGGATATACCTCTAGAGATGGAAAGAGATAAATGTTGAACGTGAACAAATTTAACACTAGACTCGGTTGACGAAAAAATCTCGCTCGTGGGAAAAATTTAAAATCCCATGAAAATGAGAGTTTAAATATTATATTCCATTGCATTTTATGTTATAGATATTTTCTTCTTGTCAATTCATTTTTCACAACTCAACATGGTTTCATGGTTTTATAGGGACGAGCTACAAAATAACTTATTTTACCAAATGAAGTTGGCCTACATACCAAAAGTGCCTTGTTGGAATCCCCCTCATGAATGTGCGTTGTGTTTCGGAATCTACGTTAAGCTGTAGGTCATGGCCTAATTACCTGTCATTGTGCTTAGAAATTGGTGACTGAGCGTACAAACGACCCAAATAAATGAAGTTGGATAAGCTCATAACTCTTTAATGATGACATTTTAATAGTTATAGATATTTATTAATAGATTTTTTATAGTTGGTTGGTTTGTACGCTCAACGAACTATTTTTATGCGCAATAATGGCTAATCAGGCCAGGATATATAGCTTAAGGTGGATTTCAAACCACAACGATCATACATGCTGAATCCGGGATTCGAACACAGCACCTTTGGCATGCGAGGTCAGAGCGGTAACCACGCAGCCATCAGATGGGCAGATTTTTTTTTTTTTTTTGTAGAAAAATATTTAAAATATATATATATATACGAAGATTTTGTGAGAAACTGAAATACAATTAAAATAAATTAACTTGTTAATTCAAAAATCATCTGCATTAATATGCTTGTTACTTTTAATTACCCATATGGAACATTCTCCAGTAGGTGAACAATTTAAACTGGAAAATATTGTTTCTTCCTTCCCATCAGAATAAAAATTTTATTTCAAATATTATTAATAACGTTGTACAGTTTTTGAATAAATCAAACAATACCGAAATATCAACTACTTTTTTATAATCCACAAATAGCAAATAGTGGGTAAGGAAAGGACATGAGAAGAAAAATACAATTTACCACTTTTTTCCCTCTTCATTAACCCATAAATGACGGTTGACAAATTTTCTTGCAAATTTATTTCTTGCTTTACAAATAAATTGCGATTGTAGTTCCACTTAGTGCATTTTAAAAATCATTAAAATAATTTTCCCAAAAAAAATCTGATAAATTCAAAATATGCCTTAAATTACCAAAATAAACAATATAAAAGTTAAAAATAATGACTGTTTGTCCATTTCAAAGTCATCTTTAATGGGTTAATAATGCAAACATGATTTCATACGAAAATTCGAATTTTCATCATATTCCATCTTAGTACTACTTTTTATTACAAGTTTTGTTTTCTAAATTCCTGTATCAGATCATGCTGAAATATCAGGAAAAGTAGCAAAAGTAAAGAAAGTGTAACAACGTTCAACTTCTGACTTATCAGTTGCTAAAACTCGAGAAATTAAGAAGCCACCACATTCAACTGTATTTTAAGAACAACATAGCTTCCTTTTTTTTTTCCCCTTTTTGAATTTTCATCACATTCCATCTTAGTACTACTAATTACCAGTTTTATTTTCTAAATTATCATTCCAGATCACGCTAAAAGTAAGGTCAGTCAAAAAGGTTACAACGTTCAACTTCTGACGTATCAGTTGCTAAAACTCAAGAAATTCAGAAGCCACCACATTCAACTGTATTTTAAGAACAACATAGCTTCCTTTTTTTTTTTCCTTTTTGAATTTTCATCACATTCCATCTTAGTACTACTAATTACCAGTTTTATTTTCTAAATTATCATTCCAGATCACGCTAAAAGTAAGGTCAGTCAGAAAGGTTACAACGTTCAACTTCTGACGTATCAGTTGCTAAAACTCAAGAAATTCAGAAGCCACCACATTTAACTGTATTTTATAAACAACGTGGCTTCCTTCTTCCTTTTATTACTGTTTTAGGTAATGGTGATGCTATGGTGGTGCTAATGGCGAGTGAAAAGTTAATAATATGGCCAAGGAAAGGAAGGGACGTAAAAGCAAGGGACCAGAATTTCAAAGTCTATCTCTTTTCTTTGTTCTTTCTTTTTTATCAAGGCGTAAGAGGACACCTGCTAAGGCTCCTGCTTTCTTCATGCATTTTGTGCCAACCTCATTATCTGAAGGTCGGTAGTGGGCAGTACTGCATAAGATGTTAGTAAACACTCGCTCGTGAGAGGGAGTGTGCTAGTCTACCTATAACCACCGACGAATTCATTTCTAACTCTATTCGGTAGATACCCAATATTGGCCAGCATTACCGACCATATGAGAAATTTTTTAATTTAGAGGCAATACCAAGCAGAATACTCCAGTAGAAGACTTAGCTTTGCCACCCCCAGAGGTATTGATTTGTATGGGAACTTGGAGGACTTTGCGACCATGACTGCTTTAACGTGCCCCAGTCACCATTAGTGAACACGGGGGTCTTTAGTCGGTCCCAGGCCCTGAACTCGCCACCATCAGTATTGTGAGCGCTAAGCCAGGATCGTAGCCCCCCCCCCCCCCCTTCTCCAAAAAAAAGCTTATCTCAGAAAACTATGCATATGATGGTGAATAATTAAAGTAATAAATGATTGGATTGGTTGACTTTTAAACTTCGTAAAATGGCACTATCTAAGTGGTATCATTAGAGGTTGCATTTTTATTGCCTACTGTATAATGAAAACCGTTTATGGGGACAAAGGGTGAGAAGGGACATTTCTGTGATATTTAATGCTGATAAAATTTTGTTTTACGCAATGTGATAGGTTTTAAATTCTGGAAATATTCTTTTGAGTGTAAACCAGTAACACAGAATAAAATTTTATTATTCATCTACATAAATAAAGCAAGATAGCTAGGACTTAAATTGTTCACTTACTGGAGAATGCTTCATTTGTTAATGTAAGACAGTGGTCGACAAACAGTGAGCCACATGCTGCTATGTAGCCAATGGAGTGCGGCTATGGTGCGAAACAATTTTGACTACATGCAGGGTGTCGGTCATATTGACGTGGCGCGGACTCCTAAAAAATAAGGTTATTGAAAAAAAATGTCTCTCAATGATTTGTGACTCTTTTGACTGATGAATTTGCCAATGACTAATATAGGATAAAAGAAGAAGTGCATTCTAAGCAATTCTAAGCATCCTCATCCTCGAAATTTCTGCTAACTTTAGTTTCGTTAACGAAAAATCGTAAAAATTTGAAAAACGAATGCCTTGAATCGAGTTCTCTTTAGAGGTCGGCGATATATCGATATTTAAAAAAAATATCGATAGTAAAAATATCGATGCAAGTCACCAATATATCGATATTTTCAAACTTTTTTATTTTTTCATGATCGTTTTGTAGTTACATGCGTTTTACGATTTTCTTTATTTCCTTTTCAAAAACTTCAAAACTAAAGTTTGGACTTGGCTGAGAGACAGTTAAAATGGCACCCTAACCAAAAAGAAAACATAATGTAATGGAAAGATAAGATCATTTATTAGTAGTCATTAACATAGCGCGTTTCTGTTGCTAACGTGTGCCTAGAATATGATCTAATTTTAAATATTAAAAACATTTATATCAGCAAAATATGCGGTAAACTACTTTTCAAAATTTCTTCTTGAAAAAGAAATGGGAATTTAAGCATTGACATCCAAATGAATTTTGTTTATTCTGATTAATTTATTTATTAAAACAATTTTTATAATTTATTTATTAAAACAATTTTGGCATACATTCATGAAAAGTAGAGATTTGCCCTAAAAAACTTCGTTTCTGGCAAAATTAAAAATAAAATAAAAAAATCTTTATCGATATATCGATATTTTATCGATAATTTTTTCTATTCAACGATATAGTATCGATATTTATTTTGATCGATATTTCCGACCTTAAGTTCTCTTCCATTGACGACTATCCATCATCGACTGTTATCCGTTCATTTCAATTACAAGAAAGGAATAATGCAAAAAATATAGCCAAATTCACCAATTTGACATGTGTCGAATTTATATCGAAAAATTGAAAATTATCCCTATTTTTTAATGGTTGATGAAATAGAAGAGAAGATGTCTTTACAAACAAATTACTTCTGAAAATAAATTGATAAGGAACTTTTTGAAAGCAAATGAATACATTTTTACTAACTGGTGCTTTTATCATCATTTTTTATTTAATGCTATTCATCTTTTTAATAAATCCACCTCGAAAATTTACTAAGAGTTTAAATAATATCTACCCTTAAATATATTGTTATACATATATCCCTCATCCCGATTCGTTTTGTAATACTAAACATATTTTTTATATATTTTTAAAGGAAATATTTGTCGATTACAGATTTTTCATCCAACAAAGCCGCATGCTTCACAATTCACTTTTTTATTCGTTTCAATTTAAAGTGCTTAATGGAATAGTTTCTTAGGAATTGTCATAAATAAATTACTTTTTAGAATATAAAGTTAAGGAGAATCATGAGAAAGAGGAAATTATGTTTTTAAGGTTTTTTTAAATTATTCAAAGAAAATGCAATGAATGAAAATAGCAGGGAACAAATGTAAAGAAAATAAATATTTTCGTTAATTTTAAATGTTTTAATTAGAATTTCGCCTGAAAGAACTTTGATGGAGTGCATCTTGAAAAAAGAATGTAATTAAGTGAAAAACAAAAAATAGTTTAAAATATACATTTGGAAATTAGTTTAAAGTTTACCTTTACTAACTATTTGTGTCAATATTAATTTAAAAAATATTAAGCAAATTATATATTCAATTAACTAATAACGCATTGCAGTGTAGCCACCAACAAAATATATCTTGTTCTCACACCATTATCTATTACAAATTAATCGCTTCATAAGTAATTCATAATTTTAATTTAACTTCCATATTAATATTTTTTGTATATAAAGTTTAAGCTAATTTCAATACATATATTTTATATCATTATTTAAATGTTCACTTAAATTAATTTCAAGGATTTGATTTTTTAAATAAATTGAAATTATGTACTCTCACAATATAAGAAAAAATTTCCACTTTCCACCCAAAATTTGTAGTTGTTTCATATTTTCATTTTGTTCCAGGAACATAACATAAAAATGTTCCGTAATGTTCTAGAACATTTAAAGTCAATATTGTTAGACATACGAAACTGTAAAGGGTCTCCACTAAAGTACTTTACTAAGCCCTTAACTTTTATACTCCGACAGCTATTGTCATTAAAGTTTGTAGGTATATAGTAAAGTGGCCATGTGCTATTTGATGTGACTGCTTATATTACCACTTAGGGCTAAAGTCAAAGTTAGTGAGTTTATCTTGAAAACTATACGAGGTACAGGAAAGTCTTCGTATACACTATAATTCTTAGAATAGAATGCTCAAAACACGTGTTTGTTTATCTGTCTCAAGTCCGTAACCAGACTTTCATTTTAGTGAAAAAATATGTTTACCCATTAACACAAGAAAGAAAAAAAAGTTGTGAAAAACCAACCATTCAATTCCCAGTTGAACCCTATAACTTTTCCCCCTCTTGGGTACATTCCTGCAAGTAAATATTTTTTTTTGAATTCAAAAAGAAATAACGCGAGACACGGAGGAGTAGATGGGGAAAAAATAAACACAGTTTTGGAGAAGAAGTGGGTTTACTTCGGCGATTTCCAACCTGTCTACAGCCCTGACTATCTATATTTACTACACAGTTACGTGACGAAATATCCAAGAAATAAGCAATTAGTAACCTACACAGAATAGCAATTACGCCTATATTTGCATTTATTACACTATTACGTCACGAAATATCCCAGAATTAGCAATTAATTGCCTATACACAATAGCACTTACGCATATATTTGCATTTACCACACTGTTACGTCACGAAATACCCTAGAAATTAGTAACTAATCCCCTATACACAATAGCAATTATGCCTATATTTGCATTAACCACTCTGATACGTCACGAAATATCGTAGATATGAGCAATTAATCGTATATAAACCTGTTAGTTACTACCTGTTATTTATACATCACTAATGAGCTTAACGCCTTGAAGAGTCCGCATAAAATGCGTTTTTCGGGTACTAGTGTTTTTCACAGATGTTGCAAATTCAAATCAATATATCTCGAAAACTATAAACAATTAGCTATTCAAATTTTTGAAGCATTTAATTTATATAGTTTTAAACATTTTGTCATCACAGAATTTTATTTTTTAAATTCTGTTTTAAAGTATAACCTTTAGCGTAAGAGATAACATACAAAAATTGAAAATTTCAATATTTTAACTTTGAGAATTTTTTTAATTTTTTTTTAATTCACCCATCAAAATTCTGTGATAATCAAAATTTCTCTATGTAATTTTGTATTAGTGAAAGCTTTCAATTTGATAAAAAAATTATTTTTTCTTGACTTATATCAAAATACGCAAACATCAATTATTATGTATTTTTCTTTGTTTTTAGTTTTTTAAAAAATAAATAATTACAATATTTAAAAAAAAAAAAAAAAAAAAAAAAAAAAAAAACATTTCCTCAAAGATAGATAAATAATGTATCATACAAAAGATAAATTTTTGAGATACAATATTTATAAATAAAGCTTTTTTTTTTTTTTTTTGGTACTAGACCCCTTTAAAGTAAGTATAGTTCACTCCAAATGACAAACATTCTAACTGTTAAGGAGATACACTTGTTGTAATAGGGTTTGGAAGTTTAAACGCAATGTATTCTATATCAATATCATAAAAAATTTCATCTTTTAAACTTATGAGTACCTTTAACCTGGTCAAAGAATTAAGTGTTCAGATAAAGATTTATCAAAAGCTCCACAATATTTTCTAAGGAGTACAGTTACTATGTCAAATGATTTTCATCAACAAAGACATAACACAAAAAATATTATTAAGTAAAACTTTATAAAAAAAAATCTTACATTTCTATGATAGAAATTCACAAGATTCCTGTATTCTTAAAATAATCAGCACTAGGTTGCACAAATCCTCTAAGAGACGAACTATGCATAAATTACATCAATTTTCATAAATTACATCAATTTTCATAAATTACATTAATTTTCATAAATTACATTAATTTTCATAAATTACATTAATTTTCATAAATGGACGTTAGTCGGTCCCACAGGTTAGGTGGTCAAAGGAACAATATGGTCAGAGAGATGTACAACACCTTCCTCTAATCCAGTATGTCAAAGGTGCCTCGCATGCCAAAGGTGCCGGGTTCGAATCCTGGGATAGGCATGGATGTTCGTTGTGGTTCGGAAACTACGTTAAGCTGTAAGTCCCGGCCTGATTAGCCACCATTGGGCATAAATATAGGTTGTTAAGCGTACAAACCAACCAAACATGCTGCCTTAACTCAAGATTCGAAACAGGCAGGCGTGCGAGACCAGAGATCTAACCACACAGCCATCAGGTGGGGGAGTTTAGATAGGGTGTGGTGATTAGTGATATAAGGCATTGATTGATAAAATTATTAATTGATAAATATTAATGAATATAATATTTAGGTGATTATAATTTTATTTAATGTTCTGATCGTGTGTACATTATATTCATCTCAACTTTGTTTCGTTAGGATTTCTTAATAACTTGAGTATTCTTGGTTTAAAGTAAGAATCCCCAAGAAATACTTTGATAAAAGTTAGCAGTAAAATACTCAAAATATTTCGAAAAAAACTAATATTTTTAGTGAGAATCAAAGCAATATTTTGGAAAATCTCCCAAATAACGTTTTTTAGAAGTGTTTTTAAATTGAAATTTCAAATACCTGATATATGAACGTATTCTTAATGAGAGTGTATTTAAAAAATATTTTTATTAGCACAATTCTGTGAAAGAAATATAAAAACTCTACAGTTATATTTTTAATCTACATATAGCTCATAACATGTAGGTAAAAAGTATTTTAAATTTCATTCTTAACTTTCCATACATTAAAAAAAGCTCAATGATACGTTTAAGCTATTTTTTAATTTAAAATATAATAGCAACACATTATGCAATCAATCTTAGAACAAAATAAAGTAAGCAAATTTCTAAAGCATATTAAATATTATCCAATAATATTTAATATGTTTTAGGTTCAATTAAATATAGATCCTATAATATTTAATAATATCTTATAATTAATAATATTTAATATATAATACTTCCCCTTAAACAAACCGCCAAACTTCTACTTTTCAATTTGTAGTCGGTCCCCTAATTGAACGGAAACAGGTGACATGAAAATACTATTCTTTTTATGGATAATACCCCAATCATCTTGTCCTCGGATACTTTCAGACACAGATTGAATCTCGCTACAGATATGTCGCGTTGGCGCTATTTTAGATCTCCCGTTCGTTGCTGAGTATAACAATAAATTTTAATGCGCTGTATTTTACAAACGTCGCCAAAACAACGCGGAGACATTACTGGTTTATTTGAGTGTTGCAGCTCCATTTAAATAAGGGCAAACGGAGTGCCTAATTTAAAGGAACAGTTTGCTAAAAAGCCTTATTTGGAACCTTATTTGGATAGCCTTTCTGCTGGAAAGAGAAATGTTGTTTTTTTAACGAAATTTGTTTGAATAGAAAGGGCTTGCTGAAAGGGATTTAAATGGGTCTGGGACTCAAAATTTTAAAAATTCGCAAAAAAAAAAAAAAAAATTATTATTGTAAAAAATAATAAAATATTTTTAAATAAAATGGCATACATTTTTTGTTTCTGTCATTAGTAGAACTTGAAATATTTAAGTATTTGTTACATGACAACTGTATTTCAGACATGCTATCTTGAAACTTTGAAACTGTTTTTCCCGGTGATGGCTTTTTGTCCCTTTTTAAAGTTTAAATTAATATAACTTAAAAACTACTTGTTATAAATCTATAAAACTTTCCACAGTTATTTTTCATATATATTTCTTTAGTTTGCTTTCAGGAATTATATTAATTACTTTATTATTGAAAAATCATAAAGACATTTTTTTATATGAATTATAAGAAGTAATTTTATGCAAAAATGAAGTGATTTTTTTAAAAAAAAGTTTTTTAGATATATCAAACTTGGGAAATATCAAAATTTTGAAGTTTTTTAATTTTTAAAAAATATTTTTTATGTTTGAAAATTTAAAATTGTTTTTTTTTTAAGTTTCAAAGCATCATACATTACTGCAGAAAAAAATTTCAGAAAAATAATTCTAAAAATAAAGATTTTAGAATTCTGAATTCCAGACCTCCTTAATAGTTTAAAAAATAAAATATATTTTGGACCATAGAAATATTTTTTGAAAGAAAATATACATCTATTTTTTGGTAGAGAGTTAAGAGGGGACGTCAGTGTCTGCTTATAGTGAAGGAAATAAATGCCCCAGCTTATGCCTTGTACCTTTGAGTTATTAATATAAACATCAGTTCACAGTGCAAAATGGAAAGCTTTATGTTAAATTTCCTTCAATATACATGTTTCCTCTTAAATTATTTTGTTTATTACAGTTTATATTAAGGAGAGTGGGAGTTTAAGAACATCAAAAAATCAATTTTGAGATTAATATTGTAAAACAAACTACAAACAATTTAAAATCCGACAGTGCAAAAAGTTTTAATCTCGCTAAATTAGAAGTATTTTTAATATATTTTTTAAAAAAGTGTTGTGCATCAATTAGAGTTACTGTTTTCAACTTCAACGGCCCATATCTCCAAACTCAATTTTGGAGACGTAAGGACCATTTCATCAAAAACTATTGAAGATAAATGCCTAAAATTTTTAGCATATATTTTCACCAATATATTACACAATTTGAGCGTAGCATTTTAAAATATTTTGTTTAGTTTCTTGAAAAAAATTAAAAGGTCTGACATTCAATAGAATTTTCAAAAATTGTCATTTTTGGTGGCAATAAAACTGTATAAAATCTTTAATTTCAAAAATATAAATAAATTCTACACTCAAATTGTGATATATATTGGTAAGAATATATGTTAAAAATTTTAGGCATTGATCTTTATTAGTTTTTGAGTAAGTGTTCCTTACATCTCCAAAATTGTATTTGGAGATATGGGTCGTTAAAGTTGAAAACAGTAATACAAATTCATGCACAACTTTATTTAAAAATATGCAAAAAATACTTCTAATTTAGCAAGATTAAAACTTTTTGCATCGTTGTATTCAAAATTGTGTGTAGGTTTTTTTTTTACTATATTAATCTCAAAATTTATTTTTTTTACGTTCTTTAACTCCGACTCCCCTAAAAAAAATAACATTAAGCTTTCCATTTTTCCCTTTGAACTGATGTTTATTTTATTAACTCAAAGTCCGAAGCATAAGCAGGTGCATTTATTTCCTTCAGTTTTATCGGTTATCATAATATTTCTAACCAACTATTGATAGCTACAGTATACGGTACGAGCTTGAAGAAACGACCAAACCGCATGGATATCATGAACTCTTGGCTAAAGCAACAAACAAATTAGGAAATGTTCAGCTATTTTTTTTTCTAAATCTCGCATTGCTTCTGAAAAGAATGCAGACTATGATTACTTAGAAATAATAATTATGTTTCTTAAAATAAGAAAACTATCTTTGCGTCTGAGCTTTGTTGTTATATAGAGTATATTGTTACTTTAATAAACGATTCTGCAGACTCAAATCATTAAAGAAACATTCATATAAAGATATCCAAATTATGTTAATTTTATGCTAATGTAATATATTCATTTGCATAAAATACATATTGTAAAATAATTAATTCATTAAATATCAATAAAAAATTCTTTTTGAAAATACTTATGCTATTTCTATTTTAGAGAAATATGTAAATAAAAATAAAAAAATAATTGTTTTGAAAAAACTCACGTATTGTACAATATAAATTCTAAAAATATACTTCTGTAATTTTTATCAAGAGAACATAAAAAAACACTCAAATTCAAATCCTCTTAATTAAGCTTTTTTATTTTGTAATTAATTTCAAATGCTTTTAAAACATTATCACTCGTAATTTGATGACTTATGAAGAAATCCATAATGATCCTAAATATATTTGCCATTTGTGAGATTTGTGCATTTTTATCATAGTCTTTGGTAACTTTTCGGAGATATATTTTAAAGAAGAAAAAACTTCCATTTTATATGCGTAAATTTCGAAAAATCATATATCCAGTTGTTTCTTACATTTTTTTTTTTTTTTCAAACTTTTTTTGTTAAAGTAGTACATTTAAAGTATAATGTCACTACAAATCCATTAAAGCGCTATTTTATAATAGTTCTTTTTAATTTTTAATTAATTATTTATAATAAACATCTCAAAAGATGTAAATTTCTTTGAATTTAAATTATGTCATTATTGAGATATGGTAGATTTGTGCATTTTTATTATGGTCTTTGGTAACTTTTCGGAGATATATTTTAAAGAAGAAAAAACTTCCATTTTCAATGCGTGAATTTCGAATAATTATTTATAAATCCAATTAATTCAAACATGTTTTTTTCCAAACTTTTTTTGTTAAAGTAGTACATTTAAAGTATAATGTCACTACAAATCCATTAAAGCGCTATTTTATAATAGTTCTTTTTAATTTTTAATTAATTATTTATAATAAACATCTCAAAAGATGTACATTTCTTTGAATTTAAATTATGTCATTATTGAGATATGGTAGATTTGTGCATTTTTATTATAGTCTTTGGTAACTTTTCGGAGATATATTTTAAAGAAGAAAAAACTTCCATTTTCTATGCGTGAATTTCGAATAATTATTTATAAATCCAATTGTTTCAAACATTTTTTTTTCCAAACTTTTTTTGTTAAAGTAGTACATGTAAAGTATAATGTCACTACAAATCCATTAAAGCGCTATTTTATAATAGTTCTTTTTAATTTTTAATTAATTATTTATAATAAACATCTCAAAAGATGTACATTTCTTTGAATTTAAATTATGTCATTATAGAGATATGGTAGATTTGTGCATTTTTATCATAGTCTTTGGTAACTTTTCGGTTGGTTGGTTGTATTCAGATTATCTGGCGCCGTCTGCAACACGAGGGCTATAATGCGCCGAAACTTTCGTCATTAGACAAGCCAACATACATTTACAAACACCCATGCCAACACGGGACTCGAACCCGCAACCTCGCGGTCTAGAAGCTAGCACGCTAACCACTATACCGTTTGGTCGGCGGTAACTTTTCGGAGATATATTTTAAAGAAGAAAAAACTTCCATTTTATATGCGTAAATTTCGAAAAATCATATATCCAGTTGTTTCTTACATTTTTTTTTTTTTTTTCAAACTTTTTTTGTTAAAGTAGTACATTTAAAGTATAATGTCGCTACAAATCCATTAAAGCGCTATTTTATAATAGTTCTTTTTATTTTTTAATTAATTATTTATAATAAACATTTCAAAAGATGTACATTTCTTTGAATTTAAATTATGTCATTATTGAGATATGGTAGATTTGTGCATTTTTATTATAGTCTTTGGTAACTTTTCGGAGATATATTTTAAAGAAGTAAAAACTTCCATTTTCAATGCGTGAATTTCGAATAATTATTTATAAATCCAATTGTTTCAAACATTTTTTTTTCAAACTTTTTTTGTAAAAGCAGTACATTTAAAGTATAATGTCACTACAAATCCATTAAAGCACTATTTTATAATAGTTCTTTTAAATTTTTAATTAAGTATTTATAGTAAACACCTCGAAAGATGTACATTTCTTTGAATTTAAATTATGTCATTATTGAGATATGGTAGATTTGTGCATTTTTATTATAGTCTTTGGTAACTTTTCGGAGAGATATTTTAAAGAAAAAATAAACTACCATTTTCTATGCGAGAATTTCGAATAATTATTTATACATCCAATTGTTTCAAACATTTTTTTTTTAAACTTTTTTAAAGTAGTACATTTAAAGTATAATGTCACTACAAATCCATTAAAGCGCTATTTTATAATAGTTCTTTTTAATTTTTAATTAAGTATTTATTGTAAACATCTCAAAAGATGTACATTTCTTTGAATTTAAATTATGTCATTATTGAGATATGGTAGATTTGTGCATTTTTATTATAGCCTTTGGTAACTTTTCGGAGTTATATTTTAAAGAAGAAAAAACTTCCATTTTCTATGCGTGAATTTCGAATAATTATTTATAAATCCAATTGTTTCAAACATTTTTTTTTTCCAAACTTTTTTTGTTAAAGTAGTACATTTAAAGTATAATGTCACTACAAATCCATTAAAGCGCTATTTTATAATAGTTCTTTTTAATTTTTAATTAAGTATTTATAGTAAACATCTCAAAAGCTGTACATTTCTTTGAATTTAAATTATGTTATTATAGAGATAAGGGTAGATTTGTGCATTTTTATTATAGTCTTTGGTAACTTTTCGGATATATATTTTAAAGAAGAAAAAACTTCTATTTTCTATGCGTGAATTTAGAATAATTATTTATAAATCCAATTGTTTCAAAATTTTTTTTTTTCCAAACTTTTTTTGTTAAAGTAGTACATTTAAAGTATAATGTCACTACAAATCCATTAAAGCGCTATTTTATAATAGTTCTTTTTAATTTTTAATTAAGTATTTATTGTAAACATCTCAAAAGATGTACATTTCTTTGAATTTAAATTATGTCATTATTGAGATGTGGTAGATTTGTGCATTTTTATTATAGCCTTTGGTAACTTTTCGGAGATATATTTTAAAGAAGAAAAAACTTCCATTTTCTATGCGTGAATTTCGAATAATTATTTATAAATCCAATTGTTTCAACAAAAAAAAAAATCAAATTTTTTTTTAAATGATACATTTAAAGCATAATGTCACTTCAAATCCATTAAAGCGCTATTTTATATTGGTTCTTTTTAATTAAGAATTTATTGTAAACATCTCAAAAGATGTAAATTTCTTTGAAATTTAAGTTATGTCATTGTTAAGATATGGTAGTGCAAACTTTTTCAATTGGTAATGTCTCTATCATTTATCATTAAACAACTTGTTTTGCATATAAATCGACTGGAAAGTAGTAAACACATAAATAGCATCTAAAACAATTCACTCATTCATCAAAATTGATGGATTGCGTTAGGATTGAGCAATAAGTAATAGTATGTTTCTTATGGTTCAAGTTAACATATGTGTTATTTAATCTTTCAACATCATCTTATGAAAATTAAATTAGAAAGGAGATACTATTGTTATGAAATTAAATGGTTTTGGAAAATATAAAATACTGAACAAGAATAATATTTATATGGTTTTAAATATTATCTTACTTTCTTATTAGAGTCATAAATGTTTTTTAAATCAAATCCATCTGAAAGAAATACTTGTCCTCACAAAAAGTATACTTGTAATTAAATATTTAATACATTGATTTTTACTTCGAATAAATGCTAAGCACAAATAAACTAGTAAAAACACAAATGTTCAAAGTTATTACACTGGATCTTAAGCCAAAGGGTACTGTTTTCAATTGGTTAATAGTGTGGTCCAGTGACCGTCTCCACTTAATGTTTGGGCATGCGCAGGAAAAGCATTGTGTGGACATTCTGCTGCTTATATAAAAATATATGTATTCTGATATTGTTCAGTTGTATTGATGTATCGATGTTTTATAAAACTCACATAAAAAAACTTTGGAATGGGCTTGGACTTGAGGCCCTAAGCTGATTATTACTCTCTTATGTTGTAATCGGTGTATTGATCTTTGTTATACCTGTGAATGAATATGTATGTATATATCTTCTTATCAAGGACTATGGGGACTAAGGCACCTCTGCTTAAACATTTTGTACCAACCCCATATCCCGTACAGATCGGTAGTGGGCAGTACTGCACAGGATGTAAGCGCACACTCGCGAGTAGGAGTGCGCAAGTCTACCTAGAGCCACCGAAGAGTTCATTTCTACCTCTTTCGGTAGCTACCCGATAGATGGCAGCACTACCAACCGTATGTGGAACTTCTTAATTTAGAGGCAATACCAAGTAGAAGATTCCACCAGAAGACTTGGCTTTGCCACCCCACTTAGAGGTATTGATTTGTATGGGAACTTGGAGGACTCTGCGACCATGACTGATTTAACGTGCTCCAGTCACCATTAGCAAACACGGCGGTCTTTAGTCGGTCCCAGGCCCGAACTCGCAACTTCAGGGCTCGCAACCTTCTAGTTGCGAGAACGAAACTCTCCCGACTGGGCTACGCTATATATATATATATATATATATATATATATATATATATATATATATATATATATATATATATATGTGTGTGTGTGTGTATATGTGTATATATATACTTCCCCTCAGAGATACTCAATACTCTACTTTTCTGAGCACTATTGTTATAAATTACTGTTCACATAAAGTACAACTAATAAACATAACATAAGTAAATTGGTGTCCTTATTATATTTTGTCATCTTTAATAATTGTTCATTGACATATAAGCAACTTTAAACGTTTCTTCCTAAAAAAAAATTACCTTTATTTTGGATTGAATTACTTCGAATAAAAGCAAATTAAGAAGAAAAAGTTATTTTTATTCTAGCAGTTCGTTTATAATATAAAAAGTATAAAAAGTTTTTTTTTGTATGATCATAAAATATAAAATAAGAACAAAATAAATATGAATTTGTAAAAAAAAAATGTCATATTTTCCCTCGACTTCAAGCAGGTTCATCTTTTCAAAGGCATTTTTCTATTAAAAAAATCATTTTAAGTGCCTATTTTTGTATTTCAAGCTATACTTATTACTTTTTTATATCTACATCGGGTTTACAACGTTTTTCTTTTTATAAATTTTACAATCAATGACGTTTTTTTTCCTATTATTAACTTGAGATTTAAAAGGTTTTTTTGGTTAAATGCAAAGAATGCAGGTTGGTGTTTGAAAGTTTGCTTTTTATAGAATATACGGAATTTTTTTTAGATTTCTATTCAAAACTCCTAATATTCAGATTGTTTTTCTTCGTTATTATCCCAATAGCGTTTTTGTATGTTTCTAATTTACTTGAAAGAAGAATGATTTCTGTGTATTTTTATATTTTTGTTCTGTTAATAAAAAAAAGGAAATAAAGTATAGTAATTAGTATGGTTTTATTTTACAAAACTTTTAATGAATATGGGAAAATGTTTGAACCCCACCTTAATAAATTAATTAACACGAAAGTTCAAAAATCAGAAAATATGATGACTAGCTTTCAAAAACAATACTAGCGACTTTTAAATATACAAAATCCAAAACAAAAATAATTCAAATTTCTTCTACTTTTAAGTTATAAATAATCACATGCAGAAGTTTTATCTGAGCAAACGAATAAAACGTTAGTGCTTTTTTAACCGAAATTTAATAAACGGAGGTCTTAGAGAAATAGTGCTACGGAAAAACAGGTGTTCAAGCCCAAAAGCTAATATGCTCACTAAGTGGCGACATGGCCGTCTTCTGTAACCATCTCATGTTTGTTCAGTTATTCTCCAGCCACCTTAAATGATTGGAATGAAATGTCTGTCTGATCAATAATTAAGAAACTGAATTAATATAACTTCAAAGGAGCCATGTGTCATCTTTTTTGCGTCAAAACACCAATTCTTCAACAGGTGTGTAAATACATTCCAAAAAATAGGTGTGCAAATAAGTTACAAAGCAGAATTTCGTCCCAACAAAGAAAAATTAAAAATTAAGCACCCGTAGCTTCGTATATTCAGTAACTAGGGGTGTAGTACATCGCGCAAACGTACGCCAACTTGGCGATTTTTACGAAACTTTTGGAGATAAGCCTAAAAAAAAAATCGTAAATTGGCAATATTTTTAGACATAATTATTATATTATTAATTTCGGGTAAGTGAAGATACAGTCTTTGATGATATTTGTTTTAAATTTTTTACGCCTTTATCGAACTTTTAAGGGAATTTCGGGTGTGGGGATGTTTAAAACACTTTAATAGCCGCAGATATTTTGATACAAATAACTAGATTTTTTTTTTAGTGTTTGTAATTTCCACAGACATTTTTCTCGGCTATTTTTTTGGGGCTTGAGACGTTCCGTAACATGTTTAGATATGCAAAAGAAATCACAATTTCTTTGGTATATTATAGCACTTTCATCACCCTATGTTAACGCATGGGAAATTGAAAGCCACAATTCTAAAGAACTTGAGCGTTTCATCGCTCATAAAATCCTAATTGATCGAACTTGACGTAAAGAGGTAGCCGAAAGATTGAATATTCATGACATGACAAGATCTTGATGCATTGACTATGAGTTTATACTATGTAGAAAATTTGAAAGAAAGTTTCAATTCGAAACTTTTGGTAAAATTTGTAGTATTCTAAGTGATCCAGAATTAATAATAAAGTTTACCTAGTTTTAATAAAACTATAAATAAACTAGTGTTAAATAAATGTCTATTTTCTCTATGTTATGATATATTTTGCTTTTTAAGAATTGAAATAATAAATATTCAGTGTGTAAAAATCTGTTTATGAGACCAAGATAACAGATTACGTATTATTAAGGTACTTGCCTACGTTGAAAAGGTCAATTTTGATGAAATTTGACAAAAAAAATATTATTCGAGAATATTTTAACCCAAATCTTTAAGTTTCTAAAGCTGCCTACTTTTAACTCTGCGTTGATTTGAATAAAAGTTATGACAATTTAAAACTGATCTAAAACTGTAAATTATAACCTGAAATGACCGGAAATAGCATATATAATAGACCGGAAATATATATATATAAAACACAAAATTGCCTATTAAAAAGTGATTTCCTTCTAAAATATTAATATTTTTTTCTTTTTAATAAATAAAAAAATTTAAAAAGAAGAAGGTGCCTTTTAAGTGTGTAAGTAATATGGTTTATATAGAAATCGAGTGTTTTAAAGTTTAAATGCATTTTTCTAGGAATTGATTTTCACACAAATATTGCTAATTTGAAATGTCATAACTCAAAAAATTATTCATGAATCATTATAAAAATTTTTGTACTTCTCTTGTTGAATGTTTTCTAGTGCATCTTCTATGAAAATTGAGATTGGATGGTTATTTTATGAAATGCCACCTTTAGTTTGAATATAAACAAGGTGAAATTGTTATAAAATCATGAACTTATTTTTCGACAGTCCATAAAAAAAGTTTTAGTGAATATATTTTTCTTAATGTAGTATAAGCCCTAGATATAAGCATGTAGTTTATTTATATACAATATATTTCCTACAAAACTTAATAGTTTTCCATTTATCTTATTTTAAGTTTTTGAAATATTTCATTAAAATTTCATGCAAAATTGCAATTTTTGAAAAATAATGACAATAGATTCGAAATTTTTTCACTGTATTACTAATCTATAATACTATTAAATATAAAAAGGCACTTAAAATATTCCTACATACATTTTTTTTTTAAAAATACTCCGAACTTGTACAAGCAAATTGAAGTTGGCTAAGATAAGTGACATTCGTAAAAAAGCATTGTACTGAACCTACCGGTCGGAAACATCGATCAATATAAATATCGATACTATATCGTTGCATAGAAAAAAATATCGATAAAATATCGATATATCGATACATGATTTTTTATTATTTGATTTTTAATTTTGTCAGAAACAAAGTTTTTCGGGGCATTTCTAGTTTTTATGATTGCTTTTTTGTAAGGTGACTACTTTTTGAACTGAAATGGATCTATCACAAAAGTAAAGTTATATTTTCGCTTAATTGATGCAGTGATTTTAAGAAAAATTTAGATAATTTTCAATGGCTTTTAAGTGTATGTCAAAATATTGAATATTGGTGCCATTTTAACTGTCTCTCAGCCAAGTTCAAACTTTAGTTTTGAAGTTTTTGAAAAGAGAATAAAAAAAATCGAAAAAACATATGGAACTACAAAACGATCATCAAAAAACTAAAAATGTTTGAAAATATCGATATATCGGTGATTTTTATCGATATTTTTAATATCGATATTTTTTTAGAAATATCGATAAAAATATCGTCATATCGATATATCGCCGACCTCTAGAGCCTACCATTTCCAAAAATCCGTACATTAATCACTCTAAAAGTTGGTTTCACGCAATGTATTTTTAATCCATAAAAGACTTTCTACACATCCTATAATAATAAAAAATTCAACCACCGTAAGCTTCATCGTTTCTGTCAATTCACATGGTCGGAAAATTCCACACAAAGCACTGTTATTCACACGTTAAGGCAGTTTGATAAGATTTTGAGTGGCTCGTCCTTTTCACGAAACTGTGTCTTCCGAAATTCACTCTTTATTATCCGTTCTCGGATAGCGTTTTACACTACTCAGCTTCTTGAATAAAGAATTCAAGTAGGACTACAATGGAGTGTATTTGCCATTAGAAAAAAAAATAAGAAAATCTTAAGCTACTACCCAGAAGCACGCTTCGTTGCATTTTAATTCAAAATCTTAAGATCAATACATTTTGACATAAAACTTAGGAATTTATTAATTTAATTAGATAAACAAGCACGTATCCACACTTATGCCTATTGTGAATATAGAGTGAAATAGGGTAAGTGCGGCTACGGGCTGTAAAAACTTAAAAAGCCTATTTCAACATAAAAACAGTATTTCGCCGGAAATTTATTAATTGAAGAAAAAGTTTGTGTTTGTTTGAAACAAGTCAACCATTTATGCTGAATAATAGTGTTTTAACTCTCTGAGCATCCAGGGAGTGGGTGAAATTGTACTGTTGTTTTCCCTGCAATAATTTTTAGATTATATTTCTGATTTAAATATATATATTTAAATTTTTATTTTTATTTTATTTGTTTTAAATTGATTTTAAACTTTAATCCTAAGAAAAACTAGGGGTGTGGAACATCACATAACTTTCAATTACATGTCAGTATGGCGATATTATTTTTTGCGATAATTCTTGTATGGGTCTTTAAAAAAAAATCTTTAAAATTGTGATTTTGGCAATGAACTTTTCGATAATCCTTATATTATTCTTTATTATAAGTGAAACTGAAGGGAGAAGAAAAAACGATCGTTGGTGAGGTATGCTCAAGGAAAGAGAACACTGTGTTGAAGGCATTAGTTTTTCAACTTTTTACGCCATTAAAGCATTTTTACGTGAATTTCGGAGGTGAGGATGTTTAGAACACCTTAAGAGGCATTAGCACAGCGATTTTTATCAAAATTATTGGAGCCATTTTTTAGCAACCATTGAAAAACATGATTTTTTTTCAATGGCAGCTACCTTATGCGCATGAGCGATTTTGACGAAAACCTTAATAGTAGGTCATATGTCCACCAGCAACACGATACCAAATTTGAACATCGTAGGTCAATTTGTTCGGGAGTTATGCTGACCACAAACACACATACATTTTTTCTAGATCACTTTTTTGAAATCAGGGTATTCCTGATTCAGGTATTCCCTCCAAAACGTGGAGAAATGCAAAAAAAAATCGAAATTTTTTTTATCGAATGCTATACTTTTATTATCCTAGGTATAAATACATGTGGGTAGTACTTAAAAAATATTTTATTTTAAATTTTATTTATATAATTAATAAAGTTGTATAATACTGGAAAAACTGGGGATCAGTGGACGTATATATACGCCCATGATCCTCAGAGGGAGAGTAACTCCTAAAAAGTATCATTACCTATACTCGCTATATTACAATCCTCTTCCTCAGTTCATTTCGAAACTACTTACTATAAAACCTTGAAATTTGGTGAGTATGTACGAAAATGCTCACTTAATAAAATGAGATAAATTAAAAACTCGAAAAAAGCGTCTATTATAACTGAAAATTAAAGAAGCAAAAGACTATTGTCGGTAGAGCCACTGCAAAGGCATTGACGTAAAGATATCAAATATAAAATAAAATATATTAGACGCTATTTTCGAGTTTTTAATTTAAGTCCAATTATTAAGTGATTATTTTCGTACCTACTCATCAAATTTCAAGGTTTTTTTCGTACAAAATAGTTTTTAAATTAACTGAGTCAGAAGATTGTAACATAGCGAGTATAGGGAATGATTCTTGATAAGAATTAGAGGTGAAAGTTGATATGAACTCAGTATGAGCTATAAAATGAGTATAATCCGTTTTCTTATGATAATCCAGTTTTATGATATCAAACTATTAGCAGTATAATGACGAATAATAGTTAATCAGATTTAAAATAGAAACAAACAGCATAACCTATGAAAAACAGCCAAAACTATTTGATATTTTATTTATCATTCTTTTTTATTTTTCTCAGTTTGATTAGAAGTTCTTTTTATTTGATTTGATGCATACGAGGGTCTGTACCCCTCCCTAGTTGGGAATTTCAAACAGGGTAATGAATAATTAAAATGGGTCGTTGGATTTTGGATACTCTTTCTTTCAATTTGATACTTTAAGTTAAACAGTTAAAACAGTATAATAAGAAAAAAAGTAAAATTATCTTATTTTTAAATTAAATTATGCTTATCAAAGCTGGGAAAACAACTCAGCTAGAAAAGCACTTTCATTCTAAAATAATGTTGTAACACATTAAGGTGATTGGTTGATTTTGAAACACGCACCTTCTGGTTACAGCAGCGATTCTCAACCTGGGGGCACACTAAAGGGGAGGAGCGAGAATATCCAAGAGAAAATATTATTTAAAAAAATTGATTAACTGACTGAAAGGAAAGCACACATACACATAGAAATCAAAATACATTTCGACATATTTTACCAATAAAGTAAAACAACTTACTAAACCAAAACTTACTTAATCAAAACATACTAAATTAAAAACAAATTTATAATTATTAGTGACTTCCTTGGGCCTGTCTTGGAGAGCAAAGTTTTTCAAAGGAAGGCTTAATATTAGAAATAGCCACTCTCAGTACTGTTTCTATATTTAGCAGAAATCTATATTTTGTCTTCAAAGAAGCCACAGCAGAAAATCCAGTTTCACAAAGGTAGGATGTTGAAAATGGTAATAGAATGCGAAATGCCCTTATTTTTAGTGAAGAAAAACTATCCTCTACTCCTGTCCAAAATTCAAATAGTGATTTATTGCTAAATTGTCGTTTGGTTTCGCCATTTATCGTAAAGTCTATGAATTTTTCTTCCTCATCAATTGAGAGTCCTTCGGGAGTCTTATGAAATGGATCCCTAACCCACTCGTAACTTGCTATCAGTTTGTCGTCAGCAAGAAAATACTTTTTAAAATTCTTTGCCAGCGTGGCTAAAGGATTTTCAATGGTTACAAAAACAACTTTTACATGTTCTTCTTCAGCCTTGTAAGTTTTGGTACAATCATCCACTTTTGCAAACATTGTCAGTTTTTTTCGCTTTAAATTTCTACTCCACAATTCCAATTTTCTACAAAAAGCATTAACTTTATCACTCGTATCCAATATATGTGTATTTGCTCCTTGGAGTTGAAGATTTAAGATATTTAATTTCTCGAATATGTCAACCAAGTAGCTCAATTTCATCACATATAGACCTTCGCGAAAATTCTCGGCTTTCGGTCTGTTTTCTTCTTCTAGGAAAATGGCGATATCTTCTCTTAATTCATAAACACGTTGCAAAAATTTCCCACGTGATAACCATCTTGCCTCGAAATAAATTAGTAAAGCTGAATATACTGAACCCATGTCTTTACAAAGTGCGGAAAAGATTCTCGATTTCAGGGGTCTCATTTTGATATAATTTACTACGGTTACAATCGTATTTAACACAATATTCAGACCAGGACTCATTTCTTTCGAAGCCAAAGCTTCTCTGAGATCATGCAATGTGTCCAGACGCATTGAGGAGATTTTTGTTTTACAAGGGCTTGTATACCTTGGAATCTTCCGGACATTGAATTAAGCACCATCAGTGCATATTCCGAAGCAATTTTTCCATGATATGTTTGCCTCGTTCATAAAATCATTTTAAATAGCAAATAATTCGAGGGCTGTTGTTTGGAGTTCTATTGGTTTGCAGAAAATTAGTTTTTCTACTACTGACATATTATTACAAAATCGAACATAGGCAATTAAATGAAAATTTTTATTACTATCTCCCTAATAGCACACATCCTCCCAGGGAGGTCCCTAGGAAGTCCCCAGTCATCCCCGGGACTACGAATGTCCCCGGGACTACGTAACTTTGAGAAAAGCTGACACTATATATCTTCAGCTATATCACCAATTCGACGAGCAACAGTATCATTTGAAAGAGGTATGGACTGCAATTGTTTTGAAAAATTATCTCCAAACATAGTTTCTACAATTTCAATTGCTGCTGGAAAAATAAGCTCTTCACCAATGGTGTGAGGTTTTTTACATCTGGCTATTTTATATGAAACTTTGTAAGATGCAATTAAAGCTTTTTTACTCACAGACAAAGTTTCTTTAAAAAATGATTTTTGCTTTTTATATGATTTTAATTTTAATTCGAAGAATTCTCTGGGTTTGTTGACGTACTCACTATGAAGCGTTTCCAAATGTCGTTTAAGCCTATTAGGTTTCATGCTGTCTGCGGCCAATATTTTTGAACAAATGATACACAGGGGCCTTTCATCTTCATTTACTTCAGTACTGGTAAACTCAAAATTTAAGTATTCTTGATTTTATTTTCGGAACCACTCTCGTCTATGTACTTTTTGATGCTTGACTATCGTCTAATGCTCGCTTACTTCCCCTTAAAAATTTATCCATGAGTCTGCATAAATCTGCTGCCGTGAATATTTATTATGAGGAATTGCAATTAACACTAACACATTTATAACATACACATTCACGATAGAAGGATCGACTAGAATGAGACTGGCTGGAATTGAAACTTGTGTTATTGAACATTTTCCTTCTTCCTATGAGAAAACATTTGCTCGGCGCATGCTCGAGACGGCATCGGTCGTGTTCACCGCCCGCTTGGGCAAAATGCCAGATGTGTTTCTCGCCAACGTTGGCTCGCTTTTACTCTTGTTTTGGCAGTTAGTTAAAAATAATTTTAAAACAGAATCCAAAATACTCAATATGCATTATTGTTGTATACATTTTAGTGTAAGCGGGATGCGATGAAAATTATGATTGAAATCTGGGCCCCGAATGCTAAAAGGTTGAGAAACGCTGGGTTACAGGCTTGCCACTATAACAATTGCACCCCCGAAGATTGCATATATTTCTCATAAAATAATAACAAATATTATAAATCAAACTTAAAACGAAAGTTGTTTTGAAATACATTTTTATATCTATTCGTGCGTAAAGCTGATAATCCTTTATTTCATACATAAAGCAAGTATTTTTTATTTCATTTTTTTAATATTGCTTATTTTGTAGTATATCTTTGCATTTTTTTGTACTCAAGTCAAAACTAGTAGGTTTAATTGTGAACACTTTCATTGGTATGGTAACATGGGCGCCCCCAGGAGGGTGCAAGGTGGTGCACTTGCAGCCCCCTGGCTCTTGAAATTTTTTAAAAAATGAGGGGGAAAATGTAAATTCCAAGATAAAAAAAAAGCACATATGCCGTTCATACTTTTATGATACAATGAGCATTTTTTTTTTTTTTTAATTTAGTATTTTTTTTTCTTCTCTATGTTGTTTTTTATAGCTACTTGCGTGACGATTTTTCGGTGCTTGTTGTCTATGATTATTAGAGGCTGATGAGTAGAAGTATTTATTCCTTTTATTGTATAATCATTTCCTGTGTAGTTCTCAAAATTCTAAGAAAGTGTTTTGTTTTTTAAGTCATCGGATATACTTATCTTGAAATCTATTTTTAGAATTCAATTGAACATATTCCAATACTGCTTTCGTGTTTCATTTCTTTTTTTTTTTAATTATTATTATATTCGAAACTTGGAAGAAATAAAACAAAATGTTACTCTTCTGTAATTTTGTATCTTCGAGTTCCTCTATTCTAAACACTGTCTCTTGAATGCCTTGAGATCTAGTTGGATGATAAAAAAAAATTTAAAAATATATATTTTAATATTTTTACTATTTTGTATTTTTTTCTTTAACAGAGTTGCGCTTTCAAAAATATATACCATGAATGTCTACTATTTTCAAAGAACATAATTTATAATACATAATTATTAATTAACATTTCTAAAAAAATTTATGATTTTGATAAAAATCTAGTCTTGCACCCCCTTGCAAATATTCCTGGGGGAGCCCATGTGTGGTAAGAAGGATATAAACTTCAAAGAAACGAAACCGTTTTGGATTGAAAATCTAGATATCTCTACATTATTCAATTGTGATATTTATTGTCGCTCTCAGTATAAAGTATCGTATATGAATATAATGGTATTTTCGCTTACTACAACTTGCGCGTAGAGCGACAATATGATTATTATGATTATTTACTCTACAAAATCCATCGACCATATCATACTCATTTATAACATAACAAGCGCAAAAAAAATTGGTATCCCCAAAAAACAACTAGACGTTGTAAAAAAACTCACCAAGTCAGCCAGAAAAAGTTATGAAATCTAATTTTTGCCGCCAAGCGACTACGTTTAATTTCTTTGGGGTACTTGTACAAAATAAACTAAATTTGAACTATTGTGAGGAATCCCCATAGTCAATCATTACTTTTGGCAAGCTAGAGTTTTTATAAAATTAATCTTAATTCAGTGCAATAGGTACAAAGTAGCTCACAAGTAATATGAAATAATAGTATTCCGAGATAACTCAAGTTCTGATTGCCAGTGGGCATTCCTCTCAATAATCTCAATTCAGTTCATTGGATTCAAGTACCCCAAGAAATTCAACATGGAAGCTTGGCGACAAACATTAGATTTCATAACGTTTTCTGGCTAACTTAGTATTTTTTTTTACAACATCTAGGTTTTTTTTTTTTTTTTTTTTTTTGTGGTAATGATATTTTTTGAAGACTTAACAGACTGGTAAAATTTTATTTAATTACTTCTGGACAGTGTTTTTTAAGACAATCCATTTTTCTTTATTTCTTCAAAATCAAAGTTAATAACTGTTGTAGCACTTTAAAAGCTAAAATGAATCTGACGATTAGTTTATGTACAATTACACAATTTGTTATTTGTCTGAAAATCGGAGTAAAAAAATCAGAAATAGTCCAACAATGTTTAGAAGTTCTGATAGATTACAATAGATGGCAGCGCTATAGAAAAGAGAAAATCGCAATTGGGCACTTTGAGAAAACTTGAGGCGTATTACTATAGCTCTCAGTACTAAACTAAAATATCCAACTTTGACGAATTTCCAAAAACGTAATTCAACCTTCAATCAATGTCAGTAATTTTAAATGCGCAAGCTGCACATGAACCAATAGTCAAATAAAATTGTAAGACAATTTTCATGTTATTACTATAAATAATTCAAACATTGAACAATAAGTCATTCATAGTAATTATGAAGAATATGTGTATGCAATTCAATAATAATATTTTTAAAATTCAACTTTTCATAATATTTGAAGCAAATTATTTAAAACTGATTACTTTTAGCATTGACTAGTTTTGGACAAATCTATATTTTTCTAAAAAGAAATTTTAACAAGACTTTCACTTTCACTCATTTTACTTGACTTGTTAGAAAATATTTTTTAACAAGTGAATGAATGTGGGCTATTTTCCCTATAAAACTGTCCTCCCTGTCCATGATGACACCATCCATAGAACAGAAAATCGTCGTTTCAAAAATACATCACCCCCTAAAATCACATTTCCTTAATAAAAACAACAAATCGAAAATGTCTCATCGTCAACACCTTTCTTATTTACCTGTGATTATTAAATAAATAAATGAATGAATAAATGAATTAATGAATTAATGAATAAATGAATTAATGAATTAATGAATTAATAAATTAATAAATTAATAAATTAATAAATTAATAAGTTAATTAATGAATTAATGAATTAATAAATGAATAAATGAATGAATTAATTTATTTATTAATTTAATAAATAAATAAATAAATAAATAAATAAATAAATAAATAAATAAATAAATAAATAAATAAATAAAACTTTTATACTTCCGAATTAAAACTTTTGTATTCTGCATCAAAAATTTCAATTACGCATTAAAACCTATAATAAAACCTAATTTTCTAGCGGTTTTTATCAAAAGACTCTCAATGTCCTATTCGAATCTTGTTGCCCTTAGAGTTCCACCCTTGGAGTCTTCTATTAACCCTATTTCGCCCCACGAAAAGTAATGGAATAAGAAGAGTCCTAAGAGTGACTTAGCTGAAGCGGAATTTTCTCACTATCGGAATTTTTCTTCGCTTTTTTGTAATTGATTCTCTGAGGCGATTTTTTTTCACGCCCTCTGGAATCTCATTTCCATTTGAGAATGTGATGTAATTGTTTTGAATTTCAATAGAATTGTACTGCAGAATATTTTTGAATTTTATTTGAAGTCTAGACTGGTTATGTGTTTTTTATTTTTAAATGATGTATTTGTTGTTTTTATTTAGTAGGGAAAATGACAAAATCGATTATTTGATAAGAAAAGGAAACTAAGATTCCAATATCTAATCTTTGTTGTGTTAAGACCTTACCTCCAGACAGTGACTATCTTAGACAATTATTTTAAAATATTATTATTTAGTAGGAAATTCCGATGATCAATCATTACATTAATAATAAAAATTTCTCTTATATATACATATTTACTTCCTGTATACGTATTTACTCCTATATATACAAAATTATAAATTCCAATTATTATAGTTAGAAAAATATCTGTAAATTATATCTACTTGTTTTTTACTACTTTTTTTACTGACAGAATATATTACATCTAACTAAATATATTTTATTTGATATATGAAGTGGATTGAGATTGTTTTTGCTTTACACTATCATAATCATTTGGAATATCAGATTATAGAATTAATTGTAGTTTATTTTAATATTTAATTAATATCAATTATAATATTTAATTATAACGCATTGTAATATTTATTTATGATTCATTGAATTATATAATTGCATTACATAATTGTATTATATCATTGTAACTGTAATATTTCATTGTAATTTAGATCATAAAATTGATTGGAATATATAATTGTAATTTAGATCATAAAATTGATTGCAATATTCAATAGTTATTTAGATCATAAAAGTAATTGTAATATTTAGTTATAATTTAGATCTTAAAATCAATTGTAATTTAGATCATAAAATTGATTGGAATATATAATTGTAATTTAGATCATAAAAATAATTGCAATATTTAATTGTAATTTAGATCATAAAAGTAATTGTAATATTTAGTTATAATTTAGATCTTAAAATCAATTGTAATTTAGATCATAAAAATAATTGCAATATTTAATTGTAATTTAGATCATAAAAATAATTGCAATATTTAATTGTAATTTAGATCATAAAATTCATTATAATATTTAAAAATACTCCAAGTTGTGCACGTTATGCAACTGCAGGTTTTTTTTTTATAGTCAATGACGTACACTCAGTACGTCAAGAAGTCATCATTGTTGCTATGTACGTCATAATACCATTGTGTAAAAAATTTATTCGTATTTAAAGGAGATACCCTTAAAATTGTTGAAGTCAAATTTAAAAGTTACTAAAACTAGGAAAACTGGGAAAATAGGAACAAGCTATTCTCCATTAGCTTACTATTCAAGAAACTATTATAATTTATTTGAATCTTTCCCTCCCATTGGGAGCTCAAAGTAGTATAATATGATTATTATATTCAGTTGAATTATTTTAATGATGTCAACTTATACTGTGTTATCAGCGCAAGTTAAGTTCACTATGAAATAATTTGAATTCAGCTGTGCTGTCTGAAAATCAATTTCATGTCCTCAAACTAATTTCCGTTACAAAACTACATTGTTAGAGCAGCTTTAAAAATTCGATTGGTTGATACTACAGCGCGCGATGATTCGGAAAGAGACTTTCGGTTGATTAATCCCATTTTACTGAAAAGGCAGTATTTGTTTTTGGTCGTTAATCGAATTGAATTACTTTCTTGTTTGTTGCTAAGGCTCTACTTCAGAAAAGTAGTAAGATACAACTTAAGCTATAAAAAAAGTACTAAAGTTTTAAAAACCAAAAAGTACATTCTATTATAATTGATCAGTAGATATTGTTTTAAAAAATTAATAATTATATGTGTCGCATGGTTGCTCACGAAATTATTTGCAATTTTAATTTACGTTTCACTTTAAAGGGGAATACTACTTAGAACCGAATCAATAAAAATGCTGTCACAGTTTGGTCCATGAGTCTGAGAAAACGCAAGTATCTAAAGTAAAATGTACCTAAAAATACATAAATATGCAAAAAATTATAATTAATAACAAAAAAAATATTATTGATTTCCATTACAATGTATACATTAGACATGCATTGACAGTAAAATATCTATATAACTTTGTTTATTTACATGTGTTTGAAACTTCTTCAACACATAAAATGTCAAACTTAAACCATTAACGACTAATAGCAAGAAAACTTGCCTATCCAAATTTTAGTTTTTTTCTTTACTAATAAATTGCAATTATGGTTTCACTTGGTGTTTTTTAAAAATCATGAAAATAATTTTCTAAAAAATCTGAAAAATTCAAAATATACCTTAAATGATCTAAATAAACAAAGCAAAAGTTAGAAACAATTACTGTTTTACCATTTCAAAGTCGTCTTTAATAGATTAATGTATATTGTTGTTCTTTGTTCTTTTTTGTATTCTACGTTGAAAAGGTCGATTTTGATGAAATCTGACAAAAAAAATATTATTCGTGAATATATTAGCCCAAATCTTTAAGTTTCTAAAACTATCTTCTTTTTAACTCTGCGTTAATTTGAACAAAAGTTATGATAATTTGAAACTGATCTAAAACTGTAAATTATAACCGGAAATGACTGGAAATAGCATACCAAAACCAAAAGTAGCCGATTAAAAAGTGATTTCCCTATAAATATTAATATTTTTTCTTTTTAATAAATAAAATATTGAAAAAGGATAAGGTGCATTTTAAGTGTGTAAGTAATATGGTTTATATAGAAATTGTGTGTTTTAAAGTTTAAATGCATTTTCCTCGGAATTGATTTTCATACAAATATTGCTAATTTGAAATGTCATAACTCAAAAAATTGTTCACGAATCATTATAAAATTTTTTGTACTTCTCTTGTTGATTGTTTTCTAGGGAATGTGCTATCGAAATTGAGATTGGATGGTTATTTTATGAAATATAACCTTTAGTTTGAATATAAACAAGGTGAAACTGTTAAAAAATCACTAACTTATTTTTCAACTATCCATAAAAAAAGTTTTAATGAATATATTTTTCTTAATGTAGTATATGCCTTAGATAAAAGTATGTAGTTTATTTATATACAATTTATTTCCTAAAAAACTTAATAGTTTTTCATTTATCTTATTTTAAGTTTTTGAAATATTTCATCAAAATGTCATGCAAAATTGCAATTTTTGAAAAATAATAATAATAAATTTGAATTTTTTTCACTGTATTACTAATCTATAGTAGTACTAAATATAAAAAGGTACTTAAAATATTCTTACAGAAAGTTTTTTTTTAAAAGTGCTCTGAACGTAGGCAAGTATCGTTATAGATACTATACTCTAAAAAATTACTGCTGAGGTTTCAAACCAAAACTTACATATCAATCTACTAAAGGTTACATAAACATTTATATATATAGAATAACCCAGAAAGAGTTATAACGTCTCGACAGAATTCATTGAATGTTTCATAAAAGCATATATCAAAATAAGGCGCTGTTTTGATCTCTTGTAGTGCATGAATAAAAAATAAATCGCTTTATCACAATAACATATTTGAGAATCCCAGGCATCAGCAAACAAGCAATTGTGTCCCCATCCGTAGTGGGTTATATCCAGAAGCAAAAATAAAATAATAAAGAGGATAAATAAAAACCCGCTGAGGATTTACCCACTAAAGAAGAGCTGACTCAGCTATCTAAAGAAGAGTTTACACTGAGGAGGAATCTATCCCAAGAAAATAGAATGTTGTTTACTATCTTGCGATAAGGCGAAAGAGGGCGTTTCTTTTTTGAAGCGCTTCTGTATCTTATAGTGAGGAGATTTGGGGTTGGACACAAGTTTGCGGTTGTGTGAATTGAGTTTATAGTCAATAGAATCTGAATCTCTTCAAATGTTTAATGTGGGGGGAATGGTGAGGGTTGCGTCAAGGGTGCTTTAGGTGGAATTGGGCACTTTAAACGCTATTCGATGTTATATGATCTCATTCAAGTTGGGTATTTTTGTATTTAAAAAAAAAAAAAAAATTAATAAAACTAGGGGTGTGGAACATCGCACAGCTTCCAGTTACACTATAATAATGGTCATTGCGTTCAAATTTGATATGGAACCGTGTTATTTACCTTTTTCGTATTTTCACTACAATAATTTTTACATGGAGAAAAAACGCGCGATGTTGTACGATAAACGTTATATTATCCTTTCTTGTGCTTGAAACAGAAAAAATCAATTGTTTATGGGCGATGCTCAAAGGCAGAGAACTCTGTGTTACAGCCATTCGTTTTCCCACTTTTTACGCTGTTATCGCATTTCTATGGGATATTTAGAGCACCTTAAGAAGCATTAGCGCAGCGATTTTAATCAAAATCGTTGTATCCATTTTTGTACCAACTGCTGAAAATCATGTTTTTTTCCCGTGATTTTCCACGATTTCAACCTTATGCGCAAGTGCAATTTTGACGAAAACCCTAATGGTAGGTCACATGACCACCATTAACGCGTACAACAGTTAGTTCGGGAGTTATGCTAACCTCGTAAGCACAGACCTACATTTTTTTAGATCCTCTTTTGAAATCAGGATGTTCTAAAACGTGGAGAAATGTAAAGATATGTATACATAATTTTTATGACCGGAATCAGTACTTTCATTACTCTTTGTTAACATATGGATAATTGAAAGTATAAAGATTTCACGCTGGTCGGAAAATTGTATATCTTGAAAGAAGGTGATCTTTTTGGTCTGCTTAAAGCCACAGTAAGTATATTTCATAAGAAAATTGCAATCTTCAAAGAAACAATCTTGTTTTGGTCTGCCAAATAAGGAAGTTGTATGAGAGAAACGAAATTTCCAAAGATGAGATTTTATTCTTTGTCTGCTAAATACTTCACGAAGGAAGTTGTAAGAGGGAAAGGAAATTGGAAATCTCTAAAGAAACGATCTTGTTCTTGGACTTCCAAATGCTTCAGTATAAGAAGTTATATTAGAAAACGAAATTTCCAAAGATGCGATCTTATTCTTAGTCTGCCACATCTTTCATCATTGATGTTCTATCTGAGAGACGGAAGTCTCTACAAAGAAGCGATCGTTATCTTGATCTTATAAATGGTTCTGTAAGCTAGTTATATGAGGTGGAAAACGGGCACATATTTTTTTCCTCTTCAGGTTCAATTTTTCTTGCAGTAAAATATTGATATTTGTATTTTATCTAATATATATTATTATTTGGAAACATTTCGCTGCTACGATTTGCGATTGGTGTTTAAGAAATTTTAAATGTCAACAAATAAATGAAACTTATCAATACGTTACTTGTTGCTTTGGATTAATTGGGTTAAACTGAGCACCAACCTAAACTCATAAAGTTTAATCCTTTGCATTCCAGTGGCGCCTCTCAGGCGCCACACGATTGGATGCCAAACCACGAGAGGACCATTAGGTGTGATGCGGAAATTCGATGCAAGGCCAATAACTGTGTTTAGTTTCTATGAAGCAAATCCATAAACACCAGCCGAACCTAAAATGTCTCGAGTTGCTGATTCCTCCGCGCGAAAAAGGCCTGGAGTGCAAAGGGTTAACTAGAGTAATTAAAAGTCGATAAGATATTTGAATTGTTTAATGTTAAAGGAGATACATCCATTTTTTTTCGAAAATCACTTTTTGATGGTTTCTTGCGTAATCGCAGTACGATTCCTACAATATACTTCACAATAATTTAATTTACTTAACACTAAATATTTATTTTTTTAAGAATTGGATATTAATATTTAGAAGTTAATTCTTAAGAATTCCTCAATGCTCGAACCGAACCTAAAACTGCTATACCTATCTAAAAAATTGTCTTCATACTTTTTTACAAATGAACGATTTTGTTAAATATATTTGCTATACATTTTTATTAAACTAACTTTTATTTTTTGAACATATCTACACTGTTAAAAAAAATTGTCCACCATGCACCAAAATTTGGTTCCCATTTAGCTGCCACCAACATTTGGTGCTTAGTTTCGCAATTTAATGGTGCTTACGGTCCGAGGTTGCACCATTAAATCGTGAAACTAAGCACCAAATGTTGATGGCAGCTAAATGGGAACCAATTTTTGGCGCAAGGTGGAACAAAATTTTTAACAGTGTATAAAAATGCTATATTTAAACATATACATTTTTATGCAAACATATATATTTAAATTAATTTCTAATTCATTGTTTTTCTATACTAGGAGATTTAAGAAGTATAGAAGACAAAAACAATTTGAACCATGTCTTTAGTTTTGGTTCTAAAAGTCTTCAGCTAAAAGCTGTTTGCACTTATGCATTTTCTATTGTTCAGTATAAAAATTATTTTTCAAAAAACTCACGAGTTTTGTTATTTAAAATCTATGAAAACTTCGCCACAAACTCCGATTCATCCCCCCCCCCCCCTTTCATTCAATTTAGAATTCTTCATATCCGTAAATCTCAAATTTCAATACTGTATGTTAAAAAGCACGCCATATATCAGCAAAAACATGTTTAATTTTTAAAATAGACTTTGGAAAACACAGTTTATAGAAAGATGCAAAGAGTTTATAGAAAAAGCACAGTTTATAGAAAATGAATACCGAACACTTAATTCCTTTCGACTCTTCTGCTTCTAGATATTACGTTCAACATAATTCGACATTTTTACAAATTCGTTAATATTCTGGTAACTAAAAGCCAAAAATGGAAAGTAATAAATTTATAAGAGCGAACATGATTAATCTAATGGCGTTAGAAAAATACTATGTTACGAATTACGAATTTGTTAGTTACAGAAAAACTGCCTCATCTAAAAGTAACATGCTTTTATATTTGGCCTTTAACAAACTTTCTTTTGAAATGAAAATTAATAATACAATTAATTGAAATACTCTTTTATCGTTTATGCCTAAGGAAATGATGTTTCGTTTTATTAATAATCGATATTTGTTATCACTTAAATATTAAATGAAACTCGAATGCTAAATCCGAATACTAAGAGATTTACATTGAATTTCTTAATGTTTTTTTTAATATGTATATGATCCCTCATGACAAATAAAAACACACTATATGCATATTTAAAAAAAAATCCACAAATTACAACGGACCTTTCCGTTTTTACATTCATCAATTAGAAATAAAGATACAGACAGCGTTCGGATTTTTTGCCTACTGCACATAATCGGTGATGGCAATATTTAAATTAATAAGAAATAGCCTAATAGTATTATCTAATAATATTTATAAGGGTTAACATGGTTAATCTAATGGCGGCAGAAAAATACTATGTTTCGAATTATGAATTTGTTAGTTATAGAAAAACTGCTTCATCCAAAAGTAACATGCTTTTTATATTTGGCCTTTAGCAAACTTTCTTTTGAAATGAAAATTAATAATACAATTAATTGAAATACTCTTTTATCGTTTGGGCCTAAGGAAATGATGTTTCGTTTTTATTAATAATCGATATTTGTTATCACTGAAATCTTAAATGAAACTCGGATGCTAAATCCGAATACTAAGAGATTTACATTGAATTTCCTAATGTTTTTTTTAATATGTATATGATCCCTCATGACAAATAAAAACACACTATATGCATATTTAAAAAGAAATCCACAAATTACAACGGACCTTTCCGTTTTTACATTCATCAATTAGAAATAAAGATACAGACAGCGTTCGGATTTTTTGCCTACTGCACATAATCGGTGATGGCAATATTTAAATTAATAAGAAATAGCCTAATAGTATTATCTAATAATATTTATAAGGGTTAACATGGTTAATCTAATGGCAGCAATACTATGTTTCGAAATATGAATTTGTTAGTTATAGAAAACTGCTTCATCCAGAAGTAACATGCTTTTTATATTTGGCCTTTAACAAACTTTCTTTTGAAATGAAAATTAATAATACAATTAATTGAAATACTCTTTTATCGTTTATGCCTAAGGAAATGATGTTTCGTTTTATTAATAATCAATATTTGTTATCACTTAAATTTTAAATGAAACTCGAATGCTAAATCCGAATACTAAGAGATTTACATTGAATTTCTTAATGTTTTTTTTTAATATGTATATGATCCCTCATGACAAATAAAAACACACTATATGCATATTTAAAAAAAAAAAATCCACAAATTACAACGGACCTTTCCGTTTTTACATTCATCAATTAGAAATAAAGTAACAGACAACGTTCGGATTTTTTGTCTACTGCACACAATCGGTGATGGCAATATTTAAATTCCAAAGAAATAGCCAAATAGTATTATCTAATAATATTTAGTTATAAAACAATATTAGTCAATAATATAAAGTGAACACGAAACACACAATGAATAGATAAGTCTATTTCAGTAAGTCCCCATTTAAATCTAATTTTAGAAACATTAAGCCCATGAGTAGTTGCGAAACAGTTTTAATACCCTTTCGCTTGATCCCTTAAGTATAATGGAACCTATTTTGACATTAAAGAGAGAAACTAAAGTTCCATAATTATGTACCACACGCATGTAATATTATAATTGAAATGCATTTATATACTGTGCTCAATGTGTTTAATGTGCATTGATTTTATGACGTTTTCGATCAATAATTGATCAATAATGATCAATAATTTATCCAATTGAAGGTTAAAGAATTAAAAACTACGGCACTTACTTTATAACATCGCTAACTTTAATAAATGTAATTTGTACAACTATATTTAGTTTAACAAATTAGTATAATTTAACATACTAATATAATTAAACAAATAACCTAATTTAATGAATTAATACAATTTGAAATTTTTCCATATTTTTAATAAACTAATATTTTATTTTTTTAAATTATTTTTAACAAATTAATATAATTTAACAAATTAATTTAATTTAACAAATTAATTTAATTTAACAAATTAATTTAATTTAACAAATTAATTTAATTTAACAAATTAATTTAATTTAACAAATTAATTTAATTTAACAAATTAATTTAATTTAACAAAATAATTTAATTTAGCAAATTATTGTAATTTTATTACCCTTTAAGTTACTATTAGACCAATTGAATTTTAGCAAATTATTGTAATTTTAAAAATTTTATGTTATAAGTGGACCAATTGAATTTTAGCAAATACAATTAGTTTCAGCAAATTTATCTTTACTTAGCAAAATTTTTGTATTTTTAGCAATTTAACAATTTTAAGTAATTTATTGAATTTTAATTCAAAAATTTAATTTAATAGTTAAATATATTAATAGTATTTATTTACTTTCAAATAAGTACAATTTTGATTTTATAATTTAATAATTGTTTAAAGTGTTTTACGCGACTAAATGATTATCTATATGAGATAAAGCATCGATTTCAGTGCCTATCAATTTCAGATTTTTTTAAAAAAATTATTCAAGAAATTGTACCAATAAAAGTCTTAATCCAACGTTAAAAAACCCTAATGTTTCAAATTAATCATGAATAGAAAATAATAGTGCAAGTTCTTTTTTTTTTTACTTTTGTGAAGCTCAATTTTTTTATTTATTTATTTATTTATTTATTAACTAGGTGAAAATTAGGCTCAAACAGCCATGTCCCAGCATTTCCTGGTACAACCTTATTCAAATTGGTCCAGTTGATTTCAAATTATGAGAATACCCCTTTTAGCCCCTACCCCCGATTCACCACTTTAGCATCATTATAATCGGATTAAAATTGTGTTCCTAATAATTTGGATTAATTAATTATTATGGATTAAAATAACGTTTCCTAGATGTCTGGTCGGATTTGAACCACGCACCTTCTGATCATTAGCCTTATATCTTAACGACACCACCACTAAGGCTTGCAGAAATTCTCTTAAAATAATAACAAGTCTTATATTTCAAACTTAAAGGGAAAGTTTCTTTGAGACGCATTTCTTTTTATATATTTATTCGTATGTAAAAGCTGTAATATAATCCTCAATTTCGCATAAAACAAAGTAATTTGTTTGTATGTTTTACTTACTTGGTACAATTACTTATTTTTTAGTATATAATTGCATGATTTTTTTTTGCCCAAGTTATAATAGATACATATTTTTGATAATGAAATTGTTTTTCTTGTTGTGGTAAAGAAGATTTCTTCTTAAATGAAACGAAAAGAATTTAGATTTCAAACCTAAATCTCTCAACAATATTGAATCATGATATTAATTGTCACTCTCAATACAGAGAATAATATGTGAATCTAATGGCGTCGTCGTTTACGTCATTTTTTTTTTTTTTTTTTCATAGAGCGACGTATGAATATTCTCGTTAAAATATCCATTGGCCGTATCTTATTCATTTAGAACATAACAAACGCTACAAAAATAATTGATATCTCCCAAAAAAACAACTAGACGTTGTAAAAAAAAAAAGTCCGCCAATTAAAACAATCAGTCAGAAAAAGTTGTGAAATCTGATGTTTGCCTCCAAGCGGCTGTGTTTAATTTCTTTGGGGTACTTGTATACAATGAACTAAAGTGGGATTATTAGGGGGAATCCCCATAGATAATCAATACTTGGCAGGCTAGAGTTTTTATAAAATTAATCTCAATTCAGTGCAATGGGTGCAAACTAGCTGAAACAAATGCAATAAAATTAATCGGAAATATTTCTAGCCTGACAAGTTCTGATTGTCTATGGGGATTCCCCCTAATAATCCCAATTTAGTTCATTGTGTACAAGTACCCCAAAGAAACTAAATGTGTCCTCTTGATGGCAAACATTAGATATCACAACTTTTTCTGACTGATTGTTATACTTGACAGGCTTTTTTTTACAGCGTCTAGTTGGGGGGGGGGGGGGGCTGGGAGAGGGGAGATTTACCTTTACACATTAAGTTATTTGTTCCAAAATCGATGTTAAAATAATCAGAAAATAGGCCAAGATATTTGGAAAGTTATATTGGTATACAGCATAAGACAGTCCCCAAAAAACCACAATTTCAGTACGTTGAGGAAACCTGATATATCTTATATCTCTCAGAAATATAGTACTATATCTAATTGTGGTGAATTACCAAAAAATTCCTGTAAGCATTCTTGAATCCGCACGGACGCACTATTTTTATTTGTAATCCGAATGCACCATAAGTACGATAAGTTACAAAGAGTATTTTCTTAAATAATTCAGAAGAATCCTGACACTTGTCAGTGCACTCAAGAACTCCCAAACAAAGGACTTGAAACCACTATTTAACCCCGGTATACGTCCCCAATTTAAAAGCTAAGACCTCCGCTTCTGACGAATAGTTTATTTAATTAAGTTATTTATTTCAAAATAGAAGTTAAAATAATCAGTAATAGTAAAAAAAATTAAATTGGGAAAGTTACGTTACTATACAGTAGATGGCAGCGTTAAAGAAAAACAGCAATTTAAGCAAGTTGAGGAAACCTGAGGAATTTTATATCTTTCAGCAATATAGTACAATATCTAACTATGATGAATTACCAAAAAATTCCTCTAAGCATTCTTGAATCTGCACGGACGCGCTATTTTTATTTATAATCGAAATGCACCATAAGTACGATAAGTTGCAAAAAGTATTTTCTTAAATATTTCAGAAGAATCCTGACACTCCTCAGCGCACTCAAGAACTCCCAAACAAAGGATTTGAAATAGCTATTTTACCACCGGCATACGTCACTGTGTTATCTATTTAAATTGCATCTTGCATTGACACCCAGATAAGAGATGTATTGGAAGTCTTTCTTCTTTGTCAACAAGCACACAAAAAAAACGATCTAGCTGTTTCCTTTTCTTTCAAAAACTTGGTCTAGGTGTTTCCCTTGCTTTTGTTAAAATTATTTTTTAAAAGACAAAATTACAAGACGTCAGCTTACCATGTCATGTATTTCGGATAATTTCCTAAATAAAAGTTCCTTTAATAATTTCATAAGAATCGAAGTAGTGACAGAATATATTTTATAAAGTGGCATATAATCACTGAAAAAACCTGATTCAACATTAAACTGTAATTTGTATCTTCATTTTTTCAGGTACGATATTGATTAGTTTAGTTTTCAATATATATATATATATATATATATATATATATTGTATTATTGTATATATATATATTATTGTAAGCAGTATATATATATATTATTGTATTGTAGCATACATAGTGATTTGAATAGATGATTACCAGGTTCATATATTTAACTATTACTGATAAGGAATCAGTGTACATTTCAAAAATGCTCAAAATGATGCATGGAATTATAAATTATTGGGATTTTCATGGTGATAATACGTTCATAATAATAATAATTTTATCTTTAAAATTTACAGAATTACAACGAATTTACAAATGAGTAAGTCGTATCTGTATTTAGAAATTTATAATCACACATGTTGGTAATAGTAATGTTATGGAATCTGCTCTGATAAATACTGTTTTAAACCTTTAATTAAAATATTATGTTGAATTAAAGACTTTACTTCCACAAACGTTTCTTCAAAGGCAAACAATTCCCAATTTTTAAAATTACTTAAATATGTACATTTTAATTTCCATATTTAGGTAATTTTAAAGACTGGGAACATAGTAATTTAGTAACAAATCTTAATTTTCCTTATCACATAAATCTTTAGTTAAAATATTTTTATGGTGAAAGTCTAAAATGGTGAAAGTCGCACTTTGAATGCATTTTGTTTTGGTTAGTTTTAAAAATACAGTCAAATCTCGTTAACGCGAAATCGCTTAACGTGAAATCCCGTTTAAAGTGAAGTAAAAGCAGTTCTCTTTACTTAAAACTTAACGTTAATTTATTTGTTTAACACAAAATTCGGTTAACTTGAACAATTTCAGCGGCCCGATCGACTTCGTGTTAAAGGGGTTTGACTGTAAATCGTTATACTTTTTACATTAATGCGATTTGACCCCAGAAATACTTTTGAATTGAAGTTTTTTCCCTTCAGAAGTTATGTGAATTAAAGTTCTTAACTTTAAAAATAAATTATTATTGAAAATCCTCATCGTTTTATGTTCTGTTATTTTGATAATTTTCGCAATTTATACTGAGTCCCGTATCTCTTACTCAAGAAATAAACCCCTTTATATCCTTTATTGGATAACCTGTATGGCATTCTAGTAGAGGTCGGCAATATATCGATACGACGATATTTTTTTTAAAATATCGATAGTTAAAATATCACTACAAGTCACCGATATATCGATATTTTCAAACATTTTTTAGTTTTTTGATGATCGCTTTGTAGTTCCATGTGTTTTTTTATTTTCTTTATTCCCTTTTCAAAAACTTCAAAACTAAAGTTTGGACTTGGCTGAGAGACAATTAAAATGGCACCCTAACCAAAAATTAAACTTAATGTAATGGAAAGATAATATCATTTATTAGTAGTCATTAACATAGCGCCGTTTCTGTGGCCAACGTGTGCCTGGGATTTGCATCTAATTTTAAATATTAAAATCATCTCCTATCAGCAAAATATGCGGTAAACCACTTTTCAAAATTTCTTCTTTAAATATAAATATGAATTTATGCATTGACATCCAAATGTATTGTATTTATTCTAATTGATAATATAATTTATTTATTAAAACAATTTTTATAATTTATTTATTAAAGCAACTTTTATGATTTATTTACTAAAACAATTTTGGCATGAATTCATGAAAAGTAGAAATTTGCCCCGAAAAACTTCGTTTCTGGCAAAATTGAAAATTAATTTAAAAATAAATCATGTATCGATAGGTCAATATTTTATCGATATTTTTTTCTATACAACGATATAGTATCGATATTTATTTTGATCGATATTTCCGACCTCTACATTCTAGTGTATGCTTTTGGCTGTACTATTTCTAAATATAAGGGTAAAACCGTTTCTACATTTGCACTTAATAGAGTTTTATTTTTAAAATTCCAATTTAGATAAGGAAAACAAAATCAGAATACCAAACCACATGTTGTTTCTTAGAGAAGTATTTATATTTGAATAATCTTTCATGAGAAGAAATAATTTAATTGCGTATAATGTTCCATACTACATAAAATTGGATACTTGGGACCATGATCTAATTAAATAAGCAAAAATTAATATGTTATTAAAATTATTGGTGTGCATTGAAAACTAGTACACTTGTTTGATCTTAACTTATTTTCAAATAACATCTTTTTGTTTTTTGCCCTGAAAAATTCCTTGACGTATGCGTTATCAACTATTTTTTACAACTCGGATAAATGTTTAAAATATTGACTTTTCTATACATACCAACGTTTTAAATTATGCAACAGTCAGGAATGAAACCTTTAAAATTAATTATTAAAGTTACTGTTTAAATATGATAACTCTTTTAATAATTAAATTTAGTACATTCGTTCAAGTAATATAAATATATAATCTCCGGGTATATTTTTACCATACTTCCGGAAAGTATTTCGAAGCATATTGTTTCTTATAAATATATAATAAATGTCTTTAAATATATCATAAACATAGGTATAATATTTAAATAACATAGATGTAATACTTTATAAACATAGATATAATATTTATTTAATCTTGATATAACATTTAATAAACATCGAAATAACATTTAATAAACATAGATATAATATTTAATAAACATAGATATAATATTTAATTAATCTAGATGTAATATTTTATAAACATAGATATAGTATGCAATAAACATAGTTATAATATTTAGTTAGCATAGATACAATATTTAATAAACGTATGTACAACATTTAAAAGGAATAAACATATTTTAAATGATGTAAACAAAAATTATTTTCTATTGCAATAAGTGTGTCAAATTTTTTGTTTTTTATAATTACTATTTAGGAACTTTTGTAAGAATCAAGAAAATCTTAACAGAGGATTTTCTATTTCGACGTTATTCTTTTAGAAATATTAGGTTTGTGAAATAATAATAAAAAGGCAGTCTAAATCTTCTTTCGAACATATTTTATCCTTTTTTATTAAATGTTTGTTTTGGAAATATCAGTGTTCATTTATATTGTATGAACTAGAAAAGAAATAATTCATTTTGTTTACCTCTTTATTTAATTAAGCTGCAGACAAACTTAAATGAGATTCACTTTGAATTCTTTCTACAAATTAAGACGGTTTTTTTATTCATTAACCATACGATTGCTTTGTTTTATTTCAATTTCAACAGTGCCTTTCACACCCAGCTTTTTTACCGCGAATCATTTAGGAATGCCCTAACAGAAAATGGATAATCAGCTTACAACACTTTAAATGCGAGTTACTAATTCGATTGAATAAAATAAGGAAATACTGTTTCTATTAAAAGAATTTTTCTAAGAAAATACGTAGTATATGAATTCTCTATGTCTAAATGCAATTATAATATTACACAGTATTTCATTCAACAATATGAGTGTATTTTACCCATTCACTTCTCTAGCAAAAAATGGTTTTTTGTATGAAAGTCAATGAATATTTTCAATGATCGTAAGAGTTTTTGCTAAAGGTTAAGGGGGTCCGGTACCGAAAATAAAAAAACTTTATTTATGTACATTTTTATGTAAAAAATTTATTTTATGTATGAGATACTCTTTATATATCTTTGAGAAAATGTTTTTTTAAATATTGTGTTTAGTTATTTAAAAAAAAAATTAAAAACCAAGAAAAATCCGTAATAATTGATGTTTGCGTATTTTGATATAAGTCAAGAAAAACAAAATTTTTTTTTTCAAAGTGAAAACTTTCTGTAATACATAATTATATAAAGAAAAAATTTTCGTCACAGAATTTTGATAGGTGAATTAAAAAAAAAAAATTCTCAAAGTTAAAATATTGAAATTTTTGCTTTTTTTTATGTTATTTTTTACGTTAAATGTTATATTTTAAAACAGAATTAAAAAAATAAAATTCTATGAAGACAAAATATTTAAAACTATATAAATTAAATGCTCCAAAAATTTGAATAGCCAATTGTTAATGGTTATGGAGATATATCGATTTGAATTTGCCACATCTGTGAAAAACACTAGTGCTCGAAAAACGTACTTTAAGCAGACGCTTCAAGGCGTTACGCCCATCAGTGATGTTTAAATCACAGGTAATTTTGTGGCGTTCTAATCACCGGAGGAATAAGATAAAAACATCATTCTCTTCGGGAATGTATGAACTATTTTTTGAAATCATAAAAAAAAATTGGGATTTTTGAAGAAATTTCTTTACTGAACCCCCTTAAATATTCTTAGAAAAGATGTGCTTGAAAAATTTGTGTTTCAATTCCTTTTGGCAGCTACTTTTCCTGAATATACTAAAGTGTTATGAGCAGAATATACATTGTAGGGTTCTTAACGAAAATTGCACCGACGGACACCTTTTACAGTTGGTCAACGGAGGAGGAAAGAATGGTTGGGGTTCTGAGGAACAATGGAGAGCACACACGTGATCTTTGGACAATTAACCAAACTAATAACTAGGATAGTATACTGGGTGTCTATCATTAAAGTTCAACTTTCAAGAAACTGTGGAAAAAAAACCATTGGTCAGAATGCCCTGAAATTTGACTTGCATATAATCGAAGAAGGGGGAAACGGTTTGGCCTAAGAAACTAGGGGTGTGGAACATCGCACAACTTTCAATTACACTATCATGCGGGAGTGAATTGGTGTTGTATACCGTTTTTATACAAGGTCCGGCTATTAGTTTCCAGGACTGACGTAACTGTAGGAGAACGAAAATCCGGAAGATGACGCTAATGATTGCATATTGAAGAGCGTTTTCTTGCGCATGTGCAGTGCAATCGGCGCCATTCTGAAGTAAGTGGTTCTCGTGGAAAGGCGCATTAAAACGTAGCTCTTAAATTGCTGTTGTCGAAGTGAAAATGGAGCAAAGAATTAACATTAAATTTTGCTTCAAATTGGGTATCCTATCCAGGTACGCAGGGTCAGTATCAGCGTTATCGACAAGTTCGCCACATGCGTCCAATCTCAATTGCTTTTGTTCGTCCCTTAAATGGTGAGGAACGAATCTGGAACAAATCTTGCGTTTGCCTAGGTCTTGCGTCAAAATTCGCCAAACCGTCTCTTTGTCCATGTTCAACTCATTGGCGAGTACTCGAATAGTCAATCGACGATCACATTTCACCATATCGCGAACTTTTTCAATTGCTTCCGGCGTGCTTACGGACTGCGGCCGACCTGTGTGTGAATCATCTTCGACGCTTTCGCACCCGTCCCGAAAGCGTTTAAACCATTCAAAAGTTCTTGAGCGGGATAATGCTTCCTCGCCGTAAACTTGTTTTAACATTTCGTAGGTTCCCGCAGCTGTCTTGCCCAATTTGAAGCAAAATTTAATGTTAATTCTTTGCTCTATTTTCACTTCGACAACAGAAATTTAAGAGCTACGTTTTAATGCGCCTTTCCAAGAGAACCACTTCAGAATGGCGCCGATTGCACTGCACATGCGCAAGAAAACGCTCTTCAATATGCAATCATTAGCGCCATCTTCCGGCTTTTCGTTCTCCTACAGTTACGTCAGTCCTGGAAATTAACCCTTTGCACTCCAGTGGCGCCTCTCAGGCTCCACACGATTGGATGCCAGACCACGAGAGGACCATTAGGTGTGATGCGGAAATTCGATGCAAGGCCAATGACTGTGTTTAGTTTCTATGAAGCAAATCCATAAACACCAGCCGAACCTAAAATGTCTCGAGTTGCTGATTCCTCCGCGCGAAAAAGGCCTGGAGTGCAAAGGGTTAATAGCCGGACCTTGTATTTTTATCATTCATTTGGAAAAAATGGCGAGTTTAGCGAAAATTCTTATTTGGTAAGTCTTAATTCTTATATTATTAACACCACCAAAATGGCGATATACTTTTCGATGATTCTCACATTAGCCTTTCCTGTAAGTGAAACAGAGGAGAAGAGAAATGGTCTTTCATGAATGGTTTTTCAACGGAAAAAAACTTTTTCTTGAAGGTATTTGTTTTCCAACTTTTTACGTCTGTATAGCATTTTTACCTGAATTTTGAGGTGGGTATTTCTTAAGAGGCATTACCACAGCGATTTTAATCAAATTTGTTAGAGCCGTTTCTTAGCAATTGCTGAAAAATGTGATTTTTGCGATAGCTACCAATGCGCATGTGCAATTTTGACGAAAACCTTCATGGTATGTCCCATGGCCACCACTAATCCGTACATCAAATTTGAACAACGTAAGTTGAGAGTTATGCTGACCACGTACACAGAGACAAACATTTTAGACCACTTTTTCAAAATCAAGATGTTCCAAAACGTGGAGAAATGCAAAAAATCGAACTTTTTTTTACCAAAAACAATATTTTCACTATCCTTTACAGTACATATGGCTAATTGAAAGTAAGAAAACTATTTCGAACTATTTTTGTTCTTATGAAATACCATTACTTTTAAAAAGTTTTGATTTGGCAAAAGAAAAATAAATAAATACTTTTGAAATAATGATTTTTGAATAGTAAACTTTAATTATAATAGACCCCTGGATTATGAAAAGAACATTCGTTTTTATAGCCATAAATTCTTGAATAGTTAATATATTTTAGAAATTTTTGTTTCAAACGATAGAGTTTATAAAAGGCCAAACATAAATGACAAGTAATTTTTGTATTAAACAGTTTTTCAATAGTAAATTATTAATTAATAAAACAAGTTTTAATTTTTTATTTTTTTATTTTTTTTGCTTCCATTAGAATTATCATGGTTCCTTCGGAATTTTTTTCATTTCATTTTGACTTTTGCTTCTCAATATTTTAGCAAAAATGTAAAAAAGCTCACTTTAAGGGACCGTGTAGTAGATTATATCTTGAAGCACGCAAAACGTTTGCTTGTTCCCCACTTTAAAGAAATTTGCCCTCAAGATCGGCCAAAACATTTTCGCTCATATGTGACGTGTTTCTCAACATAATGAACTGAAATTTGGTACATAGGGTAAAGAAAGTATTCTAAATCCAATGTAAACATAAAAAAATAGAGGTTCGTATTGAAATTCTTAAGGATAGAGTTCAATTTACTTAGTATACAGCCCCCTAAGAAAAGATATTTACGCCAGACACATAAAAAATCTTCAACAAAACATTTTGAGGCAAACCGCAAGATTCTAAGATAATTAGAACTGAAGAATATAGCCATCGTTTGGATTTTTTTTTTTTTTTTTTTTGTCGTATACTTCACCGATAAGGACGCTAAAAAGAATTTAAGTACTTTAATCTTTATTCTAAGATACGATAGTAATAATACCTTATTTTTTTATATTTTATATTTGCATCTATGTGTACTTGTTTCTCCCATATTTGTCATCTGTCCATTTGCAGGGGTCTATCCAGAGTTTTTTTACAGGGTCCTATTTTTGTGGGGAAAAAATTAATTTTGTGAAAAATGTCCTATTTTAAACATTTTGAGCAAAGGGTTTGGCATCCATGATGTCACTTCCTTAAAACTAACACGTGGGCAAGCAAGCCGTTTTTTCTTTTTGGCATAAAATAAACTTGGTAATTTTGTAATTAGTCCGTTTTCAAATTGGAAATATAATGAAGGTTCCATTTTTTTTGACTTGGAATTTTGTGAAAGGTCAGTTTGTTGGACATGGAATTTTGTGAAGGGTCCTTTTATTGATTATGGAATTTTGTGAAGGGTCCTTTTGTTGATAATGGAATTTTGTGAAGGGTCCTTAATAGGACCCAAATTTCCATCTGCATAGACCCCTGATTTGAGTACATTTATACAGGGTTATTCAGAATTCTCTCCAGGGTTTCGAAGCGCTATAGTAAAGAAACTAAGACTAATACAGCAAATAAGAACATTTGAAAGAATGCAGAAACAATTCAAGTTTTATTTACATATATTACAGGTGTTCTATGTGTGAACCTTTCAGTTCCTGTTGAAAAGTCCTGTCCTTGCTTTGAAACCCGGGAGGGAATTTGGCCGACCAAACGGTGTAGTGGTTAGCATGCTGGCTTCTAGACCGCGAGGTTGCGTGTTCGAGTCCCGTGTTAGGCATGGGTGTTTGTAAATGTATGTTGGCTTGTCTAATGACGAATGTTTCTGCGCATTATAGCCCTTGTGTTGCTGACGGCGCCAGATAATCTGAAAACAACCAAAACAACCAACGGGAGGGAATTTGAATAACCCTGTATTTTTTGCCCGAATATTTGTTTATTTAAAAGCTTATTGTCTTTTTAATAAAACCTCATTATAATTAAATTCTTTAAAATAAGGTAATTGGTCAAACAAAATAGACATTTTGAATACTAAATCATCTTCTTTTTATTTATAAATTATTTTTATTCTTCTCTTTGACAATTTGGAAAGAAATTTGCTTATACGTCTGAAATCTATTTTAATCCAAAATTAAACATTTCCCAACATGGAATTATTGGGACTTATAAGTGAATTTTTTTAAATAGGCGATTTTTTCAAAATGAGAATTTATAATTTAAAATAAAAAAATAAAAAAAATAAAATAAATATTATTTATCTAATGATAAAATCTGTAAAAAGAATAAACCTATAATGATATTTCACTTGATTTGGAGCTGTATTTTTGTAGTAACAAACTTTGTTTGGATTTTTTTGTATAGCAACTGCAAAAAATATCATTTAGTAGACCCAATTGATTTACTGTTTAAAAGTCAAATTATCATAGATTTATTTTCTTTCATTTAGTATGAAAATTATGCATAGTAAAAATAAAATATATGAAATTTAACAAAACTAGTAATAAATGGTAATCTGGTACTTTATTTATAAGCTTTCTAACAAAAAATTTGGAAGACGTCGGCCAGATGATGCGTCTGCCAAATGATAAAACGTACACAAAAGTGTATTAGGTATTACCAATGACTTGCACATGTTTTTTTCTTTTGTTTAGATATTTAATTATGTTAATTTAGATTTCACTTGATTTGGAGCTGTATTTTTGTAGTAACAAACTTTGTTTGGATTTTTTTGTATATCAACTGCAAAAAATATCATTTGGGAGACCCAATTGATTTACTGTTTAAAAGTCAAATTATCATAGATTTATTTTCTCTCATTTAGTATGAAAATTATGCATAGTAAAAATAAAATATACGAAATTTTACAAAACTAGTAATAAATGGTAATCTGGTACTTTATTTATAAGCTTTCTAACAAAAAATTTGGAAGGCGTCGGCCAGATGATGCGTCTGCCAAATGATAAAACGTACACAAAAGTGTATTAAGTATTACCAATGACTTGCACATGTTTTTTTCTTTTGTTTAGATATTTAATTATGTTAATTAAGATTTCACTTGATTTGGAGCTGTATTTTTGTAGTAACAAACTTTGTTTGGATTTTTTTGTATATCAACTGCAAAAAATATCATTTGGGAGACCCAATTGATTTACTGTTTAAAAGTCAAATTATCATAGATTTATTTTCTCTCATTTAGTATGAAAATTATGCATAGTAAAAATAAAATATACGAAATTTTACAAAACTAGTAATAAATGGTAATCTGGTACTTTATTTATAAGCTTTCTAACAAAAATTTGGAAAGCGTCGGCCAGATGATGCGTCTGCCAAATGATAAAATGTACACAAAAGTGTATTAGGTATTACCAATGACTTGCACATGTTTTTTTCTTTTGTTTAGATATTTAATTATGTTAATTTAGATTTCACTTGATTTGGAGCTGTATTTTTGTAGTAACAAACTTTGTTTGGATTTTTTTGTATAGCAACTGCAAAAAATATCATTTGGTAGACCCAATTGATTTACTGTTTAAAAGTCAAATTATCATAGATTTATTTTCTTTCATTTAGTATGAAAATTATGCATAGTAAAAATAAAATATATGAAATTTAACAAAACTAGTAATAAATGGTAATCTGGTACTTTAATTATAAGCTTTCTAACAAAAAATTTGGAAGGCGTCGGCCAGATGATGCGTCTGCCAAATGATAAAACGTACACAAAAGTGTATTAGGTATTACCAATGACTTGCACATGTTTTTTTTCTTTTGTTTAGATATTTAATTATGTTAATTTAGATTTCACTTGATTTGGAGCTGTATTTTTGTAGTAACAAACTTTGTTTGGATTTTTTTGTATAGCAACTGCAAAAAATATCATTTGGGAGACCCAATTGATTTACTGTTTAAAAGTCAAATTATCATAGATTTATTTTCTCTCATTTAGTATGAAAATTATGCATAGTAAAAATAAAATATACGAAATTTTACAAAACTAGTAATAAATGGTAATCTGGTACTTTATTTATAAGCTTTCTAACAAAAATTTGGAAAGCGTCGGCCAGATGATGCGTCTGCCAAATGATAAAACGTACACAAAAGTGTATTAGGTATTACCAGTGACTTGCACATGTTTTTTTCTTTTGTTTAGATATTTAATTATGTTAATTTAGATTTCACTTGATTTGGAGCTGTATTTTTGTAGTAACAAACTTTGTTTGGATTTTTTTGTATAGCAACTGCAAAAAATATCATTTGGGAGACCCAATTGATTTACTGTTTAAAAGTCAAATTATCATAGATTTATTTTCTCTCATTTAGTATGAAACTTATGCATAGTAAAAATAAAATATACGAAATTTTACAAAACTAGTAATAAATGGTAATCTGGTACTTTATTTATAAGCTTTCTAACAAAAATTTGGAAAGCGTCGGCCAGATGATGCGTCTACCAAATGATAAAACGTACACAAAAGTGTATAATGTATTACAAATGACTTGCACATGTTTTTTTCTTTTGTTTAGATATTTAATTATGTTAATTTAGATTTCACTTGATTTGGAGCTGTATTTTTGTAGTAACAAACTTTGTTTGGATTTTTTTGTATAGCAACTGCAAAAAATATCATTTGGGAGACCCAATTGATTTACTGTTTAAAAGTCAAATTATCATAGATTTATTTTCTCTCATTTAGTATGAAAATTATGCATAGTAAAAATAAAATATACGAAATTTTACAAAACTAGTAATAAATGGTAATCTGGTACTTTATTTATAAGCTTTCTAACAAAAATTTGGAAAGCGTCGGCCAGATGATGCGTCTGCCAAATGATAAAACGTACACAAAAGTGTATTAAGTATTACCAATGACTTGCACATGTTTTTTTTCTTTGGTTTAGATATTTAATTATGTTAATTTAGATAGTTAATTAGTTTAGATAGTTAATATGAGGATAGTAAAAATGAAAAATAGAAAACACTTATCTTATTAATATTTTTTGAAAACGAGTTGTCGGTTCAGTAAAAAGTCTTGCTTGAAATTCACTTTCTATACCAATTTGCAGCGAAACGGATTTGATTGGTTGGTTGTATTCAGATTATCTGGCGCCGTCAGCAACACGAGGGCTATAATGCGCCGAAACATTCGTCATTAGACAAGCCAACATACATTTACAAACACCCATGCCTAACACGGGACTCGAACCCGCAACCTTGCGGTCTAGAAGCTAGCACGCTAACCACTATACCGTTTGGTCGACCGAAAAGGATTTGAACTAGTGAATAATATTCTCAACTATTGATAAGAAGTTCAAAAGTGTTACAAAAATATGGTTTACGAGAAAACAGCGCATTCTGGGGCTTTTTCGGATATTTTCAAACGGCGTTATTCAATTCACAGAAAATTTGGCGACACGCATAAAACGGCCAAATAAAAAAAATATTTTAACTGACAAATGTTGCAAAACATACTATAAAAACTTTTTAAATAGATAAATATGCTAAAATATATTTTTCGAAGTTATAGTTAGCATCAAACTATCTAAAAAATAGCTCGAAAATGAATTTTTCAAAAGACGACACGTTATTGGAATGATATTTCACTACTTCTGAATGTAAAATAAAAAGGAAAAAGTTATTATAATTTAAAACAAAATTATGAAAGAGAGCATGGCATTTTAGGTGATTATGAAAAAATATATTCTCAAAATATGATTTTAATAAATTTAAACTGCTGGCGACATCTTTTGACTGTTTAAAAATATGCCATCCTTTTATGGGATATTGAAAAGACACATTATAATTCATACTAATTATGTGTTTTCTTAATTTTAGAAAAACTTTCACGGCGAACAAAATTTTTATTTTATACATTGAAGCATTTTCTTTTATTCTTAATTATTGTTTTCTAGACTAACATTGACTAACATACTAAAACTAAACTAACTTACTAAAACTACCAGTCCCTTTATCCCTTTTCAAAGGAAATGCGATGGTTCATGATAAAATAAGAAAAGAAGTAATCAATGCTTACTATTTTCATAAAGAAAAGGTCGCTTTTCTGAGACGGAAAGGAAAAAAAGGTCCATTTTAAATCAACGATGCTCAGACAAAATTCAAACTTGGTTAAGATCATCGTGTTTTTTGTTGTTGTTTTGTTTTTTCCCCTCCTCTGCATATCTTCAAAATGAGATTTTGATAAAAAATAAACTTTTGAAGAAAATCTCCAGTTATGAAGCCATAAAAGTCAAGAATATTTAAATACCAATAGGGCAAAGAAAACGTTTTTCGTCTTTCCTGTAACTGTTTATTAAATATGAAACATATTTTGAATGTGTATCTCTTAAAAACAGTCTAACTTGACCTATTTCAAGACAGAGCTTAGATAATATATACATAAAAAAATCATTTCTTTTTTGTAAACAAAATCTAATGTAAAAATCTATCATTTTATAACTAAGCTACTCAATATGAATCAACTTTACAATAATTAGCTTATAATATAAGCAATTAACTTAATTTTTTTCCAAAACAGGGCTTACAATATTTTGAAATATAAAAAATGGGTAAAAGTAGATTGTATTGTCTTTCCTGGCAATATCAATATAACCTTACCTGATTATGTAATTGAGAAACTGAAATATGAAACAACTGTTCAATAATATCACCTAATAACAGATCAACTCAAAAAGTATCACGTAAAGTATCACCAATAACAGATAATACAGACCATTTTTATAATCTCTTTATATAAATTCAATAGTCAGTCCGTTTTAATGGTCTGCTTTTGTTTTCCTAAAATCCCAAAACTTCTTCCTTCGACTTATATTCGTTAAGGTACATAAAAACCGAAGATAAAAGTTTAAAAATTCTTTTCTGTATTAGAACTTTAGAGTTCGCATGTTTGCTCTTCTGTATTAGAACTGTGGAGTTCGTATGTTTATATTTAACTCCAAAAAAGTGAGTAGATCAGTTACTCGAAAGGCTAATATGCTTGTTGCTACAGAAACCGTTTTTCGTAGCCCTTCAGCTTAAGGGGGTCCGATACCGAAAGTAAAAAAACTTTATTTATGTACATTTTTAAGTCAAAATTTATTTTATGTATGAGATACTATTTATATATCTTTGAGAAAATGTTTTTTTAAATATTGTGTTTAGTTATTTAAACAAAATTTAAAAACCAAGAAAAATCCATAATAATTGATGTTTGCGTATTTTGATATAAGTCAAGAAAAAATAAAAAAAAAAATTCAAAGTGAAAGCTTTCTGTAATACAAAATTATATAAAGAAAATTTTGTCTTCACAGAATTTTGATAGGTGAACTAAAAAAAATTAAAAAAATTCTCAAAGTTAAAATATTGAAATTTTTGCTTTTTTTTATGTTATCTTTTACGCTAAAAATTATATTTTAAAACAGAATTAAAAAAATGAAATTCTATGAAGACAAAATATTTAAAACTATATAAATTAAATGCTCCAAAAATTTGAATAGCCAATTGTTAATGGTTCTGGAGATGTATCGATTTGAATATGCAACATCTGTGAAAAACACTAGTGTTCGAAAAACGCACTTTAAGCAGACGCTTCAAGGTGTTACGCCTATTAGTGATGTTTAAATCACAGGTAATTTTGTGGCGTTCTAATCACCGTAGGAATAAGATAAAAACATCATTCTCTTCAGGAATGTATGAACAATTTTTTAAAATCAGAAAAAATTGGGATTTTTCACAAAATTTCGGTACTGGACCCCCTTAATGATTGAATTAAGATGGTTTTTTATACTTAAAGGAGCCTTTTGAAGAATTGTCCTCAATAATTTTTCATATTAAGTTCAGTGTTAAATACGTATAACCAAACCTGATAGTTATTTTTTTAATTTAAATTAGAATGTTATGAATATTTCTTTTTAAAAAATAAAAAATGTATTCGTCACTGCTTTTTTGGTGAAAGTTTTATTTTTAAACTTTTAATAATATAACTCAAAAAAGAAAAGTGTTTAGCATAAATCCTTTATATAAATTGCCAGTTTTTATATTCATTAATAGCACTGATTCTGTTGTCAGCGTGTGCTTGCATCTAATTTTAAATATAAAAACATCCCTATCAGCAAAATATACGGCAAATTACATTTCGAAATTTATTTATTAAAAATGAATGGGACTTTATACAGTCACCTCTAAATATCTTTTATTTATTCTGATTAAAACAATTTTGGTAACAGGAAAGAGTTTCAATAACGATCGGTCAAAATTCTTTCACTTACAGCATTACTATAGAGGTCGACGATATTTAAAAAAAATATCGATAAAAGTCACCGATATATCGATATTTTCCAACATTATTAGTTTGTATGATGATCATTTTGTATTTCCATGTGTTTTTTTCGATTTTGTTTATTCCCTTTTCAAAACTAAATTTTGAACTTGGCTGAAAGGAAACCAATATTCAACATCTTGCCATACACTTAAAAGTTATTTAAAAGTATCTAAATTTTTATTAAAATAACTGCACCAATTAAGCGAAATTAAAACTTTTTTTTTTTATAATAGATCCATTTCAGTTGAAAAAGTAGTCACCTTACAAAAAGCAATCATGAAAAGAAAATATGTGCCCCAAAAAAACTTCGTTTCAGGCAAAATTGAAAATCAAATAAAAAAAAAATCATTGATCGATATATCGATATTTTATCCATATTTTTTTTCTATGCAACGATATAGTATCGATATTTATTTTTATCGATATTTCCGACCTCTACATTACTATGAACGCAACTTTGAATTTACTGGACCACACCCTATAATAAGTTTATGCAATCACGTGCAATTATTTTTATTTATTTTTATTGAAATAATTTTGCCAACAAGAAAGAGTTTCAACAATTATCCATTAAATGAGATTGGTATTCCAAAACAATCATAGAAACGTGTGTAAAAGCGACCTTTAAGTGACATTGACAGCATTAAACACTTTATAGAATGCATTGTCATCGACATCGAATCCATCTGAAAAGTTTTAACCCAATCGCATGACGGTAATTGGGTTAATTAGGCTTCCACAGATATACCTGATAGCCACGCACACAAATAAACAAATTCGAAGTTAATATAAAGGATTTAAAAAAGGTCACGATTCTAAGGATTCTAAATTGCACCGTCTTTCTTTACTGTATTTTACTTTTTGAACATTGTTAACTTTTCTGAAACTTTGTGCGATGAGTAAAAACAAAGCTGCATACATAAAGTAGTATCCAATGCATTGTACTTTTCGGAAACTTGCCTGGATTTGAGCTATCTACATCTATCGCTTTCAAGAAATAAATGCATTTGTTCAGAACGTGCTTAATCCGTACTGAAGGCACTTATTTTTCTGTTCTAAAAGACCCATTTCGCATACCTAAACAAGCATAAATATGTAAATTCTAAAGAAAAGATCATGAAGCTTCGCAGAGTGCTGCAACTCGCATTGGGAACGTAATAACTTGTTTATGGAATTTATTTCTTTATTATTCCAAGCAGAAACGATGACTTTATTTATTTCTAATATTCCTTACAGTTAGCTTACATTTTATATCCTTAAATTGATCTTTAAGTTTGCGATTTACTGAAATAATTCTTCATGTATTTTTAACGTATCCCTTTTTACTTGATGATACGAGTCATAAAATCGATAAAAGAAATGCATTTTATTTCTAAATCAATTTTGCGCTGAAATTGAAATCTTCACATTTTTGTCTTTTCATGCATTTTCTAAGACGATACTTTTGATTATATTTTTTTTATCGAGACTTTAAGCAATTGGTTCAATATCCCGTTTCTCGTATTTATTTTCAGTAGTGGTTCAGAGGAAATGTAATATATCTATACGCGAAAAATTTATGTTGCTTTTTTTATTTACAAGTTTGTCTAATTTTAATTTTCGTTTTCTCAACAAAGTAATCACTTCCGTCAAAAACTATATATCGAAACAATTATAGTAACATTAAAAGTACTAAATATCCATAACAACTTGTTATCTAAAAGGTTTGCTAAAAAAGAAATATGATTAAAATTAAGCTTTTAATAGCTTTTAGATTAATTCAAAGTATTCTTTCAAATTGCTATTGACTTCAGATTAATATAAGGGACTTAATTTAACTACTTTAGCTAGTTAGTCTATAATAGTAAGGGATTTCTTTCAAATATAATGAATATTACTCGACTAACTAAATAAGTCTCGGAAAAAAATAAGTTAGCTATTTCAGCAATTATTTATGTAGAGTTGGAAATATGATGGAACTAAATATATATTCCATGAATTAGTGTAAATTTTTATTATTTCAAGAGCAAATTAAAAAATGGATTACATAGTGTTTGCAAAGCTTTCCTTTAAACTATATCAAGTTATATATTGTTCTTTTTAAAACCAGTAGTTTAACATAAAGTGATGTTGCATTGGTTCTTTTATTAAATTTCTCTTTTTAATGTTACAGACAAAAACGATACTTATAATACAAGTGGATGGATTAAGTAGAAAATTAAATTCCATATAAATCTAAAATTAGGGATTTAGGAAAATTTTTAACTTGTAACTCTCTCCTTAAAAAGAATATTATGAAGAACAATCTTAGTGTACATTAATTTCATATATTTTTATAATTATACTCATATTCTTATACTTGTGCATATTATGCATATATTAATATACGTCTACTTGTGTATATATTCGTATACGTATACTTGTGTATATTATGTATATTGTGTATATTCAAATACTTGTGTACATTCTTAGTGTATATTCATATACTTGTGTACATTCTTAGTGTATATTCATATACTTGTGTACATTCTTAGTGTATATTCATATACTTGTGTACATTCTTAGTGTATATTCATATACTTGTGTACATTCTTAGTGTATATTCATATACTTGTGTACATTCTTAGTGTATATTCATATACTTGTGTACATTCTTAATGTATATTCATATACTTGTGTACATTCTTAGTGTATATTCATATACTTGTGTACATTCTTAGTGTATATTCATATACTTGTGTACATTCTTAGTGTATATTCATATACTTATTGTATTTTTCATTTTTAGTTATTGTTTATTGTTTTGTTTTGTTTGAAGTTAGCCAGGATGGGAGGGAGTTGAAGTAGTATGTGAGATTTTCCAACGTATTTCAACTGTATGCGCCGATTGGAAATATCAAAACATGTTCGACCTTACATTTTTAACAGTTAGTTATACAGTACACACCACGTAAAACAAACGTACTGATTTATTTTTGCCAGTTGTTAAATAAACAAAAAGCTAATTTTGCATAACACGTAAATAGTTCCAATTAGATTATGACAAAATAATATTACAAAGGAATAAAATAGCAGAATAAATTCATACAATTTCCAGTGTTTTCTTAGAACGTGAATATTTATGTAAATATTGAATTCGGGCATGGTTATGCCAAATTTCATCGATTACGTGATTCACACATAATAAGTATGACGTCCTGAGAATGTCTTGCATGTTCATGCTCACTTCATAAGAAACACAGCAGAATATGAAAATGCCGTCTTTTTTATTGTTCAAAAATGAATTCTTGTTAAGATTCGTTGAGAAGATTCCATGATCGACAAAACAGAACAAAACAAAAAAACTCGTTGGCTTAAGATTTTTTTTTTTTTAAGAGGTTAAAAGTCTGAAAACAAAAAATACAAGTATTTGTTCCTTGGTCAAAAAATTAACTGTTAGTCGAAAATATTTATTCAAGATCATGATTGAAGACATCACAAACTAATTTGAAGGCAAGTCAGGGACTACAACTTCACAGTAACCTTTAACTCAAACTTTATAGAATTACTCCAGTACCTTTAGAATAAACGCCTAAGCAAAGTAACTCTCATTAAAAAAAATATCTTTAGTATATTTACTGTACTGCAACTTCACATTAACCTTTAACCCAAACTTTGTAGATTTACTCCAGAACCTAAAGAAGCTAACATTCATTCAAAAAATATCCAATAAGATTAAAAAATATCCATCCTTGGTTTCTAATTCACTGTCTAAGGCATGTGCATAATAGAGCATTCACTCTGGGTCCCCATAAAATGAATACTAGGAAAACTTTATTATTCACTTCTTAATATTACCACAAAATTGAATAATTAAGGTGCATCATCTCATAAATGGGCGCCCCCAGGAGGGTGCGAGGAGGTGCACTTGCACCCCCTGCCTCTTGAAAATTAAAAAAAAAAAAAAAAAAAAAAAAAAAATGAGGGAAAAGATGTAAATTCCAAGATATGCACATATGCCGCTTATTCTTTTATGTTACAATGAGCATTTTTTTCTATTAATTTAGTCCTTTGTTTCTTTCCTATGTCGTTTTTTATAGCTACTTGCATGTTGTCTATAATTATTAAAGGCTGATGAGTAGAAGTATTTATTCCTTTTATTGTATAATCCTTTCCTGTGTAGTTCTCAAAATTCAAGGAAAATGTTTTGTTTTTTAAGTCATCAGGTATACTATCTTGAAATCTATTTTTAGAATTCAATTAAACATATTCCTATACTATCTTCGTGTTTTGTTTTGATCTTTTTTTTTTTTTTTTTTTTTTTCATTACATCCAAAACCTGGAGGAAATAAAATTTCTTTACTCTTCTGTATATTTTTGCTTCATCGAGTTCCTCTATTCTAAACACTGTCTCTTGAATACCTTGAGATTTAGATGGATGATAAAAAAAAATCGTTAAAATATATATATTTTTACTATTTTGTATTTTTTTCTCTTCAACAGGGTTGCGCTTTCAAAAATATGTACCATGAATTTTAACTATTCTCAAAGAGTATAATTTATAATGCATAATTATTAATTAACATTTCTAAAAAATTTAATGATTTTGATAAAATCTAATCTTGCAACCCCTTGCAAATATTCCTGGGGGCGCCCATGATCTCATATTTTGTACTTCTTTTTTTATTGCGCTTTATATCAGCCGTTGACAATATGCGAAGTCTTCCCACATATTTCACTGTATTCCCAAATGAGAACGCCAAACGTTCTTCGATCTTAAGCTATTCGTCAGCTAGTTATACACCGCCTAAATCAAACATCCGATCTTTCTGCGATAACAGCCGCTTTTTTGCAGGCTTTTCATCGCCACTTCATGATGAATCTTGAGAGACATCAGTAAGTTAGCGCGATTTGGGTCTTTGATAACCCCTTACAGTGCTGACTGAGGTGACTTACGTCTTGCTATATCAGTTGAGGGCTGGTATAGCAGCACTTAACATCAATTCGAATGGCAGTGCTCGTCCAATGTTGTTGCAGACGTAGGGATTACAATGTGGAAAACGGTGAGTGGTATTTGTTTTATTGCGCTAAAGAAATGGCAGGTTATTGACGTTGGAATTGACGCGTTATTATGAGGTTATTGTACTTTAAAAGTGCAGAATTTTAAATAACAGTGCTTTAAAAAGAACAACTACCGGCTCTTGAAATTATTGGGAATGTCCGCCTTCCTTCAATGTTGTTTCAAGCGTAGAGATAACAATGCGGAAGACGGTGAGTGGAGTTTGCTTTATTACGCTTTTGCCTAAACACGCTAAATTTGACTTATCGTTATATTATAATTGTGTTCTACAAGTAATTTGAAACAATAGCACTTGGAAATCATAACAACTATCTTAGAGCCGTGGCATATCCTTATGACCGTGGTTGATAATGGGATGAGAATGAAAGCAGGATCTGCTTGATTGTATATGAGTTTACAGGTAACAAGAACGTTTATTTAGTTTGTTTACAAACGGGTCTTTTGTTAACTGAGCTTGGTCCAAAATGTATCTGCACTTAAGAGAAATAGGACATCCCAACTTGTTCATTACTGTTGAAGATTTAAGGATTACAATGTGAATCACGATAAATGGAATTTTGTTTATGCTTAAATAGGTATGATTTGATTAGTTGTTGGTATCGTTTTTGGTGTGTTTTTATAGGGTAACTGTGCATTAGAAGTGCAGAATTTTAAATTGCATCTGATAGTACTTGAGAGTAATGATAGTGCCCGTGCTGTTTAATATTGTTTCAGACGTAGGTGTAGTTGCAGGAAGGACCACATTAGGAATAACAGAAATCACATTAGGAATCAGTAAGTGGCAAACAATGACTAAAATGTGTCTAATTGTCACTAAAGAATTGCATTCATATTTTAAACTAATTAATCCAATTAATATTTTGTATAAAATTTTGAATGTGAAACTAAGGAATAACATATTTTATTAATTTTAATATTTCTATTCTTAATAACTTCGTAATTGCACAAAAAAACTTTGTTGCACGAAATTTTGTCATAATTGTTCTTTCCATAAACTTAAGAATTACTTTTGAAAACCTCAACTTAAGGAAAGATGCCTTATAGCCTCTAAGCTAATTATAAAATCTTTAAATCTGAAACGTACTCTGTTGTTATACTTATTCTAACTTCTTCTCTATACTAGGCACTTAATTGCATTGGTGGATCCAGAGAGGGGCTATTACCCCCTCCGTTATTCAGGTTTAAATAGGAAAAAAAAAACATGACGAAGAATATTTTATGTGTTGTTTTCATGACTATAATAAACAAAAGTCATCACTGGCGTCCAAAACTAACATAACTATTTAATTATTTAATTTATATATAGTAATCTTTTGAACATATGAAAGATTGGATTTAAAAATAAAACCAATGTACTATATTGGTTTTACCGCTCACATTTTAACGTGCTCTGCTCCCAGGCTTTGGATAAAGACGATCAAAATTTGACGAATCCGCACTGAACATTTTAAATACAAATGTTCTCATCTAAAAAATAAGAGATGAAAAAGCCGAGGACGAAGCAAGACAACAAAGCAAATTATAGTTTGAAATTGTTCAATGTGTATATGTATTAGAGGAGTACGATATGATAGACAGGACAACCTGTCTATCATATTTAACAATAATTTATCATAAATCATATAGTTGTATAGACTACTCTAATTTACTGTCGTAAATTTTCAGGAAGCCAGCCATGGTGTCGTCTTTATGTTATTGAGGTTTTTTGTACCTCTTTGTAACATATTCTATATAATCAAAGTTAAAGCATGGTATAGTCATATAACTTAAGAACAACAAAATTTACTTGGGCTATTCAACAGCCACCGCCCCCTCAGTAATAAAATTCTGGATCCGCCCTTGCTTAATTGTTATTCCTTATCAAGATATAAGATAGTTATGATGTTCAAGATACATTAAGCGTGTTATTTAATGTTATACTTTACATATTCAGTTTGAAGAAGTCAATGTAGTTTATTTTTTTTCATTAAATAACTTTACAACCCGTCAATTAAACACTTCAAAACAACTTCACATAAATAAAAAAATAAAAATAAAAAAATAAAAAAAAGACCATGCCAAAACTTTATTTCTTATTTACTGGCGTATGATTTGCTTTTTTATCTTTCTTAATTAACCTTTTCTATTTATCGAATTTCAGTTTATACTTTTTGATTTATTCTTTTTACTAATTAGAAGAGGTGGAACATACCCAAATAATTTGTTTATGAATTTTCCCCTGATCTCAAATATTTTTAATACTGTCTGTTGAATGGATTTGATAAATTTAAGTAGATGATAACTATTTTTCGGGGTGTTAATTTTAAATCTAATTTGATTATTGTATAAATTTAAAGACGAGTTAAATTATTAATTAATAAACAAAAGTCATAACCCTTTAAATGGAATAATATACGTAAAATAATGTTTAGTGATGCTGCTTATATGGTGATTTCTTTTTTTAGTGTAATGCAAGATATACTTTACGGATTGTTATTTAATTTAATGGGATATTACTTGGGTATTACATTGTTAAAGATTTAACTTTTAACTGTATCGTTTGAAGTAATGTTTAATAGTAAAGCTAATATCCGTACTCATTTAATGTTCTTGATGACGTAAGCGATGTGGATTATGCCCATTGGACTTCTGCTTAACGAAGTTAATTTTGTGACTTGTGATTTAATGTGTCATTAAATGGAGATTTGGCAGTTTGCTTTATAATGACAAAAGGAGAGATTGGATACAACCATTTAAATTAAAGCGGCATTTTTAATGGTCCTCAGTGTACAATAAAACAACAAAAACTTGGAATGCGACTTGTTAAAAGTTCAAAAATATAGAATATCGATAAAAATATCTGATCGATTATATTGTTAAAAATATTTCAGGAATGAATACGCTGGTGTCTTCTTGTGAAATTGGGATTTGTTATTTTATATTTTGTTCCCCCTTTTAGTAAAAAAGTGATGTCTTGAACCATAATTATATAAATTAGTAGTTTGAAAAGTAGTATATAGTGCTTGTAAACGATATGATCTTTCGAAAACGCATTGGACAATCTAAATTGGTTGCGTGGTATCTATGTATGTTATACATGTAACTCATCATGTATGTATGCACATTTTATAGTTGAAGTAATTTCAACTAAATGTTGTATTGCATTCAAACAATTGTAAATAATTAAATAAAAAAAATTGTGAATTTGTTATTGAATTCTATAAGGGCGATCTATATCATCAGTTTTAATGTTATAAGGAAGCTTAAATCTGAATTACTGGCATTTAGCAGGTACAATATGATTTTTTTTTTTTATCATTATTATTTTTTTACTATTATTATTATTATTTTTATTTTTTATTTTTTTAAACATGTTGAAGAATTGACCCTATTTAGTTACGGTTATTCGTTATAAACGAGACTTTATATGAGATCGAAATTCCTTATAATTTGTATCACAATGATTTTGTATTAATATATATAATTTTTTTCATTTGCATTATGAAAATAATTTTAAACTTAACTATTTTTAAAGCGCAGATGATTCTTTATCTCTCAGTTGAAAAGAACAATTTTTGAATGTTCGAAATGGACTTTTGAAAAGGTTTTTATTTTAGTGGGGTCCCATCGGGATCAACGTTTGGGACCAGTATCTAAGCAATCACAATAGATCTTTAAAATTTCCAATTTTCAAGTGCCATTAACCACAAAATGACATTGTAGTAGTCACAATGCACATCTTTTCCCGCGAATACAATTGACTATGACGTAGCCATGCATAAACTCGATATGCACCAACAGAGGACAATATGCATAATGACGTCACAGTCAGACATATAAAAATGGCTATGTTCTTTAAAAAAATTTCTTAAAGAAAATTAATTAGTTGTTTGAAAATTCCGTAATGAAAATAACTTTAAAAAATTCACACTTTTTTAAAAAACGCAGACGATTCCATTGAAAATTCCGTAATGAAAATAAATTTAAAAATTTCACACTTTTTTGAAAAACGCAGACGATTCCATATTTCTGAATAGAAAATTCTGAAACATGGAATCTTCTGTGTTTTCAAAATAGTGCGAAATTTTTTAATTTATTTTCATTTGAAAATTTTCAAAAAAACTAATTAATTTTTTTTATGAAACAGGCAACGCAGCATTTTGATTACCATTCAATGGTCACAAATCGGCAACAAAATTTGTTCCTATCTATACTGAAGTGAACTCTTTAGAATATGAACGCGAATACCAAAAGATTTCCATTTGTACGATTTTTGTTTTACACTGAAACGTGATATATTATTTTACTCAAAGGATTTTTTTTTAACATTTTACATACAATTAAACACAAAAGTTTATTTTGCGATCTAAATCTCAAATCCAAAAGACAAAAATACTAAGACAAAAAGTTGAACATTTATTCACTCTATTCTTTTTAAAATGATGAAAACTTAAGAAAATTTAATATCAAATAATTTTAAAATGACAGTTAACACTAGACGGCGCTATATTTTTGTGTTCTTTAATTTGAGAAAATAAATAAAAATAAAATGAAACACGGCTTTAGTCAAAAATAACGTTTCGCTTCAATAATGAAACTAATCACAATTTTCCATTCCATGAACTTTCTTATGAACTGCCGAAGTGACAAAGTTGGCTATTCTAAGAAACTACTTACTTTTTATTCTTCGTGGAAATGATGATACCTAACAATTCGAAGGAGATAAATTTCTTCTTGATGAATAAAGAATAAAATATTTTCATTTGAATAATAGCGAGACATTTTATCTGTAAAAAGCGCTATTTCTAAAACTTTCTTTCCTTGGTTTTGCAATCGAACTTCAAAGCTACAAAACTTTTTAAGAAATATCGTGATTCACTCTGCTAGATAAATTTCTCAGTATGAATAATGGGGAAGGTATTACAAATTCTGTAGAATAAAAGGCAAAAAAAAAAAAGACATGCGTTTGTTTCACGGCTTTGAACCATTTTTCTTATTCCTTTCATTTTTCTAAGTATGCGAGTATAAAAGCTAAAGAATACATAAATATACCTCTTTCACCAAACACATAAATTTCTTTTCTGACATAGGAATTTTGGATTTCGTGAAATAAACCTTATTTCTGTGCCTTAGAATCAAACGAACCAAGGTCACGATTGGGCAACTTTACAAGAGAGTGAAAAAACTTAATCGTACTCTTGATTAGACTCTCAATATAACTCTCTGAAATAACTCTCGTTAATTACTTAAGATTTTTTTTTAGTGTGTGACCATGTTTTGATTCCATAGAAAACGCGAACTTATACATCTACAACAAAAGAAAATCCACTAAATTCGGACTTTTCTACTCTTCTACTTTCTCTATCTACTTTGGATGCATTAAAAAAAAACGCTATTTTTTTTTTTTAAGAATACTGTTAAGTTTATTGATATAAAACTTTTTAGGCTTAACAAAAACATTCGTAAATTACAAAAAAAAAAAAAAAAAAATTGATTTTAATCATTTTTTTGTGAAAATGCCAGGTAAACAGGAGTCCTCAAAAGGTTGCGCTGTTAAAAAAATCTCAGAAATTACTGAACTGATCCTTATGATAATTTAACCACATATTCTGTGCACTTATCGCTATATCCCGTACCAGAATTGTGGCAAAGTTTTAATTTTTACTAATTTGTTTGGCAAAAAACATTCACCAAAAACCCCCAGTTTTTTGCCCGTTATTTTGTTATTTTTGCATATAAATTAATATTAGAGATACGGGAAATAGTCCCTTACACACTAAACCTAAAACCATTATTTATTTTTTTTCAGATGGGCCGTTGTTCAGATTTTTTCAACAGCGCACACCTACCTACTTTTTGAGGACTCCTGTTTACCTAGCATTTTCACACTAAAAAAGTGGTTAAAATCAATAATAATTTTTTTTAGTAATTTACGAATATTTTTGTTAAGCCTAACAAGTTTTTTATCAATAAACATAACATTATAATTAAAAAAAAAATTAATAAAAAAAGCGGTTTTTCTCATGCATTTAGACAGAACCCTTAAATAAATTAACAACGCAATCAATCCTTCTTTAGACTCTTAGGCTTATATCATGTCGATTTACACTTATTTTAGAATTGAAATAAAAATAGTGATTTTGTGGGTGTGAGTAAATTATGCCTTCCAGTACGTTTTATATTCATACTATTTAAAAGATGCGATACACGATATTCCGAAAATAAATTTTAGTTGCTAAATATGCTGATTGAATTTATTATGGCTCTGTCAAACAACCCATATCATCTAAAACTAAAAATTCAAAGACGCCGCAACTATGTTTTTTAACTTATTTATTAATTCTAAGAAGATATACATGTTCATATAAATAACTGAGGCCCTGAGCGCCAGAAAGGACTATCCCTTTAATTTGATTTTTCCTTAGTTTGCATGATATTTTGATAAAAAATGATTTTGCATGATTTTTGCATAACAACCAACATGCCAGAAGGGACTGCCGACCAAACGGTATAGTGGTTAGCGTGCTAGCTTCTAGACCACGAGGTTGCGGGTTCGAGTCCCGTGTTAGGCATTGGTGTTTGTAAATGTATGTTGGCTTGTCTAATGACGATTGTTTCGGCGCATTATAGCCCTCGTGTTGCTGACGGTGCCAGATAATCTGAAAACAACCAACCAACCAGAAGGGACCAAATCTGGTCTATCTAATGGCCAATTAAATATCTAATGACCAACAGGTTGGTTGGTTGTTTTCAGATTATCTGGCGCCGTCAGCAACACGAGGGCTATAATGCGCCGAAACATTCGTCATTAGACAAGCCAACATACATTTACAAACACCCATGCCTAACACGGGACTCGAACCCGCAACCTCGAGGTCTAGAAGCTAGCACGCTAACCACTATACCGTTTGGTCGGCTAATGACCAACAGAATGCACCAACTATGGTTTATATAATGGGCAACTAAGTTGGCCACTAGATAAATCACATATGGTCCGTGTCGACCAAACGGTATAGTGGTTAGCGTGCTAGCTTCTAGACCACGAGGTTGCGGGTTCGAGTCCCGTGTTAGGCATTGGTGTTTGTAAATGTATGTTGGCTTGTCTAATGACGATTTTTTCGGCGCATTATAGCCCTCGTGTTGCTGACGGTGCCAGATAATCTGGAAACAACCAGCCAACTATATGGTCCGTTATCGTATGAATGGTTTTGAAACAACGGTATGAATGGGTAGAAACAGCAAAAATTCAATGCTTCAACCAACCTAGTTTTGATTGTTGGACCGCATGATGAGTTTTTCAGGTTTATAAGATTCAAGGCACAAATGCAGGAAAGTTTCTTCATAACTTTCTTTTTAATTTCGGACCATTATCCGTTGTCTAGATACAGTATACCCATAATTAAACTGATGTTATTTAGAGTAGTCTAGATTCTGTAGATTTAAACACATCTTCCAAACCTTTAGATACATATTGCTGAAACTTTGGGGAAAACACATTTGATTTTTAATTTTTAAAAAAATCATACTTTTGCAAATAACTCATAGGTGACAACAATTATAATACAGACTGGCTGAATACATTCTTCATGCGTTATGCTGTGTATTTTTTATTTTTGGATTAAAATAAGGAATGTTTTTTTTCTATGGAATATCTTGACTAATGCAGATTAACAGGAAAAAAATTTCATTTCGATGTTTTGTAGTTCTGGTGGTGAAATCAGATATAGAGGGTGAAAATGGGTTTTATCATAACTTGAGATTTATCGAACTAATTTGAGAGGTGTTTCTTCTATAGGTTTCTTAACTAATACAGATTATCAGGAACATAATTAAAAAAAAATTTCTTTTGTAGTAAAGATGTAAAACTCAAGGTCAGAGGGCGAAATAGAACATGCTCGTAACTTAAAATAACGATCGGATTGTACAAGCTATTTAAACCCAGAAAACGCCGGGCATTCTTATAGAAATAAGTAGCATGTTATCTTAACATAACAGTTATTGATATAATCTGCAAACATAAACCCTTCTCTCATCCACCTGAAAAAAATTACAATACCTTGGCATCATAATTTTTAGTAAATTTAAATAATTGAATTAAAAATAACATAATTCTCTAATGTAAGTATATTTAAATTTGAAATTAATCGGTCTAATACGATAATTCACGCTCAGCTCAACTGTCCACAAATCGCCCTACAAAACTCGCGTATCGTGACGTAAAAATAATTTTAAAATGTATATCTTAAGGGATTACAGGTTTGTGATGCGGGTTGATTTAGGTAATTAAAATTTAATCTTGGTTAATGAAATTAAGCTCTGCTAAAGTAACCTTGGGAATAACTTAATAAACTGGCTTCACATATAATCACTATAAATTAATTATCTAATATCAAGTACGCTTTCATGCAATGCGTAGTTTCTTTAATTTTACAATAATGTTTAGACCTTCTCTAAAAGTCATTTTATTCATTGTCTTTGTATTGCTAATGATCTCTTGAAATTGTGTTTCTCTAGATTAGATTTGTCTATAAAATTGTACATTATTTGTATTAAGAATATTTTTAACGAGACCACGCAGGCCAAATAGCATAATCCAAATTCAAATTTTTCATTTGTTTTATCCTATTTTTAAACTTTAAATTTGATTGAAAATTTATCTTTAACTTTGATTTAATAGAAAACTTTTACATAAACAAGTGTAAAGTATCTTTTGCTATCAGAAAAGACGTTTTTCGATCTTTTTTCTTCCTTTTTTTTTTTTTTGTAAAATAACCTTTAAAATATCATGAATAATAATAGTCGAATGTGAAAGTATTTTAAATATTTGTGAATTATGACTTTTAATTACAGTTATAATTTTGTCACTTTATCTTTACATTATTAACAGCTCTATCGAATCGAAATAATGCATACATTGTCAACAATGCAACATTATCAATGTACTTTATCAACAACGCAACCATTGCGGGAATATAATTTGAATTCTAAGTGTAAGGTAATACAATATTGAGAGAAGGATTACCGAATAGCCTTGTGACTGATTTTTAATGAACTTGGCTTTACAAATGTTTTCGTTGACTTTTGTTTTACGTGGTTTTAAGTTTCAAACAGAAATTTTGCATTTATTTAACACTAGGGACATGGTGAAGTATAGTTTTATGTTGGTTGTGGGACTGTCTAGGTATTTTATCATTCGAGATCCAAATGCTGGCAGTTTCTTTTGAAAGAAGTACGCCAGAAGTACCTGTCGGCGCAGCATGGCCCTCGTGTTGCCCTAGCGCCAGTAAACCCTAACAAACCAACCAAAAAGTACCTGTGTAGCTCTTGTGCAATAAAATTCTCAAGGCATTCAACCATAAATAAAATTAGTATTCAATCCTTTCATTCTCTGACTATTGGGTTGGTTGGTTGGTTGTATTCAGATTATCTGGCGCCGTCAGCAACACGAGGGCTATAATGCGCCGAAACATTCGTCATTAGACAAGCCAACATACATTTACAAACACTCATGCCTAACACGGGACTCGAACCCGCAACCTCGCGGTCTAGAAGCTAGCACGCTAACCACTACACCTTTTGATCGGCCTCTGACTATTGGGATGCAAGTCAATTCATTTTAGTTTGTTTGCTTGTACGCTCAACGTCCTATTTTGCGCACAGTAAGGGCTAACAAAGCCGGCACCTACAGCTTAACGTGGATTCCGAACCACAACGAACATCCATGCCTATTCCAGAATTCGAACCCGGCACCTTTGTCATGCGAGGTAAGAGCTCTAACCCCACAGCCATCAGGTTGGCCGCAATTCCTTTTACTTTCAATTACCCATAGGTTTACATAGGGTAATGAAAGTATTTTTGCGGTCAGAAAAAAAAATTAACGTGGATTCCGAACCACAACGAACATCCATGCCTATTCCAGAATTCGAACCCGGCACCTTTGTCATGCGAGGTAAGAGCTCTAACCCCACAGCCATCAGGTTGGCCTCAATTCCTTTTACTTTCAATTACCCATAGGTTTACATAGGGTAATGAAAGTATTTTTGCGGTCAGAAAAAAAAAATTAACGTGGATTCCGAACCACAACGAGCATCCATGCCTAATCCAGAATTCGAACCTGGCACCTTTGTCATGCGAGGTAAGAGCTCTAACCCCACAGCCATCAGGTTGGCATCAATTCCTTTTACTTTCAATTACCCATAGGTTTACATAGGGTAATGAAAGTATTTTTGCGGTCAGAAAAAAAAAATTAACGTGGATTCCGAACCACAACGAACATCCATGCCTAATCCAGAATTCGAACCCGGCACCTTTGTCATGCGAGGTAAGAGCTCTAACCCCACAGCCATCAGGTTGGCATCAATTCCTTTTACTTTCAATTACCCATAGGTTTACATAGGGTAATGAAAGTATTTTTGTTGTCAGAAGAAAAAAAAACTTCTTCTTTTTTTTTTAAATTCTCCTCGTTTTGAAACAATATGAGTTAAATAAAGTGGTCTAGAAAAAATGTCTGTCCATGTGTCTACGTGTACGTGGTCAGCAAAATTCTCGAACGAATTGACCTACGATGTTCAAATTTGGTGTATGAATTAATAGTGGCTATGGGATCTATCATTAACGTCTTGGTAAAAGTTGCGCTTGAGCATAACATAAACGCTTTTGAAAAAATCATGTTTTTTAATAATTTCTAAAAAGGGGCTCTAACGATTTTGATCAAAATCGCTGTTGTAATGCTTCTTAAGGTGTTCTAAACATTCCCACCATCGAAATTCCAGTAAAAATACTATAGAAGTGTAAAAAATTGAAAAACAAATATCTTCAACGCAGAGTTCTCTTCCCTTGAGCATATGAGCATCGCTCATCAACGACCGTTTTTCTCCTCTCCTCTGATTCACTTACAAGAAAGAATAATGTAAAAAGTATATCGCCAAAATCAGCATTTTGAGGGTGTTTTTTTTTAAGACACATAAAAGAATTACCGCCAAAAATATCGCCAAAAGAGATATTTTTTCTAAATGAATGATGAAAATATAACCAACGGTAAATTCCACCAATCCACGTCACTAAAATAGTAAAATTGAAAGTTGTGGAATGTTCCACACCCCTAATTTTCCAAGAAACCATCAACTAAAAACAGTCATAATATAAAATAACTTTATTCGGCTCCAATTGTAGTTTTTAAAACTGAAACTTTTGTTGCTACTAACTATAGTGGTGCTGTGTGCAGCCTATGTATTTAAGTTTTCTTAGAAGAATTACTTTTTTGGAAGTTGGCTGAGAGATATCATACTTCTTAATTTCCTCTACGTGCTTAAATTGCTGTTTTCTCTTTTCTATAGTGCTTTCATCTACTGTAATTCTCTCTTTTCTATAGTGCTTTCATCTACTGAAATTTTCTCTTTTCTATAGTGCTTTCATCTACTGAAATTTTCTCTTTTCTATAGTGTTTTCATCTAATGAAATTGTCTCTTTTCTATAGTGCTTTCATCTACTGAAATTTTCTCTTTTCTATAGTGCTTTCATATACTGAAATTTTCTCTTTTCTATAGTGCTTTCATCTACTGAAATTTTCTCTTTTCTATAGTGCTTTCATCTACTGAAATTTTCTCTTTTCTATAGTGCTTTCATCTACTGAAATTTTCTCTTTTCTATAGTGTTTTCATCTACTGAAATTTTCTCTTTTCTATAGTGTTTTCATCTAATGAAATTGTCTCTTTTCTATAGTGCTTTCATCTACTGAAATTTTCTCTTTTCTATAGTGCTTTCATATACTGAAATTTTCTCTTTTCTATAGTGCTTTCATCTACTGAAATTTTCTCTTTTCTATAGTGCTTTCATCTACTGAAATTTTCTCTTTTCTATAGTGCTTTCATCTACTGAAATTTTCTCTTTTCTATAGTGTTTTCATCTAATGAAATTGTCTCTTTTCTATAGTGCTTTCATCTACTGAAATTTTCTCTTTTCTATAGTGCTTTCATATACTGAAATTTTCTCTTTTCTATAGTGCTTTCATATACTGAAATTTTCTCTTTTCTATAGTGCTTTCATCTACTGAAATTTTCTCTTTTCTATAGTGCTTTCATCTACTGAAATTTTCTCTTTTCTATAGTGCTTTCATCTACTGAAATTTTCTCTTTTCTATAGTGCTTTCATCTACTGTACAGTAAATGAAAGCACGACTTACCCAAATGTTTGGACTAATTCTCATTTTTTAACTTCTATTTTCAAACAAATAATACAATGTGCAATTGTAAATAATGTATTCGTCGGAAGCAGAGGTCTTATAATTTAAATTGATTTATAATTTATTAATTTTGATTTGTAGAAAAGAAGAAAGAGGGGTCATCATAAGAAAAAAAAAAAACATCGTCAAAGAATAATGTGTAAGATTACAATTTGTTTTTAGAGATATAGATCTAAAATTAAAATTTTTTAACTGATTTTAGCTTTTCAGCTGGTTTAGCTTTTTAGAGTTTTAGCGGTTTTCAGTTTTTTAGTTGACTAAAAATAAAAATGTGTTAGATAAGACGATGATAAATAAGATAATAGGATATATGATTAGATGTGAGGGTTATTAGTTGATTTGAAAATAGTAATATCAAAATAAAATGAAACTGGAATGAATGGAGAAACTTCTCCTTCAAAGCATTTTCTATAATTTTTTTCCAAAAGATAAAATTTAAAGATAAAAGTCAAAAAAATTTCAAATTATTTTTTTAATTTTTATGTATTAATGAATAAAATAAATATAAATGGACAGCATTTTCATTTTCTAAGAGTAGAATGCATTTCAATGAGCAGATACGTGTATAGAATTAAATTGTCCGTTAATTTAAAAGTAAGAAATATTTGTATTATTCATTTGTTGAAATGTACCCTCTTCCACGTTTAAAAGCGCCTCAGTTAAGGGTACAAAAATAAAGGCGCCTATTTAAATATATTTTATTTTCTGTTTATAATCAGAAACTGTGGTAAAAATTGACAGGATGGTCAACATTCAATTACACTTGAAGACTAGAAATGGAAAACGACCTCAGTGCCAAAAAATCAAAAATCTTTTTTTTTTAAAGCAAAAATGTCATAAAGAGCAAGGTAAACAAAGTGCGAACTCCAGTTGCAATAGTTCAAATTCAACCCGATGCCTAGTCAAAGCCTTAAATACCAGATGCGATTGTTTTTTATTTTTCGGCTCTCCTGAAAAATTTTCGTTTTTGGACGTTTTTCATTTCTAGCCCTCAATTAATGGTTCTAAAAATTGAGATAAAAAAATATATTTAGTCGAAAAATTATGAGATAAAATTTGTTGAAATATGCTCTTCTTTTCTCTATAAATTATTAATTTGTATCTTTATGTCATTCTTGTCCACGTTCTAAAAGATTTGAATAGATAAAAAGCTTATAAGAATTGCGAGATTTTAGAAGTAATGGAGAAACTTCAGCGAGAGAAACATATTTTAATCAATCAAACGATGTGTCAAGACTTACAAAAATATGGATTGTTAAGTGTTCTGGGAACTAAAGCAGAGTTTACAAAGACCTTCGAAATTCCGAGAGATTAGATTAGCTTCAGAAAATATCTTTAACCTTAAAAATATCTCACATTAAAAAGTCATAAATCTTCTCGTAAGAGACGTAGATGACGATATGCAAAAAAACCAGACAAGTGGCAGTTTCTCAATTCTTCAAAAACTGCGGTAAACGTTTGTTTTTTATCTTAATTGATTGAATGAGTGAATACCATTTATTTGTTTTGCGATTAATTTTCATTTTAATAAAGTTCCCTAAAATCGTAGAATATCGATAATTTCTTACAAAATATATCAGACGATACTCATTTACGAATTTTGTTCATTGTCTGCTGCAAAATGATTTATGTGTTATTCCTTGAATTTTAAAGTTTTGAATTGGTCATTATAAATACTATTTATTTTTCAGGACCATAAAAACACAGTGGGGAGGATTCTTGCGGGTCGGGGAGGTATTCCTCCCCTATATTAAACTTGTAGGGTTTTTAAAGGCTAAACAATAGAAATGTTACAATTGCTCTCCCCCCCCCCCCACACACACAAAAAGAAACTTTTTATAGTCAAACGTCACAGTTCATTTCTTAGGAAAATAAATAATTCTTTTTTTACTGAACAATTAAACGAATTTTTCTATTTAGAATGGGTTTTCAAAAAATTTAGCGCAATATTTTTTTTTATCAATTTATTTTAAAAACATAAATTTTTAACTCTAGGTTTCTAAACAGGAAGAAGTTTTCTCCCCACACTACTTGAAAATAAAAAATATATTCTTTTCTTAAATGCCTGGAACGATTCCATCTTTCTTTTATGTCGAATATAAATGATTTTTACTGCTGTTTCACAGTGATTTTTTTAAAGCAGAACAAAGCTGCAATTTATGTTTTTCCCTTGCAATCAAAATGATTTTTTCCCAACCACAAAATTAATTTGTACAAAAGACAATGAAAGCAAAAAAAAAAAATCTAATTTTTTCTCTAAAGAACGTCAAGCTTACTGTCTTCTATGAAAGTGCTCTTTTTTTATCCATCCACTCCCAATCAGCAATAACTGAAATACCTCAAAATCCATCTTAGGAAAAATAATCTAAATCAAGCAACCGAATTAAAAAAAAAAAAAAAAAATGCCACAGCAAAGATCATTTACCCTCGGCGACCCAAATCAACAAAATTAAATTCCATTAGGCCACGTTATTTTTATAAATTTCGGTGCCTAATCAGAAAAAAAGAAATTTGATAGGGGGCGCAAATTTCATTGAGATCTATCGGCCAGTCAGCTGTTATTCACTAGGCGGCGCTACCATCGCTGCGACATCCCTTCTAGTCTTACGTCAGGGTCAGAAGAAATTGAACTGAAGGGTTGATACGATGTTGCCTCCACTTCTGCTCAGCGGCACTTTCCCCTTTGTTTTGAACTGACATCTCGTCGGAACCTGGGACATATCGCCGAGACAACCAGCATTTTGGCAGGAACCTTTTTTCTTCAAGTCCCAGCACTTTTGTCAACGAGCGCACGTCCCGGCAAGGAAAACGAGAACTTTGAAAAGGCTTGTTTTTTTTTAAGGTACGTTTACTTTTTCGTTTGAAACTTTTTGTATTGTTTTGATTCGCGCGTTGCTGGTTCCGTGTTGGAGCGTGATTAATAAGGAACCCATAAACAGTCTCGCTGGTCTTGTTTTGTTGTTTTTTCGGGTTTGTTGTCGCTGAGTAGCGGCTTTCGGAAACAGATTCCCGCGCGGGCCGCTAGAACTTTTGCTACACAAAAGTTTTGAAAGTGATTTTCTGAGCAAATGCTTCACTTTAGATTTAATTTTTGACAATAATATACTTGGCAAAAAACTTTTTGGTAGTCTTTCAGCACCTAATGTGTGATTTGCTTGTTGGATTCTATCGTCCACTTGATGTTTCCAGTTTCGAGCGCTAAATATTTAAAATATAAATAGGTATTTTTTAAAACCAAACGTGGTAAAATAATAAAACTTGTTTTTCCTCGATATGTGTAGTTTTCTTAAAAACTTTTTCTTTGCGTACCGAAGATTTTAATTCTGTAGAAAAGTTTTTAAATTGTAAAACCATTCGAAATTTACATTATTTTCTTCCAATTTCGTATAAAGTAACAAAAAGTCGAAAGATCAATAAATGACGAAAACAATTTAAAATTAACTGATAGCACTTAGTTACTTTAATTTTTTTTCCTTCGTTATTTTTTTTTTCTGTTAGAAGTATAAACGTACCTTTTATTAAGTATTTTATGCAACTGCTTTTTGTTTGTATTATTTAAATGTATGTCAGATTAATCTAAAGACTTAATAGCGTAGGTTTTTCGCTTTCGTAATGGATAAATATCTGAAACCCACTTAATTTCCCTTCCTGATATTTATTATGGTAGGCAACTTAGGTTTTGATAAATATTAAGTTGGGTATTTTCAGTTTTAGAATATTTGGTTATCTTTTCCTGTTCTTATCTCTTATCTGGTCCGATATTGCTATCTCTGATATTTTTTTTTTAAGAAGACTTGGTTGAATTATTTTACACATGAGTTCTGTGATGATTGAAAAAAACTTGCTTACATGTAATAAATTCTTCTGTATGTATAAGTTTCAAATTAATGTTTTCTGCTTTACTAAACGTTTGTAATTTAAAAATGCAATTAAGTTTACATACGTACTAAAACTGATATTCAAGTTTACTGATTAAAACTGATATTCAAGTATTTGAGAAGATGTCGTTAAGAAAAAAAAGTAGCATTATTTTCTATTGTTTTCGTATTCGGAAATGCAAAACGATTGAAAATACTTTATAGTATTCGATAGCTAATATATACAAATTAATTTAACTTCTAACAAATTAAATTAATTTGTATGTACAAATTAATTTAACTCGCAATTTTTTTGCTCTTACTGAAAATTAAAAAAAAAGTTATATCTATTTGAACACCAAATACTCATTCAAATAATCATAGTAATTGTATGTTCTTAAGCATCTATATGTTCGGATTTGATGTTGTAATTTTTGTTCTGAAAGTACTGAATTCAATAGAGCGTAGATGATTCATCGTAGTTTTACATAAAGACATTGTTTATATTCACATTGACGGGTTCGGAAAATATAAAAACAAGTTTCTCAGAGTTTTTACCTGCTATAATAATTATATATTTTTCAAAAGTTAATATGCTGTTTAACCTTGATATACACAATTAATTTTACGTCATAAGAATAATGATAGCCGATTATTTTTTAAACAGCTCCTGTATATGAAGTTAATTGATGGTTCCAAATTATTACTGATTAATTGCATCGTAATATTTTAATGATTTATTGGGGTTTTTTAAGTAATACTGTTCCAAATATGTAAAGAGCATAATACGATTTGTAATTATTAGAGGAAGAATTCAGTGCACCTGTTTCAAATTAACATCGCGTTATATTCAAAACCTTTAGTGTGGAAATTTTACCATCTATTTTAAGTTTGTTTTTTCAGTATTAATAAGTATTATCATGCGTTGTTTCGATTAACTATTATTGAAGAATACGTTTGGTAATGAATATAAAGTTTTCTGTAATTTTCAAAATAGTTACCAATAGTTTTGACCGAAACTTTTATATATAAATTAGACAAGGGCGGATCCATAGTTTTATTACAAAGGGGGCAGTGGCTGTTGAATAGCTTAGGTAAATTTTGTTATTCTTTAATTAAATTACTGTACCATGGGATAACTTAACTTTGATTATGCAGAATATGTTACAAAGAGGTAAAAAGTCTGAATAACATAAAGGCGACACTATGATTGTCTACGTGGAATTTACGACAATAAATTAGAGTTGCCTGCAACTATTTGATTCAGAATAAATTATTGTTAAATATGATAGACAGAACAATATAACAACGAATACATATAGTTTCAAAATTTTCAATATGTGTATAATTTGCTTTTGTGGTCTTGCTTCGGCTTTTTCATTTATATCAAAAATGTTCTGTGCGGATTCACCAAATCTTGATCAATGTTCAGTGCGGATTCATCAAATCTTGATCGATTTCATCCTAAGTCTGAGAGCAGCGCACGTTAAGATGTGAGCGGTCAATGAATAACGGAGGGGGGCGATCGCCCCCTCTGCCCCTCGCTGGATCCGCGAATGAAATTAGAAGCAACAAAGCTAAACGCAAAACTGAAACTAAGGTTTTAATGTTAAAGTTTTCCAAAATCACAAAAAAATATACTTGTCACATTTGGATAGTTGTTATTAAACACAGAAAAATGTTGATTAACAATAAACAATTGTTTAAATAGTTTTGTTTATGTGCTTCCATGAGTTGCGTATAATGTTATGCATCGAATTAGTCGTTTCTGGTTTCGTAGTCTCCAGATCTTCGAAAATAAAAATAGTCTTTTAGAAATTGAAGCTTAATCCTAAAAAGAATAAGGATGACGTTTTTCGCGTACAACAATCTGATTTCAAAAACGAACAGAAGCGTCGACATTTGTGACAGACTGCCTGGTGAAGGATTTTGGTGTTTTCTATAGAAGAAGTCGAATAGAAGAGTCTCAAAAAAGGACCATCAGGAAGTCATTACGTCTTGAAATTCTGAATCGTGTTGTAAGAATCAAGGGCGGATCCAGAGTTTTATTACGGGGGGGGGGGGGTGGCTGTTGTTTAGCTTAGGTAAATTTTGTGGTTCTTAAGTTATATACCATGCTTTAACTTTTATTATATAGAATATGTTACAAGGAGATAAAAAAAAATCTGAATAACATAAAGACGACACTATGGTTGGCTACGTGAGAATTTACGACAATAAATTAGAGTTGTCTACAACTATATGATTCAGAATAAACTATTGCTAAATATGATAGACAGGACAATCTATCAACGAACACATTTACACATTGAACATTTTCAAACTACACTTTGCCTTGTTCAGTCCTCTGCTTTTTCATCTCCATTTTTTGAGATGAGAACATTTGTATTGAAAATGTTCAGTACGGATTCGTCAAATCTTGATGTTTCGGTGCAATTATAGCCTTCCCGTAGTTCATGTGCCAAAAAAATTCAAATGCAACTAAATAACGTCATAAAATAGTTTGAACAAGGCCTCATTTAGTAAAAAACGTAGTTTGAATAGTTATATAGAATTTGGTACATCACTCCAATTCAAAATAATTGAACTCCCGCCACACCTTAGACGACCAAACGGTATAGTGGTTAGCTTCTAGTCCGCGAGGTTGCGGGTTCGAGTCCCGTGTTAGGCATGGGTGTTTATAAATGTATGTTGGCTTGTCTAATGACGAATGTTTCGGCGCATTATAGCCCTCGTGTTGCTGACAGCGCGAGATAATCTGAAAACAAACAACCAACCCGCCCCACCTGATGGCTGTGCGGTTAGAGCTCTGGCCTCGCTTGCCAAAGTTGCCGAGTTTGAATCCCGGATTAGGCGTGGATGTTTGTTGTGGTTTGGAATCCGCGTTAAGTTCTAGGTCCCGCCTGATTAGCCGTTATTGTGCATAAAAATACGTCTTTGAGCTTACAAAACCAACTAACCAGTCCGGCTGGATGTAGAATGCTCCTCTAGTATACATGAGGTCTGTGGAGTGAGCCTCTCCGGTGTTCTGCAGTTTCTTTTCAAAGTGATTAGAGGCCGACCAAACGGTATAGTGGTTAGCGTGCTAGCTTCTAGATCGCGAGGTTGCGGGTTCGAGTCCCGTGTTAGGCATGGGTGTTTATAAATGTATGTTGGCTTGTCTAATGACTAATGTTTCGGCGCATTATAGCCCTCGTGTTTCTGACGGCGCCAGATAATCTGAAAACAACCAACCAGCCAACCAACCAAAGTGATTAGACAAAATATAAACCCACGGATTGTGGTAGTTGCTTGTTGATCAGGCTGCTAATTGGTGATTTTCCGGTTTTTCTTCTCTTCGATACGCAAATGCGAGTTTCCCCTGGAAAGAATTACAAAAATGCTTTCACACACACACACACGTCTTCATCAGACAATGTTCGAGAGCTGTATTGTCCTCTCTCGAAGCGCCGACCAAACGGTATAGTGGTTAGCATGCTAGCTTCTAGACCGCGAGGTTGCGGGTTCGGCATGGGTGTTTGTAAATGTATGTTGGCTTGTCTAATGACGAATGTTTCGGCGCATTATAGCCCTCGTGTTGCTGACGGCGCCAGATAATCTGAAAACAACCAACCTCTCTCGAAGCTCTTCTGCTAGAAGATCTCCAATACTAACCAATTGTTGTAGAAAAGCGCCAATTTTAAAAATAAACATTTTGATGTTGGTTATTTACAATGTAAAATATCGAGCTTTAATGAAATGAAGTCAAATATTAATGTGTTCGTTTTGAGAACACTGTTAAAAAATTCAGTTCAACGTTGAACCAAATTTTGGTGCAATTTCATGGCTGGCAGGCAGTTGCACCAAAAAGTGGTGCAACTTCCATCAACGAAAAATACTGATGAGGAGGTTGCACGAAAATATGGTGCAACCTCGGATCACCGCAACCGTAACCGATTGAAATCGACAACAACCGCATCAAGACCGAAAGCCAATGTCTAGCACAGAGTATTTAAATCATTAATCGAATATCAAGGTAAGTAAAATGCTTTATTTTACATATATGGTAAATGTTTTTTGCTTACTGTAAATTATTTATCGATGCAGAAACTGATTTGCCCTGTGTTCAGTTAGGCTTAAGTGATGTTGACAAATTCGCCGCAATGCATTACCAGTGAAATTACCTTAAAATTTCTGATTTCGCGATGTTTTATCGCACTCTTGCTACAAAAGTGACACAACCCAAAATTCTTTTTTTTTTTAAGTTAAAGTGTATACATAATCATAGATTATATGGGCTGGAAGGACGCTTAAGTCTGTTTCAGCTTGAATTTAATATGAAAACAATCTTGTGCCATTCAACTAGCTTCAAGTACATGCAGTCTCGGATTTTTTACTCAAAATGATAAATTTTGACTTATATTGCACCCTTTCTACAAAAATGACATATGTATGAATAAAAAATTATTTTATTCAATAATTATTAGCATTATCCTAAAGTTTTAAGCTTTAACTGTTGTATGCAGTTTCAGACCCGAGTAATTTTTCATGAAATGTTTCCACCCTTGAAAGTGAACAATGGTCCCTCCTCATTTCAAATATATAATAGTTCTTAAATAATATTTATTAATTTTCCGTCAACTTTTAATCACGCTTATGGAAGAATGGTTTGAGAGGCCGCTCATATGAATTATGTAACAGTTTATGCCACTGCAGTTGAAAGTTTAATCATACAAAATATTCAAAAGTTCAATTTAATCAATTTCTCGAACAATTCAATGCATTTTCATCTAAACATGTTTTCTGAAAAAGAATGTTTAAGGCCCCTTTCGTTCAAATTATACGTTTTCAATTAATGCTATTTTAAATGTATTTTTTTCACGCGTAGTTTATTGTCTTTTTATATATCCTTTATTTCAATTCTACCTGTATCACTAATAGACTAAGAGACGACTGCATGTTGAGGTACATCATCGAACATCATTCTGTATTTTTTATAGAATGCGAAGAATGTAAATCCCCTCGTCTGCTGTGGCAAAAATGACCAAAACTGCTCGATTTAATGACTTGAACTAAATCCGACTGCCAAATATGTCGTAACTTGCTAGTATATTAACTCACTTTTTCTTCTGGTCAGCCAACGCACTTTGATTTTCAATGAAGAAGGAGGCAAATGATTTCTGATTTCTGGGTCAGAAAACTAGCATATTTCAAAAGTGAGCTTAATTGGCAACATCAGTTACGTCATTAGGGACATAATATATATTGTGTACTTGATTCATTTTTAAAAGATACAAGTAAGCCGTCGCCTGATATCTGAACCGTCTGCAGCCTTTAATTGAAAATTAAAGAACTAAGGGTTATAAAATAAAAAAAGAATGCTCATTATTTGGCAATCGGATTTAGTTCAACTCATTCCATATCGATTTTTGACCAGTTTCGGCCATTTTTGCCACGGCAGACCAGTGGACTCATAATCTAACTTTTCTCCACATTCTGTAAAAAAAAATTATAATGATGTCCGATGGAGTACCTTAACATGCAGCCCTCCTTCGGACTATAGAGTTTAATTGAGAAATAAATTGCATAAATAATAAATCGTCTCGGATAGTTATCGATTAAATAACAAAAAAAATTATTCTGTGTAGAGCGACCAGTGATATTTCAATGAAATTGCGGTAAAGTAAACACAATTTTATACATAATAAAAATAATAATAAACTCGGGACTTAATCATGCTCTTTTGTATATTTCAGTTTCCCGATGATGATGCTCAGCTCAGCTCACAAATCCATAGGAGTGCGAGGTGGTGCAGATCTCTTCTGATCATCACGTTGCAAGGCATCCCAGACATACTAATATTCCTGTCTGGGGGTTTAGGTGGTCAACGAAGATGTCTAAAGTCAAAAGAGTGTCCCTGGAGCCAGTTTGTAGCTACTCGTGGCATGTGGAGTGTCCCATTGTCCTGCTAGAATTGCCCAAGTCCAGCCGAATGCGCCATGGACATGAATAAGTGCAGGTGATGGGAGAAGATGCTTACATACCTGTCAGAGTCGTTTCTAGACTAATCATGTGTCACATATCGCTCCAACAGCATATGCCACATATCATCGCAGAGGCTCCACTAAGTTAAACAGTTCCCTGTAGACATGTAGGATCCTTGGATTCATAAGGTTGTCTCCAAACCCTGCTTGTCCATCTGCCCAATACATTTGTAAAGGAGACTCATCAGACCAGACAACAGTTTCTTGTCATCAACAGTTCAATAGCGATATTGGTGGACCCAGGCGAATCGTAAATCCTTGTGTCATGTAGTCAACAACGTCATGTGTGGGATTCCGCCTCACATCATTGATGGTTCTTTGAACTGTTTGCACATTGACACTTGTTGATGCCCCAGCATTGAAATTTGTGGCAATTTGTAGAAGTGGTGCACTTCCATCTTGCTTAAGGATTCTCCTTAGTTGTTGATGGTCCCTGTCTTTCAAGGTATTTTCCTAACCGCATCGATTTCTCTGAGATTTGATGTTTTACCGGGTAATAGATACACATGGTACAGTTTATTTACCACGGTACAGTTTATTTACCACAGTACTGTTTATTTACCACCTCGGAGATACTATGTCCATCTTTCAAGCGCTGACTATAATGCCACGTTCAAAGTCCATTAAATTTTGATCACCTATCATTGTAGCAGCAGGAATGGATCTAAGTCAAATGAGTACACAATTGAAGACTATGCTGCACCAGAACGTGGTTCGTATATGATCTGGATAAGTAACCTGATGCTCCGTTCAAGAAGACTAGAACTTATTACAAGTTTTATTCTAAAAAAACCTTAAATAATCTAGTACATGTTTTATATTTAATTTATGTATAAACAATGTTTCTACTAGGTCTTGCTCTTTAAGAAATCCTTACTTTTAGTTTTCATTTATAAAAACCTTTAATAATTCTTATTTTTCTCTAATAGTAATTTAAAATTCCAGCTTATTTATTACAGCTAACTAGATTTGACTCATTTTCGATATGTTTGTGGTATTAATGGTTTCAAATGTGTTGTTTATTTTTAAATAAGATAGTTTATGCTAATTATCATACAAAATCTTGTTCAGGTTTGATTTTTAATTCATGTATGCAAGTTAAGGTTAGTTCTTATGAAAAATATTAAAGGTGTTTAATAGCTTCTTATTGTATGAAAAGTGTGGGAACCCTGATTAAAAACAATGTTTTTGTGTGCTAAATAAAGTAGACTTTCAAAAGTTTCATTTCTACCCTGCTCGTAATAAACATAAACATGAGCTATCTTTTTCGGTATGTTTGTGGTATTATTGGTTGTCCCTCAGCTTTTTTTAATTATTCTTTATTAAGAATTCCCCTTTTTCAACATGAAAAACTTGCATTTAGTACAAATAACAGTAAAATGACTTCCTCTGAAGGTGACTTTAAATAAATTTTTTTTAAATATATTCTATTTTAAGCTACATGATACCATTGCATAATGAAAGGTTGCTGTAATATGATAAAAAATATAATCTGCAAAGTAATAAGTTGATTTAGTGCTCAGTTACAGACTTTTAATCAACTAAATGTTTTAAAAAGCCTCTTCAGTACTTTTCCGTTAAAGGAGGCCATTGGCAAAATCCAAGTGTGGTACGGATTCTGCGCCAAGATAATTTTTGCCAATAAATGGCAGCAGCTGCCATTTTTTAATAAGTTAACTGCCTATGGTTGCCATGATTTGGCTTGGTTTTACGTAAACAGTTCTTAACGCAGAATCCGTACTGTACTTGGATATTTTTTGCCAATAGCACCCTTTAAGGGAAAAGTACTGTCTCTTCTGTATTAAAAATGTATGTTTATAATATATATTACTTTTTTACAAATATATTTAAACAGAATTTGTTTGATAGTATAATTTAGATACACATGTCCAACAGGGCAAAATATAATGGTATTCTGAAGCTGTGGTTTCCTTAACACAAGTTGTGGTGTAGAAAGTGGGATGCTAATTTTACCAACCGTATTGTTATTCATAAAATGTTTTGTAATTACATCTGTTCAGTTTGCTTTTTTTGTAATGAGCAATTAATAAAATATTTTGATTTTGTATTTTCATTTATAATGTGAAGCTGCTATTTAAATTTGAATATATATATATGAAATTGAGGGTGTCATGACTCATTTTTATTGCATTTGAGATCTGATTAAATAAGTAAACAATGTTTTACTGTTCAAGTATTCTGTGTGAAATATACAGGGCTATAAAAATAGTTTGCTAAAATATGAGAATTGTTGATCTGATCATAATTTTAATTATTTAAAAGGGTTATTGTTGGTAACAATAAATAAAGGTATTCAGTTTTTAAATAAATAGTAATGCTTATTAGAAATAGAATTTTTTTTTAATTATATTTTCTACTTAATATGTGGATATTTTATTTGTTGAAAAAAAAAATTACTTTAATATTGGTTGTTTCCAAATGGATATATTTTTAATTAATGCATGATTATACTACTTCATTGCCCTAGCTGAAGAACCCATGCAGTTATATCCTCATTGAATGTTGAAATGATAACTATTTTTTATTTATAATACATTAAAATAATTTATATACAAAATATTATTTATAAAACTATATAATATATGAAAAAGTAATAATTTAAAACAAAAAAAAATTATTTAATACAAACAATATTTAATTTAAAAATATATATTCTATCCACAGCTATAACAAGCAGGGGCGGGGGGGGGAAACGCATTATTCAACATTTAATGCACCTTTAAGTTGAGGACAGAAATCATAAATATTGATTCATCCTTAACTTCAAAATGCGGTACAAAAAATATAAAAGGGGGTTTAAACTATCACCATAAAATGGTATAACAAAAACGCAAATATTGGTTCAACGTTTCACCATAAAATGGAGTAGCGAAAACACTAATTTTGGTGCAATCATGCACCATAAAATGGGGTAGCGAAAACGGGAATCTTGGTGCAACCATGCACCATAAAATGGGGTAGCGAAAACGGGAATCTTGGTGCAACCATGCACCATAAAGTGGTGTAGCGAAAACGCGAATTTTGGTGCAACCTATCACCATAATATGGTGTCCGAGGTAGCACCATTATTTCGTGAAACTAAGCACCAAATGTTGGTGGCAGCTAAATGGGCACCAAATTTTGGTGCAGGGTGGAACCAAATTTTTAACAGTGAAGTTTATCTCGATTGATTTCACATTGCTCTTCGAATCAACAGTCGAACTCGAAACTGTATTTTTATTATCACATCGTCTTTAAGTAGGGGTTCTGTTAAACTTTTTAGGGGGTCCGGTACCAAAAAAAAAACTTTATTTATAAATATTTTTATGTCAAAAATATATCTTATGTATGAGATACTATTTATGTCTTTGAGATAATTTTTTTTAAATATTATGGTTATTTTTGAAAAAATTAAAAATCAAGAAAAATCCGTAGTATTTGATCTTTGCGTATTTTGATATAGGTCAAGAAAAAATAATTTTTTTCAAATTGAAAGGTTTCTGCAATACATAATTACATAAATAAAATTTTATCTTCACAAAATTTTGATGGGTGAATTAGAAAAAATTCCAAAAATTCTCAAAGTTAAAATATTGAAATTTTCGATTTTTTTATGTTATCTTTTACTCTAAATCTTATATTTTAAAACAGAATTTAAAAAAAAAAAAAATTCTGTAACGAAAAAAATGTTTCAAACTGTATAAATTAAATGCCCCAAAAATTTGAATAGCTAATTGTTAATGGCTCTATCAATATATCGATTTGAACATCTGTGAAAAACACTAGTGCCCGAAAACCGCATTTTAAGCAGACGCTTCAAAGCGTTACAGCCGACCAAACGAGCTTAAATTGTTAACTGAGTAAATAGTTAAATGTGAACTCAATCTCAGACAACACTTATTTTATTCCCGCGATCGAAATGTAGCATGTTTATTAGTCCTTATTTGAGGTGCCGACCAAACGGTATAGTGGTTAGCGTGCTAGCTTCTAGACCGCGAGGTTGCGGGTTCGAGTCCCGTGTTAGGCATGGGTGTTTGTAAATGTATGTTGGCTTGTCTAATAACGAAAGTTTCGGCGCATTATAGCCCTCGTGTTGCTGACGGCGCCAGATAATCTGAAAACAACCAACCAACAACCAACCAACCTTATTTGAGGCCTAATTACTATAGTCTGATTTTCTCTTGAGCCTAAGTCATACAACGGGTCTGCCAACCCGATGGGTGTGGATTTAGAGGTCTGGCCTCGCATGCCAAAGATGCCAGGTTCGAATCCTGGGTTCGGCATGGATGTTCGTTGTGGTTCGGAATCTACGTTAAGCTGTAGGTCCCGGCCTGATTAACCGTTATTGTGCACAAAAATAGGTCGTTGAGCATACAAACAAGCTGTACCAAACCATACGACGGGTCTGTGGACGGTCAGCTCTGCAATACAATTTCAAAAAACGAGAAGATATGAAGGCGATGGTGACAAACTTCGTTAATTGGAGGCAGATATTTGATTCTCTTTATAGGAGCTCGGCACTTGGATTTCAGAATGACGCGATTGTAACTGATATCCTCAGGGGTTGTCAGGTGCGTTTATTATGCTTTCTCCCATGCGAGATAAGTATAGCGCTAGAAAAAATCCTCAATATATCTAACCTATTCGACATTAATTTTCTAGGCAAAATCTCCCTGAAAGACATCCTGGAAGGCAATATTCCCTTCAAATTCGTTTGTCGCATCATTAGGCTTCGTATAGAAAAATCGGTATTTACGTATTATGTTAACTGTTGGTGACAACATTTCAAACCTGCTGACCTCTTCGAAAGTCCAGTTTTTCTGGGGCCAACGTCGGAGCTTTCCGTGGGATGTCGGAGTTGGGCTACGGACCGGACATCCCTCCGAACCGACCGTTTTAAGGGACTAATGGAATCCGTTTGCCGAACTTTTTGTCTAGCCAACGGTTGATGGGATAATACGCAAGTTCTGAAAAATTAAATTTAGCCAACTTTATAGTTGGTTGTATTCAGATTATCTGGCGCCGTCAGCAACACGAGGGCTATAATGCGCCGAAACATTCGTCATTAGACAAGCCAACATACATTTACAAACACCCATGCCAACACGGGACTCGAACCCGCAACCTCGAGGTCCAGAAGCTAGCACGCTAACCACTACACCGTTTGGTCGGCTGCCAACTTTATAAGGAGGGTTATGTTAATATACTTATCCGGGGAAAATTGCTGGACTCGTGGTTCGTAGCCTGATGAAGTGACCAGCATTTAAAAGGTCTCGGGATCAAACTCTTCAAAACCATGCGATATGGTTTTAAAACAGAGCAGACACGACGGAAATTGTGATTGGTTGTCTCGTATCGATTGTCAAGCTACCTTGTGGATTTTTCTGAGTTTTCTGTATGAAACGCAATGAGATTTCTTCCGGAAATACTTTCCAGAAATCAACCCTTCTCTTGACATTCTAAATCACGTTGTAACGATAATTCGTTACAGTATAGCTTCTGTGACTAGAAAAATCCTGTATAACCAATATTATGCTTATCCAAATTAACGGAATTTCTAACAATAAAGCCAACAGTCTGCATTTTGTTTTCAAACTTAGTTGACACGATGTCGATTCTGACGTATAGTCTCAAATCAGTTGTCTATCGTCCTGGCGGAAATTTCCGGGTTTTCTCCCATGGGATATGCAAATGCGGACCCAGCTTTCCCCTGCGTAACTCTTGCGTTTGGAAATATCCAATGCAACCATCGTGGTAGAAAAAAATACAGAACGTAGTCCTTATTTAAATACAAATTGCTATATAAAATCAATAAACTCTTAAATATACCTGACTCCCATTACTTCCTAATCTTATTTAAATCCAAACAACTTTTCCATTAAACAACCAAATCCCTTTCACTTTCATATTAACTTTCCGTAAACCGTATAAATTCCACCTTTCGTTTATTTAGTTCCTAGTTAAATAATCAATGTATACGATGTACATACAATTTAATCTAGCAATTGACCTATCTTCCAATTGATCCGCCTATAACTGCACTCCGAATCTCCTGGCTAATACATTAACACTGAACTGTCTTGATCTCTAAATTTGACAAGGAATGTCCAATTATATGCTGGCTGTCATGGCTATATTTCCAGTGGTCTACGTCATTAAACTGAACAATTCTAATACTAGCTTGTTATGGATTGTATACTTATTTGGTTGGTTGTTTTCAGATTATCTGGCGCCGTCAGCAACACGAGGGCTATAATGCGCCGAAACATTTCGTCATTTAACAAACCAACATACATTTACAAACATCCATGCCAACACGGGACTCGAACCCGCAACCTCGAGGTCTAGAGGCTAGCACGCTAACCACTATACCGTTTGGTCGGCTGTATACTTATTTGCGTTTATATAGCGTGTAGGCAGTTTTGTTTAGTTCCTACAATTTACTTAAAGTTATGCATTGGATTATTAGTTAGCATTGTTAAAATCAAATTATCGGAAAAAGGAAAACAAATTTTCGAGTACTTATGTTCTTGGAAAATAATATATTTTGTCCCTATCAGCGACCACTTTTTTAATGTTAACTGAAAATATACTCATGTATAGAATAGTAATTAATTTTTTCTTATGATCCAGACACCTTACCGACATTCTTGTAAAAATATGTAATAATATCGTTATTCTTGATAGAAGTTTTGGCGCGCTTTTGTTTTTATTTTAAAACTGGTTAACTGCTATTTGGCATTATATTACTCATTGTAAATTTGGTGAGTATTAGGTACGAAAATGACATAAATTAGAAACTTGAAAATAGAGTATAATGCATTTTATTTTATTCAAGGCGAGACCGAAAAGTAAGGTGACTGATGTCATAATAATCACTGTATTATATATTTGCAGATAAATACATCATTGTCCTTTAAAGTAGTTCCCGCCGTCTACAATACACTTCTGACAACGTTCATACAAGTTCTTGAAACTTCCGAAAAAGTCTTCCTTTGAGACTGTCTTAAGTTCCTTGGTAACAGCAGCTTGAATGTTTGAGATGCTTGAAAATCGGTTTCCCTTCAGTGCCAATTTCAGTCTAGTATTACACCCTCCTTATTCCCCTGATCTAGGGCCAGCAGATTTTTTCCTCTTTCCACAACTGAAATTGGCACTGAAGGGAAACCGATTTTCAAGCATCTCAGACATTCAAGCTGCTGTTACAAAGGAACTTAAGACAGTCTCAAAGGAGGACTTATGCAGAAGTTTCAAGAACTTGTATGAACACGTTGTCAGAAGTGTATTGTAGAAGGTGGGAACTACTTTGAAGGACAGTGATGTATTTATCTGAAAATATATAATACAGTGATTATTATGACATCAGTCACCTTACTTTTCGGTCACACCTTGTATTTGAAATACTTAAGTCAATGTGCCGACCAAACGGTGTAGGGGTTAGTGTGCTAGCTTCTAGACCGCGAGGTTGCGGGTTCGAGTCCCGTGTTAGGCATGGGTGTTTGTAAATGTATGTTGGCTTGTCTAGTGACGAATGTTTTGGCGCATTATAGCCCTCGTTTTGCTGACGGCGCCAGATAATCTGAAAACAACCAACCAATCGGAGGAATTACTTGTTTAGAAGTTCACCAGAGTTATATATTATACTATATGAAGTGTCCAGCATACAGTTCAAATCAGTTCATTCCATGTTAGGAGCATGCGCTTCCCCATGAAATTGTGTTCCCGATAATCTGGATAAGTCCGAGATATCTATAAGGGAAAAAAATGGTTCAAATTGGTTCTGTAGATCTCTAGTTCTTATCATACCCCTTAAGGGATGCAAAAGGAAGAGGGAGAAGGGTTTTCTTTAAATTTCAAGCAACCAGGGATATTTCACTTGTTTTAAAAATCAAGTATGAAAACTTTCACCATGATTGAAATAAAAATCACAACTTCAATAACATGTTGGGCTATTCTGTTTTTTTTTTTTTTATTTATTTATTTTATTTTTTAACTAAACACATTATTTGCAAATAAACTGTAGGCCAGAAGCAGATGTCTTAGTCTTTTAATTGGTAAATCATTTATAAATTTTGAATTTGTATAAAGAGATAAAGTTAGTTCATCACAAACAACACCTTCCAGAAATATTAAAGATTATTTTTGTACTATTTTACAAAGCTTCTAAAATTTGATGGTTGATACACAGATAATAAAATAGACACAATAACAAATAGAATTATCATTCACTGAATACTTAAAAATAGTCTATAACGTTAAGATCAAAACTAATTTATTAGTTTTAATTCATGTTGAACAATTTTGTATTAAGGGCTTTGTCAACTTTATTTGCATGAAAAAAAAACGCTATTTTTTTAGTAATTTTTTTTAAAGAATACTGTTATGTTTATTGGTATAAAACTTGTAAGGCTTAACAAAATAATTCGTAAATTTGAAAAAAAAAAAAAAAAAATTAAAAAAATATTTTAACCCTTTTTTAGTGGGAAAATGCTGTGAGTCCTTAAAAAGTAGGTATGTGTGCGCTGTTGAAAAAATCTCAAACTACTGAACTGATCCTTATGAAATTATATCCGTTATATCCCTTAACAGAATTAATGCAAAACTTTAATTTTTACTATTTTTTTGGCAAAAAACTTGCAAAAAAAACACGTTTTTTAATTTTTTGTTTGTCTGCCATTTTGTTATTTTTGCAAATAAATTAATATTAGAGGTACGGGATATAGCCACTGTCACACTAAGCCTAAAACCATTCAATTTTTTTATTTCAGATAGGCCGTTGTTCAGATTTTTTCAACAGCGCACACCTACCTACTTTTTTAGGACTCCTGTTTACTTGGCAATTTCACACTAAAAAAAGTGGTTAAAATCAATATAATTTATTTTTTTTAAATTTTTTTTTGTAATTTACGAATGTTTTTGTTAAGCCTAACAAGTTTTATATCAATAAACATAACAGTATCCTTAAAAAAAAAATTAATAAAAATAGCGCGTTTTTTTCATGCATCCAAAGTAGACAGAGCCCTTAACCCTGCCGAGAACGTGAAGTCAAATATTGTCCAAATATAAAATGTTATCTGGAAAAAATTTAGGTGGGTTAAATTAATTTAAGGGGGGGGGGGGGGTATGCGCTTTGAAATCTTTATTTTGAAACAAGTGAAATCTTTCATCCTATCAATCCTATTACTAGAAAGATTGTTTATTTTGATTTTTTTTTGTAAAATAATTAAGTGGCATGCATTTAAATCCTCAGGATTGAGAGGTTTAAAACATAATTTAAAATGAGAAGTAAATTAAAAATTCTTTGCGTTTAGAAAGGATGTTTAATACTAGGGTTATGACGTAATCTCTTATATTATGTAACACATTTTCTTATACTTTGAACATTCAAGAAATGTTATGAAATTATTATAGTGTCTTCAAGCTGTTAAAGCCTTAATTTCTCATCTTTTGCAAAGTGCTTCTTTAAGGATGTTATAATAAATATCGCCTTAGGAGTATCGTATTACAAACATAAAACGAAATAATATTGGCTTAAGCATCATTTTTAACACTAGATTGCCTAAGCAAGTCATTTTGACTGCTTTTGAATTTCAATTAAAAAAATAATTATTTAAATAATGACACAGCTTCTTATAATTTTGTGACTTTTTCTACAACATGTAAATGGGTTAATTAATCATTGTTGTTGCCCCCCCCCCCTCCTTCACTTCCGGTATATACATGTGTGTTATACCTATATTGCCGAAAAGCAGTCATTTTGACTGCTTGGAAAAGACCAGTTCGGCTCTGGATTGGAATAACATAACATACAAGTTCATGATAAATTGTCGATTTCGACATATACTTGATAAGTTGCAGTTGTTCAATAACTAAAGTTATTGTTAATCGTACTTGTTATTCGAATCTTTATGCCAGGCCTGGCCACGCGCTTTGTTCCCTTTGAACGCGCTGTAACGTAATTCAGATGGGTTGGTTGGTTGGTTGGTTGGTTGGTTGGTTGTATTCAGATTATCTGGCGCCGTCAGCAACACGAGGGCTATAATGCGCCGTAACATTCGTCATTAGACAAGCCAACATACATTTACAAACATCCATGCCAACACGGGACTCGAACCCGCAACCTCGCGGTCTAGAAGCTAGCACGCTAACCACTATAACGTTTGGTCGGCGTAATTCAGATGGGAAGGAGGATCACTGAGTGTACTGTAATCGATACGGCTAAAATGTCCAGATAATGTATAAATTATTTTTTTTCGAACTGAAATACATTTTTTTTATTGTTAATTCTTATTAATAACTTGTTATATGACTGTAAGTGATATAAAATATATTAAAAATTACTGTTAAACAAATTTCTTTGCGCATTAGTTATTTTTTCACAATGCTGTCATTTTGACTGCTTCCAGGTAATATAGGTATATACTAAGCTCCCGCCTTTCTAGTGTTAATATCCTTAATGTACGTAAAGTAATTAAGATATTTATAAAATAAATGAAAAATAAACCTTTTAAACAACTTCCAATTAAGTGGTAAAGTATTGCGACGAAGTATCGTTTCAGAACCTTTTACTCAAATTAAAACATGGTATTAATCAGAAATATTGACCTAGGTGTTCTGGGACATAACTGAGGATGCTTAACTCTTTCTGTTCGTGAAATAGAAAACCGTATCCCAGAGAAGACTTGTTATTCGGTTGGCTTGTTATGATATAGTGTTTGTTATGTTGAGTGTTTTATAAATTTTTGAGTTTGCAAAAGTTGGAGGACGTAGCGTTTGTTTAATTAATGAGCTTAGTCATTTGTTTAAAATATTGAATAATTAAAGGAGTTAATGATCTCAAAAGGGATAATGATTTAAGCTTGAGTGGTAATTATTAATAGATAAATAGATTTTATAATGTTTTAATTGTACATATGAAATTCACATTATACAACGTTAATTTTATTATTTAAATTATTCATTTATCTCATTGAATAAGCACTTTAATTACTATTGTACACTCCTCCTTCGATGAGGAGACATAAATTGCTGTATAAATTTTTTAAAAAATCCGCTTTCTCAAGTTTTGAGCACTTGAAAAAATAAATCCTACATATTAACTAATAAATTATGGATTATAGCACATTAACTAATAAAATACGGAAATGTATTTTATTCGTTAATGTATTTAATATTTAATACGCTGATATGTGTAAAAATCCAATACTAAAACATATAAAACACATTAAATAATAAAATAAATTAATTTAATAATAAAATAAGAGCACATTAAATAATAAAAGATGCACATTCAATAATAAAAGCACATTCAATAATAAAAGAAGCGCATTCAATAATTAAGTATATAGAACACATTCAATTAAAAATACATTAAATAACACATTAATAATAAATTTAAATTACATGAGTCAAAGTAATTCTGAATTTCACAAAAAAATGAATATTACTCGGTATGTTTATTTACATCTAAAATGCTGTTTTGACAATAATTTTAATACTTTTTATATTCAGCTACAAAGATTATCAAAATCACAAAATATTGAATGTTAAATAAAATAATTGTGTTATTCTCATTTAAACTGCTTGGCAATTTAAAATGTATGCTTGTAATATATTCTCCAGTTACCGAAATTTTCTGTGCGATTCTATTTTAGAGAAATTACCATTTCTTTCAAGTATTTTCTTAAAAGATTTTTGAAATATTTAAAAATATATCTTCTTTAATTTGAAAAGCATTTTCTTAACATGAGAAAGGTCCCGGGATCGAATCCAGGTTGGGTTCGTCACTTACAAGCTCTGCTTTTAAAAATTAGCAAACAAGGTCATTGTTTTTGAAATTGTCTTTTCCCCTTAAATTCCTCCCAGAATGCGTACCCCACTATTTTATAGTCTCAATTATCTCTAAAATGACCCAATTACCTTATATTCTATGAAACTTTCACGGAATTGTTTCCTAACTAAAATGTTGTTTCTTCAAAATGTCAGGATTACTTAATAAAGTGTTCTTGTAAATATTTTTATTTGTTCAATTATTAAATGCAATCGTAAAGTGCAATCAAACAAACAAAAAATTCTTTGTGGGTTAATACTGACCCGTGGAAATGCAATTTCAATTATTTCGACCAAACTATTTCTATGGGTTTTCTATGAAAATAAAAAAATATTCAAGTATAAACAAATCCACGCAAGAAGATGCATTCTTTTACAAGATAATCCTATTAATTTTTTGTCTTTTATAATTGAATTCGAGGGATTTTTTTTATGAAGAATATAGAAAATGCTTTAAGGTTACTCCTCTAATATGAACAGCATAAAAAGAACCGCATTATTTTAAAATTTTATTTAAAAAAAGTCTATCGAAATGCGCTTGGCGTTAAAAAAAAAATCTCTAACAAAAAAAATGCTTATATTAATAACATAGCAGTTTTTTAAGCCAAAGGCTTATTTAAAAATAATAAGTCGAACGCTAATTGATTACAGCGAAGAATTCATATTCATTCGCGGTTGTTTATTAGCCATGTTTTTATTCTCTTCTGCCAACTAAACTTGGTCCATTGTATATTAGCTTACATGACAAGTAACTTTCCAATCGACTACTACATTTGTGACAAATTTCATTTTGTTGATAATCAAAGATACAACTTTTGTATCATGAAAAGGTTTTAAAAGTTCTCCAAATGAAAATGCAGGAATGATTTAGAAGTCACTGACAGCTTCAATATCTCTTCTTTACGTCATCCAACCAATTAGTAACGCTAGCAGGAAAATCCAGAGAAAGAATTGTTAGCTTTCAATACCTTCTCTTTCGCAAATACCAAGCAATTCAGATTTTTAAGTGTTGAATAAATGTATTAATGCTGAATTTTTCTAGTTTAATTGCATCATTTAATACTGAAATTTTTGTTAAATGTAGGTATTTATTTGTAGTTAATTATGAGTGCTTTTACTGAACGCGTGCAGTGTTTTATTTAGTGTATAATAAACCTGTATCAATAAAAATTACATTTCGCATTTTAATAATTTAAAACGAATGTTGTGGTCAATACACTATTTTTATTTTGAAAAAATAATGAAAATTGGTCAATGCAATTTTATTTTTACCTGGAAAATATAAATTGTTTAAAGTAAAATACTGAAGGCGTATAAGTAAACCTGGTACGTACAGGATATCCCATTAATTCGTAAATAGCTTTAAATTTCATAACATTGTATTTTTAATGCTCGGTGTGCGAAAAAAAATTAATCTCAAGAAAAAGGTTTGGAAGTAAATGAAAATAGTTAAAATTTTTGTCGATAGAGGGCCCTGGATGTAAGATATGACGAGACACATATGAATCGGAGTCCTATAGATGCTGGTTTTGCGATAAATGATTCATTTATGATTTTTCCGGTATTGTCACTCGCTTGCAATTTGTCATTTGTGGCGCTGCAATTTGTCATTTATGATGATGACAGACGAACAAGACAAGTAGTTTAGTGCTATGATATGCTATGAACATTTACCTCCATGTAAATGAACGTTGCAGCGGCCTCTATTGAACAAATTTGAACTATTTCTTTCTTTACTGAAAATATCTTACTGAGAATAATTTTTTCGCAAAGAGCATTTAAATATACTAATATTTCAATTTTTATGAATTTTTAAACTATTTACTAATTTAAGAGACGGGGGTGGCACCTAGAATTTAGGCAAATGAAATTATTTTCGACATTGGTAGTTTCTTACTACAATATCATTTAAAAAAATAAGTAACTTTCTAATCGAAATTTTATACTTAATTCAACCTGGTTATAAATTTCATATTTTAACAATAATTTCATACTCATCCTATTTCCATTGTTTTGTACTTTGTTTTGTTCTTCTTTATGATGGTTCAGCGACATTGTGACTGACTTGAAATCCAGTCATCAAGGGTTCGTAACCTAGATTTCCTCACAAATGCTGCTTTCAAAAATCATTAGACTCTGACTGTTTTAGACTTTATATGGCTATTCGGATGTTCTGTTTCCTGGTGAAGGTTTTCCCTCCTTTGAGATGTAAATTCGGAACAGTACCCTTTGAAAGTCCTCAGTGAAGGTTCGCCTTCTTTGAAAAGCCATCAGATCTCTAAAATTCGGATGTTGCATGAATGTTTCAGAAAAATACAACTCTCGTATAGATCTTATATGAAAATTCTATGTGACCAATCCGACATTACATTTATACTTTAAATTACTGTAAAAACTTCTCCAACCGTAACTTACTCTGGAATTACCGCTCTGACCATGCAAGCCAAACATGCTTGGTTCGAATTCTTATTTGAATCCACCTTGCAATTCAGATCCCCTTATTAAGCTGTAGGTAAACTGTTAGCTTTCATTTTGGCCAAACATTATTAAGAGAGCAAACCAAATCCTTCAATTTTTTATGACCATAACATTTCCATACTCATTTCACCTGTTGACATGTTTTTGTTGATAGTAATTTCATATTAATTTCATATATCCGTCAGTAGTTTCATGAAGATATTCATTATCTGTTAGCAGTCTCATTATTATTGTATTCATTGCATATTCTGTAGCACTTTCATGTTAAATCATTTCATACACATCCCATTCACGTTGCAATTTTAATTTTTTGTATTAACTTTAATATTTATGCCGTAGTAGTTTTATACTCGGTTCATCTCTACTACTGGTATCATGCTTGTAATAATTTCTAACTTATTCTATTTCTATTGCTCCTTTTTGAATCTATGCTTACAATTCTGATCAAATATTGAAAAAATTTCATCCCTTTTCAGTCATTTATCTATAAAGAGCTATTTTGACATAATTGTATTGCTTAACACATATTCACAATGTTTTTAAAACCTACTGTTATATTTACCAACTAAATGACCTCAATGGTGCTATTTGCATATACAGATAAAATAAAACAGATAAAATAAATTATTACTAAAACCTAGTCTGCATAGCGACTATGTTATAGTGGTTGGGTACAGTTAAAGTGTTCCTGTTAAAATCTGGCACAAGCTTACTGTATTCAACAGATGGTCATAAAATTTTCATGAATCTATAAAGAAATAATTAAAAAATTAAGTTTTAAAAATACTCGACTTTTTTTTAAATAACGCTCAATGACTACAAGATATTTAAACTTTTATTGGATTATTTCCTTTCTTGGCCTAAAGTTTCATTCAAGACCTTCCTTCGCTTGTAAAATTACTTCATTATCTATTCTTCAGAACCAAATGAACCCAAGTCATAATTGGCCAATATTAGAAGAGTGGGAATAATACATGAGAGAAAAATTAACTCTCCTGTAATATTCCACTACCAATGGACTCGCTCCAACATATAACGCTTTATTGTAGCTCGCTGAATGATTTAAACACTTTTTGAATTAGTTACGATGGTTCGATATAAAGCGAACTTTTAAGATCTTTGCAACAAAAGAAAAGTCACCAAATTTGGACTTAGGCTCCTTGACCTTGAGGTTCAGACATAAGTCAAGTGCTGCATTTCCATGTGGTGGTAAAAAATTTGCCTCTTTAGAAATAATTTCCTCATAGACTCGATAGTATGTGCACAAAATTCAATATATTCCTCAATAGTAGCCCCGAACCGAAGTAGGCTCGTTGACCTTGAGGTTCAGACATAAGTGCTGCATTTCCATGTGGTAGTAAAATATTTGCCTCTTTGGAAATAATTTCCTCATAGACTCGATAGTATGTGCACAAAATTTCGTTGAGATGATCATTATACCATGTTCTAAACAGCCGTACTTAGAATTCTAACCGTACTGTATGTAACATCAACCATCAATTCCAATCCCTTGCTGCTGAACAGAGCAGTCTCGATTTCAATTTCTCAACTGTAGACCACAATACCTTGCTTCCAACACTCCAATACAATTCCTAGTCACGGAATCTTATTCATCTCATTACTTTTTATCTCCCCCCCCCCCCTATTTACTCCTCCTTAAAAAGAATTCATCGCAATCCATTGAATAGTTTTAAAGCCTCAACGCCTTCTCTGAGAGCAATCCAACTGGCAGATCCTCCTGTGAAACGAGGCGTCTTCCTTTTCGATTCATTTGAGCCCAACAAAGGCGCTCCTCCAAAATATTTGCGCTCTGGAGTGGCCTAGGTCCCATTGTTCCCGGAGTTGGGAACCTGGAGAATCCCGTTTTCCTGGTGCCCCCCCGCTGCCCACAAGTCCCGCGCAATATTGATTTGCAATTGCCTGCTCGCTCAAATCAAGGGTCTTTGCTTAGTAGGGGAGGGGAAGAACTTTTTCATTACTTTTAAATTCCGATTGGGTCTTTTTTTTTTTTTTTTTTTAAAGACTTTTTATGATGAAAAGGGTATGAGCCATGAAAAGGATATTAACCTTGAATTTTCATTATAGGGAAGGTGTTCTTTCAAACAGCCTTTTCAGTGAGTTTGAATTTCAGCTTTTCGAGTGGTTATTGTCCTGGATCTATTTTAGATTTCAAATGGAAGGGTTCGTAAAAGTTAATGTTGATTTTTTTTTACTTTTAAATATTGGGTATTTCGGTATATCAATATTTTTTAAAGGTTAAATTTTCTTTGATGGGAAAGTTGGTTCTTATGATCGTATTGTCCTGGATTTTTAATTTTGAAATGAGATTGATTTACGTAGAACAAATTCATTTATTTCTTTTAAATTGAATCAATTCTTATTGGTGTATATTTTATTATGCGGAGGGTATTAAGCTTGTTTTAGGAGTTTCTTTCTGAGTCTTTATAACAGTAAGTAGGAATTGCAATTTTTTGTAGGTTAATGTCCTTTTTTCCCCTTTTCTTAAAGATTTCAAATGTGGGTTTCGTAAAAGGTTTAATTCTATTACTTTTAAATTTCGATAATTTTTTTAAAAAAATTCTTCAACTTTTAAATTTCTTTAAGGTTATTCTTATGGTTATGTTGTCCTGAATTTTGAGTTTTGAACTGTGATTGGATTACATAGAAAAAACCACAATCTTCAATATTTAATTTTCAATTGGTTTTCTTATGGTTATTTCCCTAATTTTTTATTCGTCATTACTTTAAATTTTTTTTCTTGTAACTGTTTAATTCCATTTGGTTTTTCATGGACATTTGCTTATGAAATAGTTTAAACCTTTTTAAATTTCCATTAGAATGTGTTTTTCTAATACGGGGTCTTTTCAGTTTGTTAATTATAATGAATGTTCTTGCTATTAGCTTATAGTTTAGCTTTGTAATGCGAATGGAACCATAAACGAAAAGTTGATTTTCATTGACTTTTAAAATTAGATTGGATAATTTTAGTAAACATTTTTGATTTAAAGGGAACGTTTTTTCTTTTCTTTAATCAATTGTCTTGGATTTTTACCTTAGAAATGTTTTTAGTTTTAGTTTCATTATTTTTTAAATACAGTTATATTCTTTAATGAACCTTTTTAACTATGAAGGGGGTATTAACATTCCTTTTTCATTAAAAAATTTATTATTTTGGTTTTCTTAACGGTATGAATTTATATTGATTTTTTTTTTCTGATTATTTTACCTTTCAAATGTGAATCAAAGGTAGCAACCTTCTATTCTTAATTAAAGGATAGTTCTATTCTGAAGGTTATTGCTCTGTTATTTTTACCTGAAAATGTCATTTGTTTTATTACAACCACTTTTTGAGACTTTACTTTGAAATTCCTCTTGCTTCTTTTAAATGGTATCGAACCACTCTTGATGGTACAGATCTTTCTGTAACTATGTTCGGGCACTTTATAGCCTTTGTGTATATCTGGTATAAAGAAATATACAGTATAATCTTTTTAAGATATTTGTTTCCATATTTTATTGATATTTGTTTCCATAAACGTGAAAGATTGCTTTTGTTAACAAACTGGGCTCTTCAGCAGATTTGTGTTCTAATCGGGTTTCTTGTGGATATTTTCCTGGATTATTTTGCTTTGCAATGTAGTTGATATACCTCTTGTGATACCAATAATAAAAGTAAATTCCGTTCTTTTCTTTTAAATGTGTTAGTTTCTGCCTTGTGTATTCTATCCAGTGAATTTAGTGTTATTTCCTATGGCTATGTTAATGTATTCCTTGAAGTGAATAATATTGGAGGTTTATTCATAGATTTTTATTTTAAAGTCCAATTGAAACTTTTTATGTTGTTTGAATTTCAGTTTCATTTCTTATTATGGTTTTTGATTTAATAAGTATACATTGATTTGTGTTTCTTTTAAGTTCTAATTATTGTATGGCATATTCACTGGCAAAAAAAATTTCTCCTTAAATTTTCATTCAAATTAGTAGTATTTTCTTTCGTGTATTCTTTTACTTACGAAAGTTTTTTTGTTATTATTTGATTAACTTGTGTAGTATTAGATTTTTTTTCTGTGACCCTTGAATTTTTTTAAAGGGACTTGGAGACCTTACAACTATTTTTTTTTTTAATTTAAGCCTCTAAAATTATAATTTTTACATATTTGGAAATATAGCTAAGCAATAACTAAACGTTATTAAAAAAAGTTCAAAATACTCTAAATTTGTAATATTTTAATATTTTTTAAAAAATTCATAAAATTTCAAATTCTATTTTTTCCATTTTTCAATATTTTTTTCTGTTTTTTTTAAAAAACGTAGTAATATTCTCAACTTTTGGTCATCGTACTTTGAATAAGTAAAATAGCTTTTTTGAAAAACAAGAAATACTATACCTATAGGTAAAAATAATCGTAAAAAATCGTATTTTTCGACATTTAAATTAGTTAAAAAAATGGTTATATATAATTCAAAAATCATGGCTATTTTTGTCAAATAGATCTTCACAATGACACAAAAAAAAAATTCAAGTCATTTCAAGAAATAGAAAACGACCTAAGTCCAAAAAAAGAAAACATTTCAGGAGAGCCGGAAAATGAAAAACACTCGCAACATGTACTTAAGGCTATGACTAACTACCAGATTGAATTTGAACTATTGCTGCAGGAGTTCGCACTTAGGGCGTTCTCCAATTTGTTTGTCTTTGTCTTTAGGACATTTTTCCGTAAAAAAAAAGATTTTTGATTTTTTTGGTACTTATGTAGTTTTCCATTTCTAGTCCTCAATTATAACCAATCCGTAAAGTTTTTATTTTCACATTCTTAACACTGATAAAGCCACCAATAAGTCGGAAAGTTAAAATTTTGACTTGCACCACTTTTCCGGATCATTGTAAGTTAACAACAAAAACAACTTGTAAACACCTGCAAAAGAATTGAAAGCTTGTACGAAAACGAATCTAGCAGTTACAAATGAATACTTGCAATTACGAACAAAGCAATCAATATCACGCAGTGTTCCGAAACGAATAAAATCGACCGAAAATACCAGAGCAAGCTTTAAATTGCCTTTTCAAAATTTGTTTGCGAAAAGAAAGCCGCTTTCTAAGCAGTCATTGTAAAACATTATTCTCCGTAAAAAAAAAATATGTATCAAACTAATGTAGTATTTGCGTGTCAGTCTGGGTCTTTCAGAATTACATGTGGACTTTTCATTAGATTTTGGTTATGACGTTAGCAAAATGCCTGATGAGGACTCCAATTAAAATCTCTAACTATAGCACACGCTATCCTGACATCGCATTAAATATATTTGCTTTTCGATTTTTATTTTAGGAAGCGTCTTAAAGTTTTCTAAGATCATTATTTTTAACTTAAAAAATGTATATGTATCTAAAATAAACTTAAAATGTCATAAGTAAAAAAACGGGTAGACCTGAAGGCGGTTGTGGCATCCCAGGTAGCACAGTTGTATATCTCCACGGGAATGAAATGGCCGATATTCTTGCTAAGGAGGGTTGCAGGATTTCATCATCTCCCTCTTCCGTACTTACTTTTTTGGAATTATACTCTCTGGAAAAATCAAAGATCTCGGAGGAGTGGAAAACACCCCCAACCCATAATTGGTACAAGGGCTCTAAACCGGGTTTGTCCCTTGACCTACCGTGTGACAGACGTACCCGGACTGTTCTATCAAGGCTTGCTAGCGGTCACATCAAGTGCCTCACTTTCAACGAGGGCAGGAAAACCTTCGCCACCTGCACCAAGTGCCAAAATCATCAGGCCTCTCCTGAGCACCTCTTGGATTGCATGGGACTCTCTAAGGAGGATCTCTTTAGCAATCCTCTCCTAGTCTTCGACTTCCTTTTAGTCAACGAACTCGTGTATCTTGTCTGAGTCCGTCAGACAGTGAGGATTAGCAGCAACAACAGTTGTATTGGTCAGTGTTGGAAACAAGGATTCTGGGAAGATTGGCCAGTCCATGCTGAACCTCGAGCATCGTTCCCAGATACGTTTTTTTATTTATGTTTTTTATTAAATAAACATATCAAAACCATCACATTTTTTTACCCCTCTGTCTTCTCTTATAATACTATATTTCAGTTTTAAAACTTCCAGTATATTTTTTCCCAGCACTGGGCGAGTTTAGCCAAGATCCGTAGTAACAGCCAGTCTTCAATTGTCAAGCGGGATTGGCCAGTGTCTAACCGATATTGGCCAGCGGATTTGTGCTACTGAGGATATGATCTCGTGTTGATTGTCGAACTACATGGTGAGCATCCTCCAGTTTTACCTCCATATACAGAGAGCTTCTTGTAAAAGTCCTCCCGGAAAGCATCTGAGTGCAGACTATTGTTTGTCTTCCAAATGCCTGATTAGATAGCCGATCTTTTCGTATAGTAATTTTAATGTTTTATTATTGACATCTACATCGGAAGCGCAATACTCATATCCAACGACCAGTCAAGGGTTTGTTTTGCTATTCGATTTCGTTTTATTAACCTTTTCAACCCGAATAGGTATATGCGTGCTGGTTTTTGTAAGATGTATTGTCCCAACTGTTTTTGACAAGACAATATATCCCATTAGGGTCAAATTACTACAAGATATATTTATTACAATCTCCTAGAGACTGATACAAATAGTCTCAGTCGACAGTACGTCCTAGGAGATTTCTAGAAAACGGATAAAATGAAAAACTTAATCCTGGAAGACTGATACAAATAGTCTGTCGTCGCCAAGAAATTTCTAAGAAACGTGTAAAATAAGAAACTTAAAACTCGTTGTATACTTATTTTATATTTTATGTCCAAATTAAATTACTTTTCATGACTAAATTTTAATCATGCCAACGTCAGGTTAAATTTTGGATGTTTTAGTCACAAATTCTGTTTCTCTTAACATTTATGATATTTCAGTAACTATTAGAAACAACATAAATACAGAATTAGTGGGAGAAAAACAATTTAAAGATTCTGAAGGGGAAATTACGGAATATAAAGAATAAGTATTTAAAATGCAAGTAATGCGGTGCTGCAAAAGTACAAATTAATTAGTTTCTTACGCATTTCGCTTGTTTATGAATTCTAAACAAGTTTGGTTCTAACAGTCACTGTCACTTAAGACCGCTTCTTCACATGTTTCTCTAGACCGAGAGGCGGCTGCGATTTTTGGACCCCATCGAACATCATTCTGAATTTTTTATAGAAATTGAGAAAAGTGAGTAGATTAGGAATCCACTGGTCTGCCGTGGCAAAAATGGCCGAAACTGATCAATAATCGACTTGGAATGAGTTGAACTAAAACCGATCGCCAAATATGTCATAACTTGCCAAAAATAGAACAAACTTATTCGTCTGGCAACCCACTTCATTTTGATTTTCAATGAGAAAAAGCGCAAACGATTTCTGATCTTTGGCTCAGAAAACTTATATCTTTTAAAAGTAAGCCAAATTGGTGACATCAGTTACGTCATAAGTGACGTAATATTTTTTGCCTACTTGGCTCCCTTTTAATGGATGCAAATAACCGTCGCCAGATATTCGAATCGTCTGCAGCCTTCTTAATTGAAAATTAAAGAGTGAGGGTTACCAAATAAAAAAAAATGCTCATTATTTGGCAAGTCATGGCGCATTTGGCAATTGGATTTAGTTCAACTTATTAAAAGTCGATTTTTGACCAGTTTCGGCCATTTTTACCACGACAGACCAGTGGATTCGTAATCTACTCACTTTTATCTAATTTCTATAAAAAATTCAGAATGATGTTCGATGGGGTCCAAAAATTGCAGCCGCCTCTCAGTCTACTATTACGAAACGTCATTTTCCGGTACCAAACCTGTACAATTTGCCAAAATTTCATGTATGAAATATCTCCTCCTTGTTGAGGTAAATGGCAAATGATAACAAAAATCTTGCCAATTTGAAGACAAATATCAATAAAATGCCGCCAAATAGCTAACTTTATAGAATAACATGGTGAGAACTAACTAAACATCTGAGAGCTAATCCGATATCTCTATTTGGAGCCAAGATCTCTCATTGCCAAGGAAAAGTGTCCCCCTGCTATTGAAATTCAATAGCTGAAAAATCGCTGTTTCACATGAAATTTGAAGCATTTCAGATTGAAATTTCCAGTTGAATTTTATCTCGTCTTGACGAGACCTTTCATTTGATGTATCGCACGTGCCTATAGTATTAGTAGTTATGTAGGCACAGTAAGATCCTTTGAGTAAGCTTTCCTTTATGAAAAGTAGAATCTAAAGTTCCAAAGACTTATGACTTTATTCGTGAGAATTTCTTCACTTTTTCAAACGATTTCCCTCGAAAAAATATCTCAAAATCACAATAGCTCATGTAACGCATCGTAGCTTCATGCTAATACCTAGAATTGAATTTCTTATAACGATCATATAAAACTACATTTAGGACGATACTGAAATATTTTCTGACAGTGTACAGAAATGATTTTAAAGGATTCTAAAAATCTTATTAAAAAATCGCGATTTCTTCGTAAAGAATTTAAAACACTTTTTTTTTTTTTTTTTTTTTTTTTTTTTTTTTTTTTTTTTTTTTTTTTTAGAATGGTGATAATGTTTTGTTCGAATTTCTACGCCTTTCAACCATTTCCCACTAAAAAATATATCTCAAAATCCCAAAAAAGCTCAATAACCTTCATGGAATTTACCTAGAATTTAATTTCTTATAACGATCATTTACAACTACAACAGGACGATGATAAAATATTTTCTATTGTGTCAGTGAGCAGAAGTGATTTTAGAGATTCTGAACATAGTGTCAAATATCGCGATTTCTTCATAAATATTTTCAAACACTTTTTAATTTTATTTTTTTTCATATTTACAATAATGATAATTGTAATGATATCTTCACGCTAATACCAAAAGTTCGAAGATGCATTTTTTTCGGCATTAGTACGAAATAAAATGATTTTATAAAAAATAATGAGTTTCGAATCTCAAGAATGAGAATCTTATAACGATTATTTACAACTACAATTAACAAGATATGAAATATTTTATCATATGTCGGTATGTAGTAAATTTAATAGATTTTAGTATTATGGAAATTGTGCCAAAAGCTCATGATTTTTTCATTCATAAAGAATGTCTAATGCTTTTTACGGAAAAAAAATGTAAATGTACAATAACGATAATGCATGTTTAAAATTGAAATTAACTCTAATTTCATTCAAGATTTATTGCAATGTTGTTTTTACCCTTAATTACAATTTTAATCTACTTATTAGATGTGAAATCGAAACACCTTATATTTAGTGGTTTTTCACTCAACGTGTTGTGGTAATTGTCTGATCAATCCTAAAAAAGTATACAGAATGAGACATTAAAAATTCAACCTTAATTCCTTATTCAAGTCTAATAATCATTTTAAACTGAAATATATTAAATATAATACTTCGAAAACACCATAAAAACACTTCTAACTAACAATTAGCTGTACAAGATTTCAAAACACTTTCAACTAAACATTATTCTTCATCCCTGGATATATTAGCATATCGCCATTGCAAACCATAATCAAAAGTCATAATTGAGCAAGATATTGCCAGTTGACAACATAAATCGAACACTTTTTTTTACCATTGCAAACCATAATCAAAAGTCATAATCGAGCAAAATATTACTTGTTGACAACACAAATCGAACACTTTTTTTTCCCCCGATGTCCACCCGAATTATAAATAGTGATAAATTAAGCAGATGCCTTTTTAACTTAAGTAACATTTAAATTGGTCTTCAAGGAATTCACTCACGTGAAATCTAAATATACCTAAAGATGCAACTTAAAACCGTCCTCTACAAACTTCTCCCCAGATGGTTCTAGTTTGTTCAATTTTACAAGCTAAATGAGGCCAATTACCACAAGTAAACAATTACCATAACGCAACTTCCAAAACTCCAATGCTGTGAATTTCAGACTTGGCTATTAAATTTCAAAGCATCTCTTAATGTCTCACGTTTTGATAATTTAGGGTCTATTTTCTTAATAATCTACTAATTGGAAGGTTTGAAAACGCTTGGCGCTGAGCCATCGCAGATGGATGTGTCCTATCAATTCATCCTACTTTTACCTGTGTCTTTAAGCTCGTCATAATGACACGATTTTTTAAAGCCTTAACGGGAGTGGTTTTTTTTTTGTTTTTTTTAGATCGAGTGTTTAGGGTTTTCATACTTAACGTTAATTAATTTTGCTCGTTATTAAAGAGAAGACCGGATGACTAATTTGTTGGATCTTCCGGAAAGGCTTCTTTGTTTCTTTAACTCCAGCTTTGTTACAGAGAAAAGAATGTGTTGTGTAGTGTTTGACTACTTGTTTGTTTTCAGGGGTTTTTTTGTTTGTTTTTTTTCTGTTTAAGATTGAAAAGGTATTGTTTTTAAACAAAATTTACAAAATAAAAACTTAAATTATTTTCTTGAGTTTTTAATTTGAGATAATTACAAACGTGTCGAAAGTTATTAATGTTGTGCTTGGTTTTTATATCCTTAAAATCAGTTCTTAAAACAAGAACTGATTTTAAGGTACGCTGAGAGAGTATTCTACTCAGAAATGGGAACCCCTGGCTTATTAATTAAAGTAAAAAAAAAATTAAAAAACAATGACGTACCCAAAATACAAGTGCTCGTCATAAATAAAAGTAGTACCATTTATTTATTTTTTCAGTTCTAAAATACATTACGTATACATTCTGTAATGAGAGGCTTATTATTTCAAATTTCAGACGAAAAAAATAATTGCTTCAAAATGATTCTCGCGTTAAATTCGAAAAAAAATTAATTATCTACTATTTGCGAAATAATGAAACGAGCTTCTGTGATCGAGTATTTAAGAAAAGCAGCTGAGCGGAAAACTTCCGGTATCAAAGCAAGCCGATCGGCACATTAATATTTTTATTTTGAATGAGTAACTTTTTAAATTATAATTTAAAATCAATTATCTTAGTATATTATGTAATATGCAACTTTGGTGTTTCTGTATTGTAATTCTATAAATTCTGCATCTTCTATTATGTTACTCACTGTATTTTGTGTTATGCAAATTCTATTTATATATACGTATAATTTTTTTTTACTTGACCAACCCTGTTGGGCCTTGAGCCTGTTGGTCTTAAAATTTGTATTTGAGTACGTGACTAACTAAAGTTTGAAACAAATGTTTTTGAGTTCCAATTCAATTAAAAAAGAGTATATTCTACTGATTCCTATGTAAGTAGCCTGTTTTAACAGTGTAGCTAGATTATAATTTTTAACATTCGAAACAACTTTGAAACTGACAACTCTACAACTTTCGTTTTAAAAACATTGAAAACAGCGCTTTTCAACCATTTAAATAACTCATAATATTTTTACAATGATTCCCCTTTCTAGGTTAAATACTTTACTAATATCACCTCGGCCAACCACTCAAAAGATAAAATTTTAAATTTACTGAATACTGGATAAAGATAGTTTAAGGGGGTCCGGTACCGAAAATAAAAAAAACTTTATTTATGTACATTTTTATGTCAAAAATTTATTTTATGTATGAGATACTATTTATATATCGTTGAGAAAATGTTTTTTGAAATATTGCATTTAGTTATTTAAAAAAAAATTAAAAACCAAGAAAAATCCATAATAATTGATGTTTGCGTATTTTGATATAAGTCAAGATAAAATATTTTTTTTTTCAAAGTGAAAGCTTTCTGTAATACATAATTATATAAAGAAAAATTTGTCTTCACAGAATTTTGATAGGTGAATTAAAAAATATTAAAAAAATTCTAAAAGTTAAAATATTGAAATTTTTGCTTTTTTTTTGTTATCTTTTACGCTAAATGTTATATTTTAAAACAGAATTAAAAAAATAAAATTCTGCGAAGACAAAATATTTAAAACTATATAAATTAAATGCTCCAAAAATTTAAATAGCCAATTATTAATGGTTCTGGAGATATATCGATTTGAATATGCAACATCTGTGAAAAACACTTAGTGTTCGAAAAACGCACTTTAAGCAGACGCTTCAAGGTGTTACGCCCATTAGTGATGTTTAAATAACAGGTAATTTTGTGGTGTTCTAATCACCGGAGGATTAAGATAAAAACATCATTCTCTTCAGGAATGTATGAACTATTATTTAAAATCAGAAAAAAAATTATTTGGGATTTTTGAAAAAATTTCTGTACTGCACCCCTTTAACCTTATTTTGTAACGACTTAGATTTAGAAACCCATTTAGTGTAATCAATCTTGGTTAGTACTGAAAGAAGTCGTTACCAGTTCTAGATATGCCAGCTTTTCGACAGATTTTTTTTTTTTTTTAAAGTTTTTGAGGATTTACGAACGTTCTTTGAAAGCTACGGAAAATACCTACGCAAAATATCTTTTTGTCGATACTCGCCAATTTACTCTTAAAGTTCTCCAATACTTTCGCTATTGCCGAGATTTACGCTGGTATAATACTTGCTATTTTATCTTTTATTCATTCATAGTAATGTAAGAGTATTGGCCGTAGGTAAACCATAAAAAGTATTAAAAATCCGTGACAACTACGAAAAATTTGTAGAAAAGTTAGCATCTCTGTAAATCTACAAAAAAATTTTTAAAATGTACGAAAACTATATTAAGTTTATTAAAAACTTAAGCTAGTTTTATCTGTTAGTAGAAAACTTAAGGCGTCTTCTCACTTTAGGCACCTCGAAAATAGGCTATTTTCGCGATTTTTTTTTTCGAGGATTTTGGCAAACAATTATGGGATAAAATGGATCCTATATAATAAACACATCTTTCAAGTACAAGAAAAAATTTTATTTTTATTTTTTTGAACAATTATTATAATAAAACAGTAGCATCGAAAAACCCGTGTAGAAATGTAATGTTCGTGGCTTGTTGATGAAATTTCGGATACTATCCGGCCGATTGTCATGAAATTTGAATGACATATTCTTCATAGTTATGGCTATAGCGCATATCATCAGATTTTTGATATTCGCGAAAATAACAATGTCGCACGTTTTTCGAAAAAGTAAAAAAAAAAACCACGTTTTTTTGCAGTTTTTTGTAAAAAAAAAATACTTCAAATCAAAATTTCAAAAATCTGATGATATGCGCTATAGCCATAACTATGAAGAATATGTCATTCAAATTTCATGACAATCGGCCGGATAGTTTCCGAAATTTCATCAACAAGCCACGAACATTACATTTCTACACGCGTTTTTCGATGCTACTGTTTTATTATAATAATTGTTCAAAAAAATAAAAAAATAAAAATTTCTTGTACTTGAAAGATGTGTTTATTATATAGGATCCATTTTATCCCATAATTGTTTGCAAAAATCCTCGAAAAAAAAATCGCGAAAATAGCCTATTTTCGAGGTGCCTAAAGTGAGAAGACGCCTTAAGCTAAAAAAGTTATTTCAAATAAATCTCCATAAAACATCGAATTAAGTAAAACCACGTTGATTTGAATTTATAGTACAATATCTGTAACTATTCTATGCAAATTATTTTCTATTTACGTGTATATATTTACTCGACCAACCCCGGTGCCTGTTGTTGGTCTTAAAATTTTTATTTGTAAGTATAAGTCGTGCTGTTGGACGGTTGATATGCCCGTATATTTACTTAGTTATGCCTATAATGTATATTTGCAACGTTATGTTTCATACTCCTATAAAAATTGCAGCATTAAACTAGTTTAATAGTCTTATAGTTATAAGATTCGTATTTTAAAATTACTTAATTACTTTACTTAAAATTACTTTAAAATTTTTATGTATTTGCTCAAGAACGATTGTGGTATTATTACGTCAATTTTGAAATTTTATTGTTTTCACTTGTGTAACGCTGTCTCCTGATATTTGTTTTTGTCAAATTTGTCGTTTTGAGTACGTTATCCGGTATTTTATGTAACTTATACAAACGATTTAAATATCTTTATTAAAATAATAAAGCTTAATTCTCTTATATTGACATTTCTGCTATTTCTCTGACTTGTACCACCATAAAAATAATTAAGTACTCCCCAAAATAAAGTTTTAAAAATTTGGGTTAGTATTTTCGACTTTATGAACAGATCTTCAATTATATTTTGTGTGGCAAGTTTGATATATCGGTTACGATTCGTAAGTTAAAAAAAAATATTAGGCGCAGCATAGCCAACATTGGCTCTTGTTCTTTAAAACACTACCCAACCAATCCATTTTATATGGGAGTTTGAAAATGTGACTCTCTTAAAGAGTTCCAGACAGTTTGAAAGTTTGACCTTCCTAGTGAGTTCCAGACAGTTTGAAAGTTTGACCTTCCTAGTGAGTTTCCCTCTCTTCCTCTAAAAGATCTCCCGGAAGGCGTTCCACGCTTAAAATACGGACAACTCCCAGTCGTCGTCTTGATCTATCAATATTCCGGTGCAGATAACCTTCGTCAAGTCAGCGTTCGCCACTAACTTTTAGAGGCGGGCCGTATGACGTATGTTGAAGTTTTTAGCGGGCCGGGATGAACCAAAATATGTATCTTTAATTATTATCGATTTAACAATATATAGCATTTTATAAAACTGGAAAAAAATATTGATTTTTTTATCTTAATAAAATTACAATTGATATTTAATATTTTTTTTTTTCAAATAATTAAAAAAAAAATCGTTTTCATTATCAGTAAATCAAAGTGTAAAAAAAAGTGACTCTATTGTTTCAACATGACAATGCGACTTGTCAAAATCGCGCATGCGTATAAGGTTGAAATCATGAAAAATCATTAAAAAATCATCAATCAGCAATTGCTAAAAAACGACTAACGATTTTGATTAAAATCTCTATGCTAATGCCTCTTAAGGTGTTCTAATCGTTCCCATCTCCGAAAATCCCGTAGAAATGCGATAAAAGCGTAAAAAGTTGAAAAACGAATGTCTTCAACACAGAGCTCTCTGCCCTTGAGCATCGCCCATCAATTTTTTTTTGTTTCACGCACAAGAAAGGGCAATGTAATGTATATCAAATAACATCGCCAATTTCGCCATTTTGGCGGATATTTTTGCATGTGTAAATATTATTGCCAAAAATATCGCCAAAATTGTTATTTTTATTTAAATGAGTTAAGGGGACATGGGACACTGAAATCACCAAAAATGACGTTTTTTGTTTTCATTCTATAAAAATTGCTTATGCCACTAGCTTTAATTTCGCGTTTGAATTTTTGAAATCCGATGATTTTAAGTGGTAAAATCTTTATTTTAACTAATTATTTTAACGCATCGCACACTTGTTGGCAAAGGCTAAAAATGCGTTTTTCTCAGCTTTGCTTTTTCCCATTTTACTTATGTTCGAAAAGCTCCTTGCGATTTATTTTTTGATAAATCCACCTAACTTTTTTGTATTAATAATTTTTAATGTACTATAAAGAAATTTACACATGCTTTTTTATGTCACATAATTTTTTATATTTTTTTTCATGTTGGGAATTTGAAGTATGTGCATTTTTTAATGAGAAATCACTGGCACCAAGTTTGAAATTTTATTTCTGTTCAACTATTGCACCTAAAGATAAAAGCATGTTTGAAAATGTTTATAATATATTGATAAACAACTTCAAATTTTTCTTTCATGTTCGTCAAAATATTGTGTCGCGAGGAGCATTTTGAAAAAAATTAAAATTTCGTGTTATTTTAATGCATTTTTCTCAATAATTTACTATCTATTTTATATTATCTGCTCAAATTGTGTTGTTTTGTTTAAAGTCACATCTTCTATGTTTATGCTAAATTTTATTTAATTCTTGGCAAAACTAAAGAATTTTGGCAAAAGTGTCCTATGTCCCCTTAAAATGTGAAAACGGTAAATAACACCAAATCAAATTATAATGCAATGAACAATATTAAAGTGTAATTGAAAGTTGTGCGATGTTCCACACCCCTAGTTAAATTAGTTAAACCTTTGTTGTTGATCAATAGAAGTAGGGCCACACGCGCTTGAAATAAGCTTTAGTTCTAGTTTTTTCTCCTATAGGGAAGTAAGCGGGAATCTAAGTGCGTGCTAAGCGACATAAAAGCTACATCCCGGAAAATGTATATGTGTCACTCGTCTCTTTGCGGAAATTCTTTTCAAACATCTGTATTGTGAAAGTAATCTTGCGTCGTTCGATTTCCACTAAATAACTCCCTTTCAAGAGAGATTGTGTAATAAATAATTCATTCCCAAGATCATACAAATTAGATAAAAAATAGCGTATCTTCTTTTGTATAATAGCATACGAACCTCTTCGGGGATGTTGAAACAGAAAAACGTGACTTCGAAATGACTAAGTTCTAAAAGACAAATCGCCAAAATTTAGTCAGTGCTCAATATTCCTTTAACTATTGATTAATCGTGCTGTTGACTAATAGACTGAGGCGACTGCAATTTTTGGACCCCATCGAACATCATTCTGAATTTTTTATAGAAATTGGAGAAAAGTGAGTAGATTACGAATCGACTGGTCTGCCATGGCAAAAATGGCCGAAACTGGTCAAAAATCGACTTTTAATAAGTTGAACTAAATCCAATTACCAAATGAGCCATAACTTGCCAAATAATGAGCATTTTTTTTTTTATTTGGTAACCTTCACTCTTTAATTATCAATTAAGAAGGTTGTAGGCGATTCAGATATCTGGCGACGGTCTACTTGCATCTATTAAAAGGGAGCCAAGTTGGCAATAAACATTACGTCATGGATGACGTAACTGATGTCGCCAATTTGGCTTACTTTTAAAAGATACACATTTTCCAAGCCAGAGATCAAAAATCGTTTGCGCTTTTTCTCATTGAAAATCAAAATGCAGGGTTGCCGGAAGAAAAAGTTTTTTCTCTTTTTGGCAAGTTATGACATATTTGGCAATTGGATTTTAGTTCAACTCATTCCAAGTCGATTTTTGATCAGTTTCGGCCATTTTTGCCACGGCAGACCAGTGGATTCTTCATCTACTCACTTTTCTCCAATCTCTATAAAAAATGCAAAATGATGTTCGATGAGTTCCAAATATTATACTCGCCTCTAGGACTATAATGATCAATTTCTCAATAGATGGCAGCCCATGATCAAAGCTTTCTTAGGCTGTTTTTGTTGTTTTTTAAATAATGTTTAATTTTTACTTTATTCTGTTCAATAATGTTGTGTTTTTAATTAAAATACCCACTTTGATATTTGGTCACGAATTTAATGGTATGCACGAAAAAGACATTTGTCCCCCACTCGACTAACCGCGAAACAAAAGGTCGCGACCAAGGGTTTACGTACTCGCGTCTCAAAGGCAGAATGCTTTCCTAGTGTGGCCCACCGGATCGCTATGTGGTTATCGCTCTGACTTCTCGTGTCAAAGGTACCAGGTTCGAATCCTGGGTTAGGCATGGATGTTCGTTGTGGTATGGAATTCGCTTTAAGCTGTAGGTCCCGGCCTTATTGGCCGTTATTGTGCTTACAAATATGTCAATGAGCGTACATATCGACCAACTTTCCTAGCATGAGAGAGCTATCGGGATGGAGCCACGCTTGGCGCTCTGCAGTCTGATTTAAAAGTAAGTAGAAATTACAGCTATTGTCGAGGCGTGGCTTTATCATTCAAGATAAACTTTCCAATAAAAGGTATCCTTTTGAGAGACCTTCCGGAAGTCTTGTCCCCTTAACCCTTGGATTACCCCAATATCCTCTTCTAACGATGTTCCAGCGTATTATGGTCCACGTGTACTTCTTGCGCCAGAAAATCTCTAATACAACCAATCATCTAACATACTTCCAGCTATAACAGAATCGGAATCCATCTTTTTTTTATTTCTGGACAGTATATTTTTACGACCCCATATTTCTTAATAAATGTTGTACCAGTTTATGGGGTAAGACATCTGCTTCTGGCAAATATCTTATTTACTACTGCTATTTGCTTTTGGTTAGTTGTTTGAAAATCGAAGTTAAAATAAATCGGAAATAGTCCACGTAACTTTGGGAAGTTATGGTAGTATACAGTATATGAAAGCACTGTAGAAAAAAAGAAAATCGTAATTTAGCGACGTTGAGGAATCTTGTATCTCTTAGCAATAGAATGCAATATCTAATAGTCAGGGAAGCCATAGAAAGTTTTGATACCTCATCGAACATCATTCTGAATTTGTTATGGAATGTAGAGAAATGTTAGATCGTGAATCCACTGGTCTGCCGGTGCAAAAATGGCCAAAACTATTCAAAAATCGACTTTGAATGAGCTGAACTAAATCGGACCGCCAAATGTGTCATAACTTGCCAAATAATAAGCATTCATTTTTTTATGTGAATTAAAAATTAATTGCTTTAATTTTTAATTTGAAAGTGGTTAGATACTTATTCTCTGGCGACAAATACTTCCATCTTTTAAAAGTGAGCCAAGTTGGCAATAAATATTACGTCACCAACGACGTAATATTTATTTCCAACTTGGCTCACTTTTAAAAGATCTTGGAGCCAGAAAAGACATCGTCTGCACTCAACTGATTCAAGGTCGATTTCTGAATAGTTTCAGCCATTTTTGTCCCGGCAGACCTGTGGATTCCTGATCTAATATTTCCCTACATTCTATAAAAAAGTTCAGAATTATATTCAATGAGGTACATAAACTTGCATTCGCCTCTCAGTCTATGACTATAGTAACTAACTGTAGTCAAAAAAAGTAATTCATCTAGGCAGTCTTAAATGCGCTGGCTGCTACGGTTTCACTTGAATATTTTTTTAAAAATCACAATCTCTCATTACTTTTACATTTTAAATTAAACAGGGTTCCCACGGTCATTGAAAGTCATTAAAAGTGCTTAATATTTTTGAACCTGTTTTCAAGGCCTTGAAAATGCCTAGAGGTCCTTAAAAGTCCTTAATTTTTGTGTATGTTGTCCAACTGAAAAATTTACAAAAATGCAACTCAGACTTGCTATCCCTGCGTGTCTGCCACTTATCCGCACTGTATCAGAATTTTCTGACGTATTTGTATTACGCATGCGCCAACTTGTAATTGTTTAGGTAGAATATACTATATAAAAAAATTAGATATAGTCATGATGCCTGAAGAAATTTTTTTAAAGGTCCTTAAAAGCATTAATTAGGTCCTTAAAAGTTATTGAAAAGTCATTGATTTTCATTCTGTGATTTGAGGGGGAACCCTGTTAAATAGTAAAACATTTGCAAAGGAAATGGTACGTTAAACGGTGAAGCGTTTGAGTTCTATCAGTTATAATATAACCCATAAAAACAAAGGTTTTAATATAAATCCTTTATATGCATTGCCAATTTTTATATTCGTTTACATAGCGCTGATTCTCTAAACAGCGTGTGCTAGGTGTTTGCATCTAATTTTAAATATCAAAAACATTTCTATCACCAAAATGTACGGCAAACTACGTTTCAAATATTATTTAATAAAAATGAACGTGAATGTATGCACTCACATCCAGATATCATTTATTTATTCTGATTAAAACAATTTTATTATTTATTAAAAAAAAATTAACAGGAAAGAGTTTCTTCGATGGTCGGATGAATGCTATTTCAACGCGGTTGGTTGGTTGTTTTCAGATTATCTGGCGCCGTCAGCAACACGAGAGCTATAATGCGCCGAAACATTCGTCATTAGACAAGCCAACATACATTTACAAACACCCATGCCTAACACGGGACTCGAACCCGCAACCTCGCGGTCTAGAAGCTAGCACGCTAACCACTATACCGTTTGGTCGGCCAGCGCGATTGGATGACGTAAAATAGGTTTATTAGTATTCCGCAAAAACAATCTTTTACTGACAATTACAGCCTCAAAATTTGATAAAAAATGCATCGTCATCGACATCGAACTTATCTCCCAAGTTTCAGCCCGATTGGATGACGGCAACTAGATTAATTAGGCTTCCGCAGATTCCGTCGTCATCAACACATACAATAGAAGTTAATATAAAGGATTTAAAAACAAATAATAAGTCAAAGTAAACCAGGGAACGTCCGGCTGTTCATCTATTGATACATAAATTTGATTAACTCTGAACCATTCGATTCGTAATAGAGAACAAAATTAAGTTTTGCATACGTAATACAAGTTAAGCATCATACAACGCAAAAGCAGGCCTTCTAATACGTACAACACTGTAACCTTTCCAAATGGAATAAATTCATTTCTCTTCAAAACGTTATTTTGTGTCGAAAGAATGTAATCTATCAAACGAAACATTTATTTAGAGGATTACGGCTTTCTTCATGAACTAAACCACTAAACATTCACGAAGTAAAAATAAAATTCAAAGCGGGAGGGAACTAATTTAAAATTGGCTGGAAGAAAGGATTTTGCACAATGATCAAAGAAAAGTGTTCGCTAGTTTTGCTTCTATAAACAAGCAATGTGTTTTTCGAAGTGTTTTCAAATCAAGGTAGATATATTTTTAAAACAGTTTCTTTACTACAAAAGATCTGAGTAATATGCTCCTTTCTTAGTGTATCTTGGATGTTTGCCAAGAGGCTGAAAATTTTCTGAATGAGATCCTTTCTTTCGAGACTTAAACATAAAATCGATGCTTTGTGTTACCAATGTATAAACATAGAAATTTATAAGCATTATATTACTTAAAGTTGTGTCGAACTCCTGGCTTAGAAGAACAGTCACCTTGAGTATGAAAGGATTTGGATTAGATTCCCTATCTTGGCGCTCTATAATATCTGATATAAAAAAAAATGATAGACAATACGACAATTGTGACAGTCTTAGTTTATTTATAAACTATTAGATTATATAGGACAGCCGGTTGGTTTTTCTGAGCTTTCTCCAATTTGAGTAGCAAAAGCAGGAAAAAACATAGTGGAAGTTCCTTCTTTGAGCTTCAGCAGGGGTAGCATTCGCCCTAAAATTCCTAATGTCCCTTATAGACTGAGAGGCTACTGCAATTTTTGGACCCCATCGAACATCATTCTGATTTTTTTATAGAATTTAGTGAAAAGTGAGTAGATTACGAATATACTGGTCTGCCGTGGCAAAAATGGCCGAAACTGGTCAAAAATCTACTTTTAATAAGTTGAACTAAATCCAATTGCCAAATGAGCCATAACTTGCCAAATAATGAGCATTTTTTTTTATTTGGTAACCCTCACTCTTTAATTATCAATTAAGAAGGTTGCAGACGATTCAGATATCTGGCGACGGTCTACTTGCATCTATTAAAAGGGAGCCAAGTTAGCAATAAACATTACGTCATGGATGACGTAACTGATGTCGCCAATTTATCTTACTTTTAAAAGATACACATTTTCCAAGCCAGAGACCAAAAATCGTTTGCGCTTTTTCTCATTGAAAATCAAAATGCAGGGTTGCTGGACGAAAAAGTTTGTTCTCTTTTTGGCAAGTTATGACATATTTGGCAATCTGATTTTAGTTCAACTCATTCCAAATCGATTTTTGATCAGTTTCGGCCATTTTTGCCCCAGCAGACCAATGGATCCTCATCTACTCACTCTCCTCCAATATCTATAAAAAATTCATAATGATGTTCGATGAGGTTCAAAAATTACAGTCTCCTCTCGGACTATTACATTTTTTGTTTCTTCCTAAAATTGTACTTAAATTTTGCGATAATTCTTAAAAAAAAAAACTCTGATTTCCTCAAAACCCTGTGTAAAAAAACCGATATTCCACCAGTTGAAAAAAGTGGATTTAATTAAAGTCGCATGTTTGTCAAAATAGTATAAATGTTTAATTGTATAACTTAATTGTTTGACGTTCAATTTTCTGAAAATTGGAAATTCTGAAAATCCACGTTAAGCTCTAGATCTCGGCCTGATTTGACGTCATTGTGCATAAAAATAGGTCATTGAGCGTATATATTGCCGTATTGTATTCCTTTTGGAGACCAGCCGACCAAACGGCATAGTGGTTAGCGTGCTAGTTTCTAGACCACGAGGTTGCGGGTTCGAGTCCCGTGTTAGGCATGGGTGTTTGTAAATGTATGTTGGCTTGTCTAATGACGAACGTTTCGGCGCATTATAGCCCTCGTGTTGCTGACGGCGCCAGATAATCTGAAAACAACCAACCAACCTTTTGGAGACCAATTTTTTGTTATTGCTCCTATTATATTTCTACAAGTCATGTTTTTATCGAATCTGAACGGATATATTCTTCTGCTAGACAAACAGTACCATACCTCCTTACTGAAATGTTCAAGTATAAGCTTTTTATTACTATACATCGAAACTGTCCGTGAATAAAAATTCCATAGAAATATGTTGTACAGTACAGTACGCAAAAAAACCCCGGACGATTACTATATCTTGTATTCTAATTGATAAAATAACAAAAGTGAAGTGCCATTGTAAATCGTAGAAGGTCTTTATTAATTGTATATATATATATATTTTTCTTTGTTATGAGAGGTCATTGCAGTATGGCCTACGTGTTGCCCTTGCACCGTTAAACTTCTACCTACCAACCATGAGAGGTCATCTACATATTAAAACTAAACCAAACTTTAAAAAAGGTAATTGGCAACCCCATAATATTATACCATATTTAGATTTAGAACCCAGCAAAACGTCTAAATACCAAATTTCATAATTTTTCAATGAGTGGTTAGCAATTTAAGTGATGTAAAAAAATGACAAATTAATGTTTAAAAAGAAAATTTGTTTTTTTACCATGAATTCTTAAATAGTTAATATATTTTTTCCATTTTTGTTTCAAAATAAGGGTCCGTATTAAATTTTTTAAAGATTGAGTTAAAAGTTACTTTTTTTTTTGCGAACTCTACCATACTAAAAATGTTTATCGAATTTCGTTGGCTATTTTACTACTTTTTGTTTATGTTTATGTCTGAATTTGTTTAGTGTTTCATCATTATCTCTTTTGATTTCATTATTTAATTTTTATCATTCGCATTCTAAAATTGAATTGTAAATAACGCTCTGCTTTCATAGGGTTCCCACGGGCATTGAAAGTCATTAAAAGTGCTTAATATTTTTAAACTTTTTTTCAAGGCCTTGAAAGTGCTTAGAGGTGCTTAAAAGTCCTTAATTTTTGTGGATGTTTTGCCCATTTGTAAAAGTTATAAAAATACAACTCAGACTTGCTATCGCCGCGTGACTGACACTTATCTGCACTGTATCAGAATTCTCTGTCATATTTGTATTACACATTCACCAACTTGTAACTTTTTTGGTAGGATATACTTTATTAAAAATTTATATATAGACATGATGCCTGAAAACAAATTTTCAAAGGTCCTTAAAAACATTATATATAGGTCCTTAAAAGTCATTGATTTTCATTCTGTGATTTGAGTGGGAACCCTGTTTCATTGAGTAACTTGTAACTCTTTATTAATGGTGCCTTCACTGATAACATTCCATAAACTTTATGCCGACCTTGTTTACGAGAACGAAAATTCATTTCACATGATATTAAATTTATTTTCCCATCGATTAACTCAAGATATGACTTATTATAAGAGTTAATAATTTTTCGTATCTGAAAATTGATTTTTGAATAAGGATCATATAATGTTCTGTTTCATGTTTTCACTATTATTTTCTTGAGTTTTTACATTCTCTTTGAACTAACATATTTTTAAAATCTAATATCTTTAATGTGTACTGAACTGATATATTGCCCTCGTTTAGCTCATGTGCCAGAAAAATCAATACACAAACTGCTACGAGTGGACTCTGCATTTAAGAGTTGGTTAGTTTGTACGCTCAGCGACATATATTTTTAATCGGGACTTACAGCTTAACGTGGATTCTGAACCCCAACGAACATCCATGTTTAACCCGGGATTCGAATCCGGTATCTTTGGCATGCGAGGTCAGCGCTAACCACGCAGCCATCAGGTAAGCAAGCCGACCAAACGGTGTAGTGGTTTGCGTGCTAGCTTCTAGACAGCGAGGTTGCGGGTTCGAGTCCCGTGTTAGGCATGGGTGTTTGTAAATGTATGTTGGCTTGTCTAATGACGAATGTTTCGGCGCATTATAGCTCTCGTGTTGCTGACGGCGCCAGATAATCTGAAAACAACGAAACATCAGGCAGGCAAAATTGCTTAGAGAAGTTTTTTTTTTTTGGAAAATCATCCAAGTTAGATATTGTATTCTATTCTATTGCTAAGATATATTAGATTTCTTAGCTTTCCTCAAAGTACTTAAATTACGGTTTTCTCTTTTATAGTGCTGTGACTAATTCTCAAGAATTTTTGACTATTTCCTATTTTTTAACTTCGTTTTTCTAACAAATAACAATAGGGGGAATTGTAAATTACTTATTCGTCAAAAGCAGAGATCTTAGCCATTATCAATTTTAATTTTATATAAAGGAGAAAAAAAAGAAAAAAACTATCCACAGAAAAAAATATATGAAAAATTTTAATGCATTATAATTTCGTTTCTTTGTGTAATATTGCATGTTTTCTCCTTGCTTATTTAGTTTGTTATTTATGATGAGATATTTAAATTTCTAATTCGTACCTAGTGCAACTCGATTTATTTGGTAACTATACATCTGGTAAATATTCACTCCAACAAGGTTTGGAAAAAGATGTGGTACTACAAGTTATAATAAATCACATGAAAAACCTTGAAAACATCGAATTATATTTGAACACCTGACATATAAATGCTTCTGTAAAGTTACAAACTTCAATTATGACTACATCAAAAGAGGCGATAAACCAAAATAACAATTTTCATCGAATCGCAAGGAAACAAGGTATATGTCTTCCTATTATGTCTACTTTTTATCGAATATTTTGCAAGTGTCTTTACGTAATAAGCCGAAAAAGTTAACTTTACAGTATAATTGAATGATAAATAATTATCAGCATGTAATTTAATGGATATTTCGCTGGATTTCACACATCTACCTGCTTACATTTTAAATACAAAGTGAAGAGACATTTTTATATTCCTAACTACCGTCTTTGTATTCTTTGTAACCCTTGAAACCTTAACTAGTCATTACAACAGTAAATAGACACGTTAAAGCTCCAAGCTAATCTTAACATGTTCCATTAGTTTGCTATAAATGCTTTTGACTAATTAATCTTCAGTGAAAACAACCCCATCCCTCAGCTATTGAACAACAATGGTTTTGGGTTAAAATGATAATCGATAAATTTCATCTCATTCAAGCTGGAAATAAGATGTAATTTGTAATATTCGGTGTTTATAATAAAAGTAAATGTTTGAATTTTAAGGAATTTCAACTTTTAACTGTTGTGGTTTGAGGTTTTTTGCGCAAGAGCAACACATGGTCCATACTGCTCCAAATAAATTGGTGAACATCAGTTTAAAGTTTAAGTAATATAGTATCAGAAAAATTAATATAAAAGTCCAAGATGAGATATTTTAGGGGGTGGAAGCATTCCACAAAAAATGTCTCGCAGTCTGTCAGACCGCTTGCATCAGTTAAAGGTTAATAAAACTTTTCGAAAGTGATAATCACTGTACAAATAATGTCCAATCTTCCAATTTCAAATTTCAATACTCTATCCTCTATCGCAATGAATATTAGGTATCTAATTCAATCCAAAACATGCACCTCGCTCCTATGACCTGGCTCTTTTGTGCAAAAGGTTGATAAATGTAAAAGTTAACTAATATACAATATCTCGATCAATAAACAAGATACAACTATAACAGTTATATTATCAAAAAAAGTTTAAATTTTAAGCAATTGAATCTAAAGGTATTTAAATATAGTTTCCGAAAGTGAAATCAGGCCGACCAAACGGTATAGTGATTAGCGAGCTAGCTTCTAGACCTCGAGGTAGCTGGTTCTAGTCCCGTGTTAGGCATGAGTGTTTGTAAATGTATGTTGGCTTGTCTAATGACAAATGTTTCGGCGCATTATAGCCCTCGTGTTACTGACGGCGCCAGATAATCTGAAAACAACCAACCAACGAAAGTGAAATCAAATACCCTGCAATTTTCCAACTCAAATCTCAATACCAATCAAACCAACCTAGGTGTCCTATCCGATCCAAAATACAATATCACATCACAACGGGACGTCTCTTCTGCGTTAAAGATTATTAAAAATGAACAATGTAAAAGTTTAAAAGCTGAGCAATCAATATTTCAGTCCATTATATCACTTAAAAAGATACAATTTTATAACACCTAAGCATAACATACTGTTGCACAAATTGTCTGTATATATTGTAAATAGTGACGTATTATTTCAAAATTCTATTGTAATTTATTTTTATCTTATTTTATTTATTAATTAATAGCGATTATACAAGTTAGAAAAAGGTGGCAACACCTAAAGCAGTCGAGAAGTTTCGAGATATTTCTTTTCTATGAATTGGCTGGAAATTTCGAGAATGTCTCACGCGCTTGTATATAAAAGACTGGAGAACGGGAAAGTTTTCAGATTGACTTCGGAGTTCGTTGAAAGCTGATCGCTTTGTTTACCTATTGGAGTGAGCTTGTATAATCGCTGAATTCGAAGTTATTTTTGTTGAAGCTTGAGAGTAATTAAACTGTTGCCCGTGAATAAATTCTGTGAGTTTTCTGAAGAGAGAATAAATATTTTTAAACCGTGAAAACTGTGCCATCATTGCCTCAGTGGAAAAATTCATAACAATACTTAACCTTTAACTGCTGCAAGCGGTCTGACTGACCGTGAGACATTTTTTGTGGAATGCTTTCACCCCCTAAAATATCTCATCTTGGACTTTTATATTAATTTTTCTGATACTATGTTACTTAAACTTTAAACTGATGTTCCTTAATTTGTTTGGCGCAGTATGGACTATGTGTTGCTCTTGTGAAAAAAAACCTCAAATCACCCAACCACAGCAGTTAAAGGTTAAGTTTTAGCTAACTAACAAATTCAAAGAGATTTTAAACAGTTTCCAAAACTGCAGAACACTATTTAAACACCCAATTTTCTTTGCTCCGAATTTCCAATCCCTATCGCTATCAAATCAACGCATCTGACTCAATCCAAAATATACTCCACGTTTCAATGACACGGTTCTTTTGTGCAGGAGATTAAAGTCCCAATTAAAACTTTACACGGCGACATTGACTACAAATACGTCACTATAATGCAACGAAACTTGGGGCGCTTAACGAATGGGGCTGCGATCATCGGGTGCGTGTGTTATGTAGAGCCCTAATGTGGTTATTGATGTGGACAGGGCCCTAAGTGAAAAGGGCATTTTCTATTAAGCCCCCGCGCCCTGGAATTATGCCGATGGCTTGAGGTAAATACGCGGACGCATTAATCGAGGCGACGTTGATAGAGTGTCGGAGACCGATTGCATCAATTGATTAGGGCGTAGATATGGGATCGTTTCTTTGACACCTAGCGAATTTGATTAGGGGGTGGACCTCGATTATACAGGTGCTGATTATCCGAGTTTCCATTTGACTGGTTTCTGTAATGCGACTCTGATATAATTTGTCAGCGAGTTGGAATGTGCTAAGTGATTAGTTACTTTGGATACATTGAAATACCGAAAAAAGGTTACAGACGTGATTTTGCTAGGATACCTACCATACCGTACATGTACATCTTACGGAGTGTCCCAAAAAGGACAGGTATATATGAAATTTGCATTGAAAATGAAAAAAAAAAAACGGAACTTGGTAGAAATGTACGGTTTACTGCATTCGACTTGGGAAACAAGAGAATTTTATTCCATCCAGTTTCAAAAATAGTTGCAATCTGTTGATTGGAGAAAAAAACCTAAATAAATAATAATAATGGTTTGAACATTTGAACATGTTGCACAAACTATATAACGATGTTTTCAAATGACCGTTAATATTTTGCACAAACTATACAACAAAGTTTTCAAAATAACCATTATTTACAGAAACTACATGGCGCAATTGAAACATTGTTTTATAATCTATGCAACCTGTTGAGACCGTTCTTTTTTTTTTCCTTCATTCAACAGCGTTGTTGAACTTTGTAACTACTTTGAAAAATAGTTATCGCCCAAGTAAAATACAGAAAACAGTACATTTCTATCTTCCTTTTTTTTAATTCATTTTTTCAGATGTGTCAGTCCTTTGGGTCAGTTTGCTTTAATCACTGTATTTATAAAACGGTAGACATCTGTGATATCTTCTGTTTTTCAATTGGCTTTTGAAGATCTGTGTTATCAATTAGAATGCCCTTGTATAAAGATTTTTAGTAAGTTAATCTTTGTGGTTACATTTCGGGAGATGATATATGTATAACAAATCGAAGGTAGATGGAAAATATAGATTTTTTGTAACTATCATTAAAAGATAATTATATCGTAAACTTGTACTTGCGATCTGTGACCAGAAAATGACTAAAGGAGTGCTTGACAAGCATAGCCTAGCAAGAAACTTTTCAAGTAACAGGTGTGGTCCAATGATAAACCCTCACCAAAGGACTGTGGAACGCTCCGTCTATTTTACGAATTTGATCGATTCATACTGAGCCGAAAACAACATTGAGCAGTCTAAACTTCTACCCTTTTTGTCTTTCAATGGTAACTACTTCAAACAACTCGAAGTCATAGTGTCTAATCGTTTTGGTAATCCGATTACTAAACAAACTACCGACTTAAAATTCATTAAGAAGGTTTAGGCATAAAATATGATTGCATCATATTTGGTAGTTTTATTAGCATGACTTTGCAAAACGTATTGACTTTTTATTACAAGTTTTTATTCAACTATTTCAATTTTTAAATAGTGGATAAATAGCTTTAATAATATGTGCAGCAATTTTAAATATGTTTTAAGTGTCAATATTTGCAAAAATTTATAATTTAAGTGTTAAATATCTGATAAATTTAATTATTACCAACTTTCAATTTATATATTGTGCTATAGATGAGTTTAGCGTGCCTAATAAATCATATGAATGTGACAATTAGAATTTCAGTTAATTCCATTAAGGTTTAAAGGTTAATTTCTCAATACCTTACGAATTGATTCTGTAGTAAACAATTACTTTTCAAAGTAAAATGTTACTCTATCCATTATTTCGTCACTCCCAATACAAATGCCCTGATCTGCCGATACTTGATATACTTTGTATTCCCAAAGTTTTCTATAAACAAACTGAAAAAGCTTCATTGAAAGTGCAGGGGCGCTTGTCCTGTCAACGCCCTTTTTACGCTCGTGAGCATTTAGAATTGGAGGGCAGAAAACTTCTGTAGCAAAATCAATAACGAAAAAATAGACAGGTAGCCACGTTTCGTTTTCATATGAACAAAATAAGCTGTAGAGAGTGGATGTAGCGTTTCCTAAGAAACTGGGTTTGTAAAAACAATCCATCGGGATTCTTCAAGTATGTACTTTTTCTATATCTAATCGTAAAGTATTAATACTTATAAATACTTTACTAGCATTCATAAAAATATCTACCTCAGAGATAAAGGACTTTAAATTTTGTCGGGTTATATTTATGTATTCTGTATTCATTCTGCATTATTTCCCACAAGAAATTTCATACAAGGCATTGAGATATTCATTTTTGAAGAGCAGTAATGGAATTGGGATAATAGCAGTTTTTTAATTTCAATTACAAATATGTTTACATAGGGTAACGAAAGTGTTGTTTTTTGTGCATTTTTCTACGTTTCGGAAGATCCTGACTTCAAGAAAAGGGTCTAGAAAAATGTGTGCCGGTGTGTACTTGGTGAGCATAACTCCCCAACGAAATGGCCTACGATGTTCGAATTTGGTATACGGGTTAGTGTGGTGGCCATGGGACTTACCATTAAGGTTTTCGTCAATATTGCGCATGCGCGTAAGGTAGTTGCCATTTAAAAAACTATGTTTTTCAGTAATTGCTCAAAAAGGCTCTAACGATTTTGATCAAAATTGCTGTGAATATGCCTCTTAACGTGTTCTAAACAAACTCGCCTCCAAAATTCCCGTAAAAATGCTCTAAAGACGAAAAAATTTGAAAAATGAAAGTCTTCAACACAAAGTTCTCTTCCCTTGAGCATCACTCATCAACTACCGTTTTTTTCCTCTCCTCTACTTACAAGAAAGGATAATGTCAGAAATTATCAAAAGCATATCGGCATTATACTCGTTAGAAATTATCAAAAAATATATCGGCAAAATAGCCATTTTGGAGTTCCAAAATAAGAATTATCGCCAAAAATAATGCCAAACTGGACATTTCTTATAAATGAATGATGAATGTATAAAACCGGTAAATAACACCAATCCACGTCAGTATAATAGTGTAACTGAAAGTTGCGCGATGTTCCACACCCCTTTTTTAAGTTTGATAAGCTCTCATGTTAAAATTAGAGAATTGATATAGTGTTCTTCAATCTGGGAGACTGCTCATACAGCACACATCCTACCAGGGAAATCTCTGGGATGTCCTCAGACATCCCCGGGACTCCGAATGACATCCTAGGGACCTCCCTTGGAGGATGTGTGCTATATGAAAGAATGCTTTAGATATAATTACCATATTTTAACATAAAACTGGATTGAGAGCTTTGAAAGTAGTTACCACGACAAAGCTGTATTTATAGATAAAGTGCTCTAGATACAGAGATCTATAGCGTAAACACGTTTTTTTTTAACAAGGTAGCTGTAGATGGCACTTTTAATTTGAGGTTGGGTAATAAATGAGTTCAGTTTAATACCGGGGGGGGGGGGGGGGATGGAAGAGTGGGCTTGGGTATTTTTTTATTCAAAATTAGATCATGGGATAATTTATTGTGAACGGAATTTTTTGTGGGTTAGACTTGAACGTTTTAGAACTCGTCGAGTGGCAATAATAAACATTACCATTTAGAATTTAAACTCGGCAAAATTTAAATGGGACTAGCAAGCTATCTATTCAACCATCATACGCGAGCATTGGAAACTAATATAATTTGAGAGAATAATTTGTTTCAAAATGTATGTGTGAAATCCAATCATTTTAGATAAATTATAGTTAATAATTGACAGAACATATTTTTTCTTCATTAAATGCCTTGGTTTGATGTATTGTAGAAATTCATACTGATTCATAAGATATTAAAATGACTGTTTGGATGTTACCGTTTGGAACAATCAGCTTAGAGTTGTGTAAAATATTATTAACCAAAATATTTAAGTTTATTCTCAAAATTGATAAAAGGTCTAATGATCTGTTTCCTTGTAACATCCTCGAGTTGCGTTATTTTCCCTCTGTTTCGAAAAAAACATTTTACTTTATCGCCTGAAATATACCACCCAATTTATACTAGATCAAAAGTATACTATTAACATTGAGGGAGTCTGGGATTCAAAAATTCTCAAAAAAGTTTTTATTATTGTAAAAAATAATGCAAATATTTTTGAATAAAATGGCATAAGAATTTTGTTTCTATCATTAGTAGTACTTGAAATATTTAAGTTTTTTTACATGACAACTGTATCTCAGACATGCTATCTAAAAACTACTTGAATGAACTTTCCACAATTATTTTTCGTATAAATTTCTTTAATTTGCCTTCAGGAATTAAGTTTTTGATTTACCTTTTTTTTTTAAAGTTTTAGAAGCTTAGTATACTATGGATTTTATACAGTTTTTGCACAAAATATTTTTTATTTTTTTTCTAATAACTTTATTGAAAAATCATGAAGACAATTTTTTATATAAGTTATAAGAAGTTATTTTATGCAAAATGAAGTGATTTTTTTTTTTAAATTTAAGGTATTATAAAAAAAAAATATCAAAATTTTGAAGTTTTTAATTTTTTTAAAAAATATTTTTTAAATTTGAAAATTTAAAATAGTTTTTCGAGTTTTAAAGCATAATACATTACTGCATAAAAAATTTCAGAAAAATATTTCTAAAAATAAAGATTTTAGAATTTTGAATCCCAGACCCACTTAAAATAGATTCAGTCCTTTCCCTAGAGGGAAAATAATTAATATTTCTAAAACGTTATTTACATATCTTAATTGATATTTCAGATCGAAAACATTGTTCTTTGAGTGGTTAATTTTTTCGCGTGCAACGACACATTATTTTCTATTATCTCTCCCATTAAAACTTTTTAAAAGAAATGGTTTGTGTCGCATAAGTCACTTATTTCTTTTACCACAACCTGAAGGCATAAAGAAGTATTTGTATGAAGACGCCATAGAAAATTACTTTCTTTAAGAAAATCCATGTCTTTATCCTTAACAAGTACATATACTATAGAGTCTCTTCGATTTTTTTATTTTTTACGAGGTTAAAGTGTTTATTCAAAGAACCAGCTCGTTAAAGTTTTGCTTTGTGAAAACCACGAAGCATTTTTCTGGCTTGAAAGGGGAGACTCTGAGGCGTCTAAGATTTTTTATTATCGAAAAATGTTTGAACTATGTATCCTACTGTGCAGGGAAAAAGCTTAAACAGTTATTTAACGTAGTCAACAAAGTTGCAGTGCAAAAGTTAATTTGTATCTTATTTTCAGGCAGTTTTAGTACGGAATATCATTAAATTGATTAAAATAATCATTTTGATTATTTAAAAAAACAAATACATTTACATACCTAGGATCAGAAGTAAATGTAAATAACGACGTATGCCAGAAATGCATAAAATAATAACTGCAGCTAACCGATGTTTCCATGAAATACGAAGGCATCTTGCATCATCCTTGCTGAAAAGAAAAACTAAGCTACTTTTGTACAAGAGTCTGATTAGACGTATACTGACCTATGCTGCTGAAACTTGGACGCTTACACAAGGTGACAAATAATCCCTTGCTGTATTTGAAAGAAAAATTTCGAGAAGCATTCTCGGGGTTGTATTTGAAAAAAAATACAAAGAACTTAATAATTTTTTCAATAAACCAGATATCATAAAGTTCATAAAAAAAATCCAGAGGATCAAGTGGATTGGCCACGTAATTAGAATGGATTAAAGAAATACAAAAAAAGATCTTTTTGGCCAAACCAACTGGGGTTCTCCCTAGAGGAAGACCAAAGATCAGGTTTCTAGACTGATTGGATTGGTTGTTTTTCAGATTTTCTGGCGCCGTCAGCATCACAAGGGCTATAATGCGCCAAAGCATTCGTCATTAGACAAGCCAACATACATTTACAAACACCCATGCAAACACTGGACTCGAACCCGCAACCTCGCGGTCTAGAAGCTAGCACGCTAACCACTATACCGTTTGGTCGGCCTAGACTGATTGGAAAAAGACTTCCTCAACAAAAAAGGTCAAGAATTGGAGAACAATGGCTAAGAACAGGGTAGCCTGGAATCGACTTCTTGAAAAGGCCAATGCCCACCCTGGGCTTTTGAGCCACTGAAGAAGAGGAATTATTTTGATGGTATTCTTGGTTCTTATTAAGAGAAAATTTATTTTGAACATGGGGGTATTATCAACAACTCCATTGGAATTGGAAGATTCACAGTACAGATGATCCAAGTCCATAAACGGATTTAAGACATGGTATTGGAAGTGGGGTTTTTTTTTTGTCTACCAAAACTTGTGACCAGTTACAGTAAAACCTCCAAAAATATTTTTTTATATTTGAAATTCCCTTAACCTGTCGCATTCGTGTATTTAATTTTTTCCCGTCATGAATCGCTCCCATCATTGCTTCATCATGCTGGTTTCCATTTTTCCCCAACATGAATTAAACTAACTTATAAAACCTTTAAATATAATAAAAAAATATGAAGGAATTTTCCTTTCAAATTTTGTCAATTATCATCTATTACTTTTGTTCTACTTAGTATAAAATTTCGTGATTTCTAGCAATACTTCGGCAAATAGTTTGGCCCTAAAAAATTAAGCATTCGATCTGTAGGGCAAAGTCAGGCTGGCGTCCCTATGATAATGGCTTTTAAAGTTCCATAAAGAGTCATTACTGTTTTATAGAGTAATCTAGAACTTCTATCGACATGGTTTGTCTTACCGTGATTTAAAATGTTTACTAACTAAATCAACTTTAATATAACACTTAGACTTGCTTATTGCTTATAAAAATAAAAGGACTTGCTTAGTGTAACACTTGAACTTATCCAGAGAAGTTTTGGTCCCTTGGTCTCAAAGTACCACATTTTGGAATGGTACGTTGAATTCGACAGACTAAATGGCTTTAAACTAGTTCCGTTTAATTTAAATCGCCAACAAACGTTTTATGATGCGTACCTACTTTACCAAATAATATAGCCGCTATCTCGGAACAATGACGCAACTACGAAAAGTGGAATTTTCAGGGAACGCGAAAAACCTAATTATTTTCACTATAAAATTAGTGACGCTTATCAACTTGGAACTTATTACAATAAGTGTTACAGTTATGCCTTGGCTCTCTTCGATGCGCTAGGTATTTCTTGGCATAATAGCAGGGGTCGCATTCGCCCTGAAATACATAATATTTCTTAAATTTTTATTTCTCCCTTAAATTCCTAAATTTGTACTAAATTTTTCGATAATTCCTAAAAAAAAAGTTGAAAACCAAGAAATTCTCCGACTTTCTTCCAAACCCCACTAAAAAAACCCGATATTCCTCTAAATGAGAAAAGTGAATTTAATTAAATTCGCATGTTTGTAAAAATAGTATAATTGGTTTTATTATGTAACTTATTTTGCTAAAAAAAATTTTGACGTTCAATTGTTTGAAAATTAGCAGTTTTTTGTCGGTGTTGAAACAAGCTTCGGAAAGAATGTGTGTTAGGAGCCTATGTCAGCTTCAAAAGAAATATTCTTAAATTTTTTAAAATTATTCCTTAAATTTTAAGAATTATTCCTTAAATTTTAAGAATTATTCCTTAAATTTTAAGAATTATTCCTTAAATTTTAAGAATTATTCCTTAAATTTTAAGAATTATTCCTTAAATTTTAAGAATTATTCCTTAAATTTTAAGAATTATTCCTTAAATTTTAAGAATTATTCCTTAAATTTTAAGAATTATTCCTTAAATTTTAAGAATTATTCCTTAAATTTTAAGAATTATTCCTTAAATTTTAAGAATTATTCCTTAAATTTTAAGAATTATTCCTTAAATTTTAAGAATTATTCCTTAAATTTTAAGAATTATTCCTTAAATTTTAAGAATTATCCCTTAAATTTTAAGAATTATCCCTTAAATTTTAAGAATTATCCCTTAAATTTTAAGAATTGTCCCTTAAATTTTAAGGATTGTCCCTTAAATTTTAAGAATTGTCCCTTAAATTTTAAGAATTGTCCCTTAAATTTTAAGAATTGTCCCTTAAATTTTAAGAATCGTCCCTTAAATTTTAAGAATCGTCCCTTAAATGTTAAGAATCGTCCCTAAAATGTAAAGAATCGTCCCTAAAATGTAAAGAATCGTCCCTAAAATGTAAAGAATCGTCCTTAAATTTTAAGAAGTATCCCTAAAATTTCTACCTAAATTTTTTTAAAAACTCACTGCACTCCCTGCAATAGGACCTTTACTCCGTCTTGAGAAATTTACAGTTGTGTCATTATTCCACAATAGTGGCGATATGTACCATAGTAGCTACCAATCTGTCACCAGTTGACTGAATCAGCTTTGGTTGCATAACAAGCGTGCACTTTATCTTCCTGTCTTTCTTCGTAATTTGACCATTTGTGGCCCCCTTTTATGTGACTCATCTTTCCACTGATGTAAGAAGTCTTCGTGAACCCCGCTGGCCTCACTTAATTGAAGAACAAGCATAAATCGGGCTCGCAGTTGGAACCATTCAAGAATCCTTTTTGTATCAGTTATTTAAAGGAAGTCGGAGTATAAAAACAAGTGTTCATTCATATACGGTGGCTATTTTAATACTCATACTGCTGTACGTACTTAATCTTAAGCCTTAATTAAATTTTTGGGGATTCAATATTTACGTTGAGATAAACTTCATCTACTTTGAGTACCAAAGCTGTACAAATTAACGAATTTCAGGATCTTGCTTTATACGAAAAAGCGTGCTTTTTATTTTAATAATATCTGCAAGCTAAGTTATCTTTAAGAATCTGAATTAGATAAATGCATTACATGAAGAAATATGTATAATTGTGTTATCATATGCAAAAGTAAGAGTAAAATGTATTGATTGTAATATAGGGTGTTCACAAATTAGTTGGGCATTGGAGTTCAAATATATCTGTATAACTCTTAATAGCAAGGCATAATAAACTTTTTTTGCATATAGAATTATATGGTGAACATAAATTAATTTGGGGAAAAGAATGGTTTATAAGGCCTAGTTATTCATATGCATTTAAACTCCATTGTCCGATTAATTTGTGGACAATATACTTATAGTAAACAAAACCAAAAGTGGTCAGAACCCTGGGTATATGGCTTTTTCTGAATGGAAGAAACGGTGGGTAGTTTTTCTTCGTAAAAAGTTTCGTAACACTTTCTTTTTTCTTAACTTGATTTTAAATTTTATCGTGAACAATTCAAAATATATTGTAACGTATTCCCACTCTGAAGAGGAAAAATATTTGTAATAAGTTGAGCCATTTTAGGGTAGAAGTTTTTAGGGTTATTTAATTTATTTTTTCAAGTTTTACAAGGAGTCATCTTACCATTTAAATTTTTCTTATGTACTCCACTGGTTTTAAAGCAACTTATTCTACTCCTCTAGTTCTCAAATAAAACGGGAACCTAATCAGGAATGAACGCAATAAAAGGATAATAGGCACAAGTAACATGTGTATAAGATTAATCATTAAACATATATCTTCGATCGGATTTTGATTATATTTATCTCCTTTGAAAAAGAAAATGTTAACATATTTAGTAAGTCAAATATAAACAAAACTGACTTATTTGATAATTAAAGGAGTAGTACAAAATTGACAAAGTAATTGGCAAATAAAAGAGAAAATAAACTAAAAACAACTATGCATGACATGTTCGTTTCGTGTGACAAAAATAGGCAGTTCAAAACTATGCGTGTTTCAATTGGTGAGTAATCCTGAAAAACCCATCGATCTGCGATAGCTTTTGAGGCACCCTAGTTAATAGGAGCAACCTTTGGAATTCTGATGATTTGAAGCCAGTGGCGAAAACTTGCGTCTCTCTTTGAAATTTGTACAAAACATCTGCTCCTTTGAAATATTATATTTGTAAACATCTAAAATGTGGTCGATATGCAAACATCGGGTGTTGTTTGCTATTCAAAATAAACTTTTCTTGGTGGTGTTTGTTTTTCTGTAAGAAGGTACAGGAATATTTTTTGAAAGTGTTCCCCAAACATTTCTACTTAGTTTGCAACACCCAAATCATTTGCAATCATCATGTGTATTAGACAAATGTAAATTTCCCAATTTTTTTCAGTTTCAATGTTTATTGTTTTACTCTTAATAATTTCCATGTTTCAACCCGCTTTAAACAAAAAGTTGAACAACTTGGATCATTGTGATACATCATTGAATGTGTAACTTAACATATCCATGCCGAAGAAAATTGTTAAGGGGAGTTGGTACCCTAAAATTTATAAATAATCGATTTTGAGTTTATTATTGTTTATCAAAATTTAAATTCTCCCCATTAAAAGGATGCCTCATTTGTGATAATACCTCAACTAGAAGTATTTTTAATTATTTTTTAATATAAAACTGGTAACTATTAGTGTAAGTAAAGTTTTCTTTAAAATGCATTTTTCTCAAAACTTCATTATTCATGTACCTTTTTCTCAAAAACCGCACAAACCATCTTCCTACAATTTTACCACATATTCCTTTTATGTATCTATATATAGTAAATTGAGATTTTGTTATTTTAAAAATATTTTTTGTTCAGGCTTATTTCAGCAAAAAAAAAACTTGTGATTTTTAACAAATTTGAGTTACTTTCACGATAATTCATTTTAAATCTTCTATGGCAGGCTTCTATGTCAGTTGAGACTGAGAAGCAAAGGAGTAAAAGTGAATTTTCTTATATTTTGAGAAAATACACTTTAAAATTTCTTATTTATATGAAATTCTTTGTTGTTCAATTACTAACCTCTGGAATGAAGATATCACTAGCTGTTTGCTGTTTTTACATATACCTATTGTGATTTTTTATCTATCTATATATACATATATACACATTGAGAAAAAGGTACATGAAATATGCCAAATTAACCGGTATAGAGGGTCATGTACGCAAAAAAAGATCAATCCGAACGATGGCTATATCTTGTATTCTAATTGATGAAATAACAAGTCAAATACCGTTGTAAACTGTGGAAGGTCTTTATTTATTGTATATATTTTTTTTTATCATGAGGGGTCATCTACATATTAAAATTAAACCTAACTTTAAAAAGTTATAAGGCAACGCCATAATATTATACTATATTTAGATTTAGAAATCCAAAATACGTCTAAATACCAAATTTCGTAATTTTCCCATGAGAGGTTAGTAATTTAAATGTCAAAAGTATGATAAATTAATGTTAAAAATAATTTTTTTTTTGTCCATAAATTCTTATATAGTTAATATATTTTAGCAATTTTTATTTCAAGGAATAATATGTTTAAGGCCAAACATAAATAACATGCAAATTTTGTATTAAACAGTTTTTTAATAATTAATAAAACAAGTTTTAAAATTTTTTAAATAGAAGCATCATTTTTTTTGTTTCCATTAGAATTATCATGGTCGAAAACCCCTCCAGAATTTTTTTCATTCCATTTTGACTTTTGGTTCTCTATACTTTAGATTCTACGGTAATTAGAACCGAAGATATAGCCATTGTTCGGATTTTTTTTTTTTTTTCGTACTGAACCAACTTTCCTTAAAAGTTTTAAAGTACACATTTTGAGACTTAATCATTCTCTTAAAACAAATTGTTCAATAATAGTGATCTGAACAATAAATGAATGTGTAGAATATAGCAGTTACGTGCTATGCTTATTCAATACTTAGCATTACATCTAAACTAACTTAGAAATCTCCTCACACACTCAATGCTAAAACTAATTGATAGGAAAAAAATTGATGCTAATCATTAATTCATAACACTTAATACAAATCATAACATTTAATACAAATAGCTATGACTTATCTAAATGTTTTTTATTTGCTTTCATATGGGAACTTTTATAAATTTATACTCGATAGCACCTTTTCTTTCGATCTTGCACTACCATCTTATTTCGGCTATTAAGTGCTTATAAAATGAGTATGAACTCTCGTCTAGATCATGTTTTTAAAAATATGTATTTCATATGACCGTTCAATCACCCCATAAAATTATTCAGAAAAAAATTTCAAAATCGATTGTCTTGTTAGGGCTTAACTGGGGTCGTAAATTTCTGGGCCATTTTTAGTGTGGTCCATGTATCTAAAAAAAATTCTTTTGTGAACGTAACATTGACCAAAAAGTATTTTTAGAATAGAACATCTGCAGGAAAGGGTTGGATTTTCCGAAGTTGTGAAATTGCCGGGCCATTTTTAGTGCTGTCTATCTTCCATGTATCGCAATAAGGATTATTTTTCGAAACATAACATCGACCTAAAGTATTTTAGGAATCGCCCATCCTACAGATAGGGTTAAGCAGATCTTTGGCAGTTGTGAATTGCCGGGCCGTTTTCTGGGGTGGTCTTCCTGCCTGAAGGGCATCTTATCTGCCACCTCTGTTCAATTACAGGTGTGCGGACATGTTCTGGATCGATGCAGGCCCGGAGAGATACCACTCACATTCCGAAAATACCTCTGGTTACTACAATTTTGGGAAGATGAACCTTTCTCGAAAATGGCGGGAAAATAAACGGAAGGGATAACTTAGTGTTCCTTTGTTTTACTGTTTAAAGTTGAGGATAAACGCCGTATCTTAAATTTTATCTTCAATTTTTATATTATTAGTCTAAAAGTAATATTATTAATTATATTGAATTCTTATGGTATTCATACTATATTCCGGTTGATAGTTTCATCCAGTCTGCATTTTTCAAATATGTTTGAAATAAAAATGACACGCCAGTAAATGTGGGTTTCGTATGTTTTCTCTTCACAGGGCAGATAATGCTTGTTTATAGTGTACAGTACGCAAAAAAAAATCCGAGTGATAGCTATATCTTCGGTTCTAACTGTCGTAGAATCTTGCGGTTTGTACCAAAATGTTTTGCTTACAATTTTCTACGTGTCCAGTGCAAAAACATTTTCTTAGGGGGCTGTATACTAAGTAAATTTAACTCTATCTTTGAAAATTTTAATACGAACCCTTATTTTTTATGTTTTCATCCGATTTAGAATACTTTGTTTACTCTAAATACCAAATTTCATTTCATTGTTTTGAGGAACACGTCAATTATGAACCAAAATGTTTTGATCGATCTTGAGGGCAAATCTCTTAAGCATTGGAAGAAGCAAGCATTTTGCGTGCTTCAAGACGTAATGTATTACAATTTTCCTTAAAGTGAGCTTTTTTACATTTTTCTAAAATATTTGGAACCAAATGTCAAAATGGAAAGAAAAAAATTATTTAGGGGTTTTCGACCATGATAATTCTAATGGAAGCAAAAAAATTATGTTTCTATTTTTAAAAAAATTTAACTTGTTTTATTAATTATTAAAAAACTGTTTAATACAAATGTTGCATGTAATTTATGTTTAGCCTTTAATAAACTATCGTTTGAAACAAAAAATTTTAAAATATATTAACTATTTAAGAATGTATGGCTAAAAAACAAATTTTCTTTTTAACATTAATTTGCCATTTTTTTTACATAAATTACTAACCACTCATCGGAAAATTATGAAATTTGGTATTTAGACGTTTTTTATTGTAAATCTAAATATGGTATAATATTATAGGTTTGCCACTAAACTTTTTAAAATTTAGTTTAGTTTTAATATGTAGATGACACCTCTTGATAAAAAAAAATTATGTACAATTAATTAAGACCTTCCACGATTTACATCGGTACTTGTCGTTTTAAATGTCATCAATTAGAATACAAGATATAGCCATCGTTAGGATTTTTTTTTTTTTTTTTTTTGCGTACTGTACCATCATGGGCGCTGGCAGGAGGATTTTGAAAAAAAATTGGAGAAAGGTATAAATTTGCAGGGAAAAAACACATACAGTTTTAAAATTATTTTTCGTGTTGTAATGTAATTTTTTTTTTTCTTTCTTTTATGTCTTTTGTGTATTTTCCTTTTGTCTTTAAAACCGATTTCTTGCACCTAGTGACTATGATTATTAAAGTTTGCATAGATGAAATATTTATTTCTGTGTTCTCTCGATTCCTGAAAACTGGTTTGCTTTTTAATTATTAGGCATCAGATATGAGATCATGATATATAGTTTTAGAATTCAACTGAGCATTTCCAATACGATTAATTTTTTATTATTTTTTTCATTATTTTCGGAATTTGGAAGAAATAAAAGTTACTCTCTTTTATCTTATGGTTCCTCTATTCCAAACAATGCCTCCTAAATACCGAAAGAGCTAGTTGGTTGATAAAAACAAGAAAATCGTTAAGGGGGTCTGGGTCTCAAAATTTTTTAAATTCCAAAAAAATGTTTATTATAAAAATAATACAAATGTTTTTTAATGAAATTCCGTAAAAATTTTGTTTAAACCATTAGTAGAACTTGAAGTATTTAACTTTTTGTTTCATGACAACTGTATCTCAAACATGCTATCTTGAAACTGTTTTTCTCGGTGATGGATTTTTGTCCCTTTTTTGAGTTTAAGTTGATATAACTTAAAAACTACTTGTTATCAATTTATGAAACTTTCCACAATCATTTTTCACACATATTTCTTTAATTTGTCTTCATGAATTATGTTTTTTTATTTGACTTTTTTCAAGAAAATTTTGGAGCTTAGCATATTATGGATTTTATACAGTTTTTGAACAAAATATTTTTTTTAAATTTTTACTAATTACTTTATTGAAAATCCTGACAATTTTTGGTATGAATTGTATGAAGTAATTTTATGCTACAATGAAGGGATTTTTTAAAAAAGATTTTTAGTTGTATCAAATTTAGAAAATATCAAAATTTTAAAGTTTTTCAATTTTTAAAAATATATCTTTTAAATTTGAAAATTAATTTATTTTTTTTTAGTTTAAAAGCATCATACATTACTGCATAAAAAATTTCAGAAAAATAATTCTAAAAAGCAATATTTTAGAATTTTGAGTCCCAGACACCCTTAAAAATATAATTTTTTGTATCTTAACTATTTTATTTTTTTTTTAACGAAGTTGCGCTTGGCACCAAACAAAAGCTACGGAGGAAAATCAATATTTTGTTTGAGTATTCTGAATTTGCAATTTGCATTCTCAATAAATTATTAAATAACCTTGTAGAAACCATTTTCAAACTTTAAAATGACAAGCAAATTATGTAAATGCGAATCCAAACATACTATAGAATTGAAATTCGTGCTGATTTTTGGCATCCTATTATTACTACTTTTTATCACAACCAACAGACTTAAATCAATAATCCTCAAAAGGAATAGGCAAGGAAGTATTCGAACAACGATAAGGTCTTCCGATACGATATTTACATATGGAAGTAATTTACAAGAAAACCCAATTACTTCAGTTTTGAGCAAACGCAATTGGTTTACGAGTTCCATTTCCGGGTTCCGTATCCCCTTTACCGTTTCATACGTTTGTAGTTCAGGTCACGTGACTTTTGACTTCGATTCACATAAAAGCTTGAAACATGGTAGTAAACTAATATTCCTATTACCTTAAATAATTAAGAACATAACTATTTTATACCTGCGTGCTTATTTAAAATTCTTTTTAAGTGATGATTTTCAGTTTTACATTTTATTCGCATCTTTTAAAAAAGTGGATCCCAATCTTAAGGTGGCGCAGTATAGCCCTAGTATAGCACTTGCACTATAAAACCCCTACCAACCAACCCAATCTTAAGATTGTCGAGGACTACCACGCTTAAATTGCAAATTCTTCTTTTCTATAGGGCCGACCAAACGGTGTAGTGGTTAGCGTGCTAGCTTCTAAACCGCGAGGTTGCGGGTTCGAGTCCCGTGTTAGGCATGGGTGTTTGTAAATGTATGTTGGCTTGTCTAATGACGAATGTTTCGGCGCATTATAGCCCTCGTGTTGCTGACGGCGCCAGATAATCTGAAAACAACCAACCAACCAACCTATTTTTTTCTATAGTGCTGCCATCTATTGTATACTATCACAACTTCGCAGAATGGTTGGCTGTTGATGTATTATAACTTTTATTTTCAAACAAACAACACAATGTTCAAATGTAAATAAACTATTTGTAAATCGGTTTATCGTTCATCAATTTTAGTTAGTTTTGTTAAGAGAATATAATATAACACACACAAAAAAAATCCTTTATATGCATCGTCAATTTTTATATTCCTTAACATAGCGCTGATTCTGTTGTCAGCGTGTGCTTGGAGTTTGCATTTAATTTTAAGTATTAAAAACATCTCTATCAGCAAAATATACGGCAAACTACGTTCAAAATTTATTTATTAAAAATTAATGTAAAATTTTAAATTCCCGTCCACATATCTTTTTATTGATTCTGATTCGAACAATTTTGGCTACAGGAAGAGTTTCAACAATAATCGATTAAATAGGATTTATTAGTATTCCAAATCTATTATAGAAACGTGTGTAGAAGAGTCCTTTTAATGACAGTGACAGCTCTCAAAAGTTAAGATTCAATGTCGATGACAATGCATTCTATCAGCAATGTTTCAACCCGATTGGATGACGGCAAGTGGCTTAATTAGGCTTCCGCAGATTTGTCCGGCAGCTACACACACAAAAATAAAATCAAAGTTAGTATAAAGTAGCCAAGTTTACAGGGGGTCCGGTACCGAAAATAAAAAAAACTTTGTTCATATACATTTTTATGTCAAAAATTTATTTTATGTATGAGATACTATTTATATATCTTTGAAAAAATGTTTTTTTTAAATATTGTGTTTAGTTATTTAAAAAAAAATTAAGAACCAAGAAAAATCCATAATAATTGATGTTTGCGTATTTTGATATAAGTCAAAAAAAAAAAAAAATTTAAAGTGAAAGCTTCTGTAATACATAATTATATAAAGAAAATTTAGTCTTCACAAAATTTTGATAGGTGAATTAAAAAAAATTAAAAAAATTCTCAAAGTCAAAATATTGAAATTTTTGCTTTTTTTTTATGTTATCTTTTATGCTAAATGTTATATTTTAAAACAGAATCAAAAAAATAAAATTCTGTGCCGACAAAATATTTAAAACTATATAAATTAAATGCTCCAAAAATTTGAATAGCCAATTGTTAATGGTTCTGGAGATATATCGATTTGAATATGCAACATCTGTGAAAAACACTAGTGCTCGAAAAACGCACTTTAAGCAGACGCTTCAATGTGTTACGCCCATTAGTGATATTTAAATCACAGGTAATTTTGTGGCGTTCTAATCACCTGAGGAATAAGATAAAAACATCATTCTCTTCAGGAATGTATGAACAATTTTTTAAAATCAGGAAAAAATTTTGATTTTTGAAGAAATTTCCGTACTGGACCCCCTTAACTAAGATTTCTTTTATTTTAAGCTTAAACCTGTAAGATTTTGGAGCATTGCTCACAGAGCAAAACATTTGAAGTTATTTTTCCAATAAGCAATGTCGTAAAATGAAAATTCATATAAACTAACTTCAAGTATACTACTTATTCTACATATCAAATATTGTCATTGATGTGGAGAGTTATCTCTCTCAACTCCAATGAGAAGTTTCACAATAGCAAATTCAGTTGAACAGCGAAGATCAATGCTACTTCAGCACATTTCAAAAGAAATGGATGGGAGATTTTTTAAGCGTTGAGATGTAAAAATGGGAAGAAAGGAAATATAAAATATGCTCTTATGGTGTCTTAGACATGGTTTATTTCACAATCTTGCATCTATGAATATTGTAAAACTAAAAATTGTTTAGCTTTGCATATAACTTTTTGCCTCTTTTCGAACCAAAGGTTGCGAATCACTGGTTTAAGGGCTCTGTCTACTTTGGATGCATGAAAAAAATGCTATTTTTATTTCTATTTTTTTTAGAATACTGTTATGTTTATTGATATAAAACTTGTTAGGCTTAACAAAAACATTCGTAAATTGCAAAAAAAATTACCACTTTTTTAGAGTGAAAATGCCAGGTAAACAGGAGTCCTCGAAAAGTAGGTAGGTGTGCGCTGTTGAAAAAATCTCACTAACTACTAAACTGATCCTTATGAAATTTTAACCACATATTCTGTACACTTATCGCTATATCCCGTATCAGAATGATTGCAAAATTTTAATTTTTAGTAATTTTTTTTATGAAAAAAAATGCCAAAAAAAACCCACTTTTTTTGTTGTTTTTTTGCCCGCCATTTTGTTATTATTTGCATATAAATTAGTATTAGAGGTACGGGATATAGCCACTGTCACACTTAACCTAAAACCATTCAATTTTTTTGTTTCGGATGGGCCGTTGTTCAGATTTTTTCAACAGCGCACACTTACCTACTTTTTTAGGACTCCTGTTTACCTGGCATTTTCACTTTAAAAAAGTGATTCAAATCAATGATTTTTTTTTTTTTCTTTTTTTTTTCTTTTTTTTTTTTGTAATTTACGAATGTTTTTGTTAAGCCTAACAAGTTTTATATCAATAAACATAACAGTATTCTTTAAAAAAAATTAATAAAAATAGTATTTTTTTCATGCATCCAAAGTAGACCGAGTCATTAATGGATAAAGGGTAAGTATTTGAAGCAATACAACATTTCAAATTTAGCCTCTAAAGTTGCCTGCGTAGCATGTATTAAATAAAAACATAACGTGCCATAAAAACATCATTTGTGCTTATTAAGGTAGTAGTCTGGTAACTTGGGTTCAAAAAACCGATTTTTTTTTTTTTTTTGCTTAATTTGAAAGTACAATGTCTTGAGAATATATTGTGAAAATTTCAGACAAATTCGAAATATTTCGGGAGTTATAACGAGTTTCCTAGAGCGCCTCGGAGTCCAACCTTTAAGGTCGACCGGCAGCTGCAACCGCTTGGACACTTCTATTGTCTGCGCTTTTAGTATATTTAAGTTAAAATTCACAGTACTCTGTTAGTATTTGATCGTACGTTGACACGTAAGCATCTAAGATGGATAGGAAAGGGAAAAAACGTGGTACGAAAAGTCCTGGAGATCCAGGCATTAAACGCGTTTTTCTCAAAACATTGTTTTTCTGGTCGGTCCGGGTCCTAACTTTTTTTCTACTGAACCGATTGCTTTCAAATTTTAACAGGCTGTTCTACACACTTATAGTTCTCGTCGGTACTAACGAGAATTTTTTTCACCCCTAACTTTTTATTTTACAACCCTTTCTTTGCTAAAATAAAAGGACTTTTTTTTTCAAAGTCCGCCATTTTGTTATTTACCCTTGAAATTTAACTTCAGTAGTTCCGACCAGAATGACATGTCTATAGATTAAGAATAATCAAGAATATTTGATTTCAGATAACATCAAGAGCCAAAATCACCCGGGCCACCCACGTGCATTTTTTTTGAGGTTCCAACTTCGAGTGACAATAATAATAGTAATAAACTATTAAATTTTTTCAAATAATTTTTTTTTTTATATTTTCAATATGTAAATAAAAACACTCTAAATATTCAAGATAATTCATTTTTATTTTCCTATAAAAAACCACCCTCCAAAGAAGTCATGAGAATAGGCATAAGTTACCAGACTACTACCTTAAGAATATAATATTTGCATAGTAACGGAAACCATTACTGTAAGGAATTGGTGGTGCTTTTAATAGGTATAACAGCAAATATGTCAGTGGATGTTAGTTTTTCATCCATGGCAATTTTTAAGGAATGTAACTGTATATCTAAAGTTTTAGTTTATCATAATCTAGCTACGTATAATTTAAATTGAAATAAATTTTCAAAAACTAAACTTTTTTTTCTTTAAAGGTGCGTTTGATTCTCATATTTTTACGTGACCAGAGGTTTTCATATCGATATACATCACACACAAACTCTCAAGTCGTATAAAATATTTCATCCATTGGACTAATACTTTCAATTAATTTTCAAGGAAATATAATTAGCATTGCTTGTAGAGGAATTTACAAAGTGCTATTTCATTTTAGAAACAACTACAACACTTCATTTTATTTTAACATATCTTGCATAAATAAGTTATGAATTGTAAAGTGTTTAGATGCTTTATTAAAACATTGAAATGGATAGTAATTCTCTTGGATTGAATACAAAATTGATTTAGAAAGGAGTCCAAGTGACTTTTCTTAACTTTTGAGAAAATACACTTTAAAGTTTTTTATTAATATTTAATTTGTTCGGAAATTATTTGTTGTTCAAGTACTAACATCTGGAATGAAGACATCACTACTTTTCATAGAATTTAATATGAGTAAAAAACTTTAAAGTTTACTTTCTTAAAAGTTAAAAGTCACTTGGACCCCTTTGCTTCTCAAGCCCTCAAATAAACTAATACATTACAAAAATAATATCTACATCTCTGTAATATGTACTCAATGTTTTTATTAATCACATTTTGTTAATGTCTGTAAATTGCGCAAATGAACAAGCGAAAAGTAATCCAAACGAAATTCCTATTTTTTAAATAAATTCTTATTTCCGTGTTGAACAAAACTAAAAGTTCTTCTACACAATGACGTCTTTCGAATGGAGAAACTTCATCAAAAATTCATTTTTACGACATTCGTCGTGTTTCTTGAGAAGTAGAAAATGTCAAACATGTGATAAAACTGTAACACTAAATTTTCTTCAAAGCCAGCTTTCCTTTACAGATTTACTGTCAATTTATTGCAGACAGCAATGTTTTAGATATCTCTTTCGACCACGATTTAATTAGAAAAGAATTCGTCGTTTGTTAAATTTATTCTGGCACGTATTAAGTTGCTCAAACTGAAATATATTCCTTCCTATCTCTTAGAAATTTTCATTACGAACCCTTTACATTAGATGTACAATTCTATTTTCATTTAATTAAAGAATTAGTTTTCCAGTATGATATAAACATTAACAATAATAGCTGGTCTAATCATTTTTTATTTTCAATTACCCATATGTATACATAGGGTAATAAAAGTATAGTATTCGGTCTAAAAAAAAATTTTTTTTTTTTTTTTGGCATTTCTCTGCATGTTTTGGAATATCCTGATTTCAAAAAAGTGATCTTGAAAAATATCTGTCTGTGTACGTGGTCAGCATAAATCCCGAACAAATTGACCTATGTTCAAATTTAGTGTGCGGGTTGGTGATGGTACAGGCACCTACCATTAAGGTTTTCGTCAAAATCTCACTTGTGCATAAGGTAGCTGCCATTTAAAAAAAAATCAGGTTTTTCAGTAATTGCTAAGAAACCGCTCTAGCGATTTTGCTCAAAATCGCTGTAGTAATGCCTCTGAAGGTATTCTAAACATTCCCACCTCCGAAATTCTCATAAAAATACGATAAAAGCGTAAATAGTCGAAAACCGTGTACCTTTAACACAGATCTCTCTGCCCTTGATCATCGCTCATCGATTTTTTTTTTTTTTTAGTTTCTCTCACAAATGAGGACAGGACAATGCAATGTAATGTATATCGAATAAAAAATTATTATTGCCAAAAATATCACCAAACTGGCCATTTTTATTTAAATGAGTGAAAATTAGAAAATGGTAGCTCTAAGTTAAATTTTACTCCAGTGAGCAATATTATACAGTGTAATTGAAACTTGTGCGATGTTCCACACCCCTAGTTTAATGTAATTTTATTTGCATGCTTATCTTTTATATATGTCCCTCTCTAATCTTCAAGCTTTTCTGATTTTTTGCGTCCTTAAATTGCTCAGCTAGCTGAAGTACCCTGTACCAACCCGGTTCAAATTAGTTCAGTCGATTGCAAGTTATAAACTCTTATGGCAAAGTATGTATACCTAAGTATGGTACCAACCCAGTACTATTATTATAATCCCGTGATCATTCTAGGGTAGGTATTTAAGGCATTCTCAAATTTCAATATCAACTGAACAACAAATCGAGGACTTGGCAGATGAGTGGCTGTTATTTAGCCGGACATGTCCCGAAAGCCGGATTAAAACTCAATAACTCGTCGTATCTAGTAACCCTTTACGTTGGGATAACGACAAGGCGAGAAATTGAATTACAAAACAATTTATTCCATCGCCAAAGCGTGAATTTAGGTAGACTAAGCGCACAAGCCATGTCGTGAATTTACGATGACGATAAATACAGCCAAATTGACTTGTTAGCATAGGCTGTTGATTGTGGAGTTTAGGCTCTTTTATACAGAGTCATTCCAGTGACAAACGAGCGCCACCGCTTCAGACACTGAAACAAAATACTAAGTGATGCATACGATCTTATGGAACTTATTATACTGGGCTACAGTCTTGGCTAGAGATTGCGTCTTTCGCTTGAGACAATCAGACTCTAAGCGATACATGCAGTCGTAATGGAGCTTATCATACTGGGCCACAACTGTGGCCAGCTGGGGCGTCTTTACTGTGGCGCCCGTTCGCCACTGGAGTGGTTTTGTATAATAAGAGCTTTACTTGATGCTCTGTCGTTGGGTTGCTTTTTTTCCTACATTTGTGTAAGCTTTGACTTTGGATTTGAATTTCAATCCATTTGACGTTTTCGGAACCTGTCCGACTAAAAAACCTCAACCCATCAACCATTTCCTTAATTTCTTTAGTTAATACTGAAGTACTATTGTACGAAATACAAGTGTCTTAAATATCTACTCCATTGGTCAAGAGATCTAGGACAATTAAGTATGTGCCACAACATTTTGCTAATTATTTTTTTATTTGAATAGGGCTAATTTTAAACTCAAACTTGTCTGTCCAAATAAGTTAAGTCTTTGTTTAAAATTACTCTTATTCAAACTCAGATTTGTGTTGCTTCTAAAGACAAAGTGCCGATCAAACGGTATAGTGGTTAGCGTGCTAGCTTCTAAACCGCGAGGTTGTGGTTTCGAGTCCCGTTTCAGGCATGGGTGTTTGTAAATGTATGTTGGCTTGTCAAATGACGAATGTTTTGGCGCATTATAGCCTTCGTGTTGCTGACGGCGCCAGATAATCTGTAAAAGCAACCAACCAATCCAAAGACAAAGTACGCGATCGGTTTGGTTTTGGACGTAAGTTTTCCGGGTGATAGTGGTCCATATCCCAAAGTTGCAGTTAAAAACTAATAACTATCTAATAAATAAAGATGTTATTTATTCAATATGCTATCCACGCCCGGCACATATCTAATATAAGATGTGCCACAGTTGACAGTTATCCCCAGGAATCCACTCAATAGCCTTTCGACTGACAGAACGGAAGAAATAAAATTGCAATCTGTTTGGCATGCAAAAGTTCTCTCGGTTCGGTCTCTCCGGTAAATATCACCTGTAACTCTGTTTTCCCCTTCGATAACTCTGAATAGACTTGAAGTATCTGTCGGGAATAAACTCCCCGAGATTAATTTTCGGCTGTCAGGGGAGTGTTTGACTTTCGAGATGCTCGAGATTGGGCTGAAATTGAAAAGCTTTGCTCGCGGCTTTTGCCCTGTTTGGGAAACTTGATTAAATGATGTCGATTTTAAGAGGGCTTTTATTATGCTAATGATGAGTGATTGGTTGTGAAAAGGGTATCGAGTGGTTTTCTTTATGGGATTTTGAATTTGTGTCGGATACGCTAGTTTGTCATTGTAGGTTAGATTATGATAATTTGATTTCGTTTTGAAACTTTCTCTACTTCAGTTGTACACAGCCGACTCATGGGACGGGGTGCAGAGGATATGAAAGAATCGTAACCCAATTGGGGTCTTCAGTCTGTAAGCTATTTTCTGAAAAATGGGTAGACATGACAGCGCTTGTGAATAGTCTCTGTTTATTATCAGGATTTTGATGCGAGTGATCCAGATTTTCTTCCATTAAGAGTGTAATGTGGTACGCTTTACCTTGAAAGACCTGCAGTTTAACGACGTTTCGGAGCAACTTAACCCTAGTGAAGCACATGCGCAAGATAGTGTCGAAATCAATCAACCACAATAGTATGCATTGAGTACCAGAAATGTCCTATTGGAAAATCAACGCATTCTCTTTGGTATATACTCTATTACTTCTACAATATATTATTATTCGTGATTAATAATTGAATGGTGCATGAAACGAATCAACAAAGTCTACTTTTTGTACTAATCGAGCTGGTAGTGTCATCAGTTGACGTTTTGAATGGTATGTTCAAATTAGAAATTAATCAGGATCACTTCAAGAAACGCATAGACACATTCCACGATGGGCAGTATGCTTAACCAGCACTCAACTAATATACTAATAAAAGCAATAAAAAGTCAATCAACTAATAAAAAGTCCCGCGATCGTGATAGTCTCTTGCAATTGTAGGAAAGTCTAGTTAGTGTTAGTTATTCAGGCTTTCTCCCATTTGAGTAGTTTTCTTTTAAAGACTGATCGGAAAGTATGACCCCTCATTCGCACATATATTGATATAATAATGCACCTGTGCAGTATGCAATCATATAGTTTCTGTAGCTATTGTATCGTATAGATTATTGAAATTTACATCGTACAGGACGAACGCTTTTTATGCCTCTGATCCATCAGTTTAGCCAATCCATTTCAGCAGAGGCCTATATGAGAGCCTGTTATGCAAGAATTTCGTGAACAGTATAGCCAGGAAAGTAACGTGTACCTATAATAAAGTGACTATGCTAAATATTTTGAGACAGCTTACAGCGCCCCTAGCGGTGATTTATGGAAGTACAGGATGACGATTGTAACAATCTTGTATTGTATACCAGTCTGTATAGTGAATTGTTTTGGGGACTTAGCCGTTTTGAGAAGCATTTCTAGGGAAGTTTCTTTTGAAATACTTCCCAAGAGATGTTCTCTCCTATGAAATTTGAATTAGTCAAGACGTAACGATGCTTCGGATCAGTGTAGCTTTCATGTAAGACTCGCGCCAGAAACTATCTTGACCAACCAACGCTCCTCCTTTTTAACACTATTTGTGACTATATTTTATGTAATTTATGCAAATACTCTATCCTATTTTATTTTATTAAAACCCATCAATTTCGTCTGTCAACATATACAGGGTGATTCCTAATATCCTATTAGGCCCTTTATATTTGAAGCTGCATCTCGTATAGCCAGGCAAGTTACGTATACTTATAGTAAAGCGACTATGTTAAATATTTTGAGACAGCTTACAGCGCCTCCAGCGGCGATTAATGGAAGTTACAAAAAAATAACTAAAAAACTAAAGGAGATGGGCAAAAAAGTCCAATTAGAAAAATGTTCACAATAATATAACAAAACAACAAGAAAAAGTTTCATAAAGTTATCTATAAAATTGGCGGAGATAAAATTATACGATAACACCGGGAAACTTGTTTCTAAATTTCAGGACGGCCTTTTTTGAAAGTCGCGAATAGTCCATATATATATATTTTCATACATGAATATCTCCGCCAATTTTACAGTAACTCTATTAAACTTGTTCCTGTGGTTTTGCCAAATTAATGTGAACATTTTTTCCTGTTGGACTTTTTGCCTATCTCCTTCAGTTTTTTAGTAATTTTTTATAACTTCCATAAATCGTCGTTTGAAGCCATCTCAAAATATTTAACATATTCACTTAACTATAGGTATACTTTACTTCCATGACCATACGAGACGCTATTAAAATGTTTGAGGTTTTTTTTCTTTTTTTGTGTATCTTTTGAAAGGAGATATTAAAATCTAAATTCTTTAGTTATTCTTTTTTATCTACATCCAAACCGTCATTTAATAAGGTCAAAATCTGTTACTTCTCATTAACATCGTAAGCCTTGGGCTTAGGAAAACAATTCCATTTCAATAAGAGAAAGAGAACCTGCCTTGTTTGAAAGCGACGATGTAGAATAATCAGTGCTTTAATCGTCTTATTGCCCAATTGTGCTGATAAATGAGGATTCATTTGTTATTTGTATACTGAGAAACATCTACTCAAAAATAAAAACATTTCCATGCTCGATGTAACTTAAGTAAAATATTTTTGAATGAACGAGTCGTGACAATCTTAAAATAAAAGTATTCGTTGTACTTAATAACTAAACATCACATATATAATAATAAAACAATCTAAGTGAGTCTGTGGATCTATCCTTGTATCTTTATAAAAAAGGATTTTCAATATGCGTAGATCTCTGCAGTTTTAAACATAAGTTGTTCTGGTCTTCTAATTTTGCTTCTAATTAATACTGGGAGGAGTGAGAGGGGAAGTATTATTATATTAACCGGGATTTTTTCTTCCCACATGAAACAGTTCTAATAAGGGTTTACGTAGCATGACATAGGGTTACGTAGCATCACATAGTTGCTTGTTGTGTTCAAATTTCCAAAACCAAAATATGTTGGTGCTTCAAAGCGATAATGCATGCAGATCATTTTTTTGGAATCAGTTTTTCAAGTTACGAAATTACTTATAATTCACTAATATTTTGACACATTGCAATTTATTGTAGTTATTATATGATAAACCAATGACTGATAATTACTTGATATTGTTTCTTTTATAAAATTCATCCGTGTATGTTTGTTTCGATTTATTATAGACTGAAACCTCCATCAAAGAGAATGGCCCTAGGTACAACGAGGTCTTGTACCTAGGACCATTTGTGAAATTTCTTTCAAAACCTTCTATTTGACAGAATCTATTATTTTAAGTGTTTATATTAATCCCAATGGGAAGTAATTACTATAACAATGTATGCATATCTGTTTCACATTTTGAAACTGCTCAGTGGCTAATTTTCGTGCATTGAAAAAAGGCGGCCCTAGGTACACAGGTCTCCTACTTACATATTTCTAACAATACCATGTTTCCTTGAAACAACCTAATGTAGAGTTAAATGCGTCGAAAATTGTTGCAATATGAGGAGTTATAACAGAGAGGCCACAGAACCGGGAAATCAGGGAAATATCAGGCAGCTTTCTGATTCTGGAAAAAGTCAGGGAAATGTCAGGGAATTTTTTTAAATTTCATGAAAATCAGGCAAATTTTCTATTGTTTAAGGCACGTTTATCCATATTTTGGCACTATTTACCCGGAGATTTGTGGTGGTACAGAAGTTTAATGTTACGGAATAATTTAAACTTTTAATTACCAGCAAAACTATTTTTAAAAAATTGCATATTATCTCTTTAGCATACATGTTCTATTTGATCAGGGTGTCTCGACATCTGGAAAACCTAAGAAAATTTGGGAAATTTGAAAAAAAGTTTGCCCTAAAACCAGAGAATTTCTTAGAAATCTGTCAGGGAATTATCAGGGAACTTTTTTTCCTGAATTTTGTGGCCACCCTGCATAATACGGCTTGATGCCTTTTTGTATACCATTGCGAACTATTCAATACCTCTACTCTTTAGGGCAGTAATATTCTACTTAATGAGTTTCTGCCACATTTTTTTCACTTGCTTGTGTTTGCGATTGGATCTTCGCTTTATTTTTAGACTTTCTATTTACCGTGGAGTAAAATTGTGGCGTTAGGGATTTTGGTTTTATTAAAGAATTTCATAAATAAATTTGGGTCTCTCTGCGAAAAATTCCTTCTTTGTTCAATCTTATGTCCCATTTCTATTTTCTAAATTCTTGTGATCCAAGGGCGAAACTATATTGCCTGACATTCCATGTTGACTTGAAGCGTAGTTTTTAGAAATACTTTTAAGGTTTTTATAACATTTTTGGTTTGGTATTCGACGTAAGTGCTGCGTCTCCTATAATTGATTCAAGCTGTATGAATCCTTTGGAAAATATGTGATGCACCCGCTACTAAGTTTGTCACAATTTTTACGTTAAAAATTGATCAATTTATGATATACAGACTGTATACCTCAATACTTTCAAATAGTTTTATTTCATAGAAAACTGCCTTTTCTATCGTATAGATATTTTTATCAGTTTATGATTGCAAAAATTATAAGTACTGTTACACAAAAATTCTGTGAAACTATACGTTGAGATTTATGGCGTTTTGTGTGACCATGTAGGGATATAATTGCTAAGTTTAATAATTGCTAATGTTAATATTTATAGACTATACTGTTTCATTGTAGCTATTCTTGTGTACAGGTTTGTCGCAGACGAACAGAAATTTTTGTTTTTATACGCACCGATGCAATTTCTCAGTGTTGTGTATCTCTTTGGTATTTAGTATGTTTTGACTGTCAAACATATCGTCGCTACGGTAGAGATGTGACACAACGTAAATTGGAATTTTCAGGAAACTTGAAAAACAAAAGGGATTTCCCTATAAAGTTAATGACACCTATCAACTTCGGGGGTGAAAATCCTCCTCTTTTACGCGGATTTCCACTTTTTTTCTCTGAGAATATCCGCGTTTCTACAATTTTATTATTTTTAGTGCACTTAATGGGGTTTATCAGACTAAACTTGCCCAAACCCACCTCAGAAAAAAAATTCTGGGTGCACCACTGTTCGGTACGCACATTAGTAAATAATTATGTTCTTATTTAAATATTTTTGTAGTTCAAAATAACGCTGCGTATATTTTCCGCTTTTTTACATTTTGACTTTTCACTCCAATACTTCGAACTAGCGTTACATTAGTGTAGCATATATGCTTAACAATTTATCGAGGAGAATTCTCCAAACAAAAAAGCTTCGTTAGCACATGATGTTTATAATATATCACAACAGTTTTAATTATTTAATTGAATACACACTTAGGATTTTTTTTTATCCTTTTGCACCTGAACCGCTGAAAAAACAAAGCGAAAAAATAAATTATTTTGTTAAAAAGAAAAAGCATGCACTGAAGGATTAATTACAATAAATATTACAGGTATAAATATTACGCTAGGTATTCCTTGACACAATAGAGTTCTTAACTCTGTTTTGACGCATTTGCAATTGCGTCAATGGTCCACCATAGCGGTGCTATTTTCAACCTTCTCAATCCACACCCAAACTCACCTTAATCCTCACCAAATTATATTTATCCTGGCTATGTTGTTTGCTCCAGAAGGAGTTTACTCCAAACTAATCTGGCACCGGACTTGTAAAACAATTTTACTATTTCTCCTAATCGTTATTTTCTAATAGTGTGGGAACACAACTCCTTCTTTTTAAAATTCTGTTTGAGAAAAATAAATACTTCTGTTCTAAAAAATAAAACAAGTTTTGATGTTGAGAATGGAATTACTAGAAATTACTTTTTCAAAATTATTATTCTGACAACCACCTTTTGATGAGTTTACCCTTCCTATCCAAAACTATTGCGTGCTAGCTTTGAGTTAAAACTCAAATTCCTGTTACTATAAGTCGGAAAATGTAAAATCATTATAATCCAGTTGTCGCTGTGTGTTCAACATTCCCTCTTTAACACTTGACAGAATCTCTTATTCTGGCCTTCAGTACAGGGTTACTACAAAAGAATAATTCATTTTCAAAACCCGATTTATTCAAAAGTATTATACTTACAAATATGGTTGATGTATGAAAATAACCACAACCTATTCAAGTTTTATGCTAACTCTACGAATGCTCTATATGTGCCCCCTTGGTCACACGGCACACGTCCAGGCGGGAATGATTCTTTTGTAGTAACCCTGTATTTCAATACACAAAATGTTAGACTCTCTAAATGGCAGTTATTTCGCGAAATAATTTTTGTTAAGTCCACTATTCGCTCATTGAAATAATTAACTGTATAAATACTTTAACTACAATAATTAAGGATTCTAGAAAAGAAAAGCGTGCCTCGAAAAGTCCTCTTAAACAACTGCTTTGCAGAATTTCACCCGCTATATTAACCCATTAACGACTGTTGGTAAGAAATCTTGCCAATCAACATTTCAATTTTTTTCTTTGCTAATAAATTGCCATATGAGTTGCATTCAACTCACATCCCTGGTACGATCTCTTCTCCAATCAACGTTTCGACGAGTACTGTGGTTCGGTGGTTTGATAATTTTGGCGCAAGGGCAACACGTGGTTCATACTGCGCCAAAGAAATTAGTGAACATCAATTTAAAATTTAAGAAACAAAGTATAGGAAAAATTATTATAAAAGTCAAAGTTGAAATATTTTAGTGAGTGGAAGCATTCCACAAAAAACAATTCGCGGTCTTTCACCGCATACAGCAGTTAAAGGTTAAATCAAATCGGCTCTTTAGACCGCAATCGTGACATAATTCCGTGGCAATTAACGTGTTAAAAATCATAAAAATAATTTCCTGAAAAATTCAAAAATTACTTTAAATGATTTAAATAAACAAGGTAAAAGTTAAAAATGATAACTTTTTATCCATTTCAAAGTCGTCTGTAATGGGTAAATCATCCGAGTTTTTTGGTCGGACTTTTCAATTTCCAAAGAATCCAATTGATACGAGTCTTCGAATTCATTTTTTGATTGCGAACATGATCACACTTTACAAGTTTATTTTGACAACTTTTTAAATAGGTATCTATAACAAATGTTTCTTTAAAAATATGTAATAAATAAATAATTAGTACTTCTATGGTGAAAAACTACATACCATGAAATATCTAGTTTCGCATTACTTTTCTGGTTGAAATTCCTCCGTCACTACATTGTATTCCTTCTTCGAGATAATTGAGATAAACTAGAGGACACAAAGAGTAAATTGAAAGAAGTAATCTTTTCTGGTGGCAACTGTTCGATTAGGCTAAATCGCAGCGATAGTGAAGTAACGAAAATTGTTTCGCAGACAAACAATACTAATAGATCATTCCTGCTTTTGGAGTGCACAGGCGGCCTATTGTCTTAGAAATTTATTGCCTCGTTTGATTTAGGAAATTCGTTTCTCTACACAACGGATATAGGTAACAACAAAAATGGTGTTACTCAATTTGAATACTTTATTAAAGTTCAGATTTGCCATGGTTTACTTCACGGCAGAATAATATTGTCTTTACAGTAAACTATTCACTAAATCAAACCCTCTACGATTTTATAGCAACTTTATGCTAACAAATTTAAGTACTTAATTCTTAGGTTTTTGACTATTACACTAAATTTATTGTTTATTAAATTAAAATGTTAAGTTTCCACATGTTGCCCCTTATTTGAGTTAACACTAGGCAACAAACCCAGATATAGGTACAACATTCTTATTGTGATTTTTGTTTTGAAATGTTAAATTCTTAATGCCAGAAAATTGTCAAAACGTATTGTTTTTATCTAATTTTATGTTCTATAACTTCATTAAATCCAAAGCTGCTAAGAATTTTAGCCAACGATCTCCAAATACACGTTTAAGGTCATTTAACGTTTACTTGTTGATCGTTTGCTAAAATGCTTAACAACTTTGAATTTAGTGAAGTTATGGAACACAAAATTAGATAAAAAAAACAAAACATGTTGACAATTTATTGGCATTCAGAATTAATCACGACTTTTGTTTTGAAATGTTAAGATTTATATCTGGGTTTGTTGCTTAGTGTTAACTCAAATACCGGGCTAAATGTAAACTTACGTTTTTTGGTTCGTTCATTGTTGATCCCTCTTTCCTCGTTTTTTCGTCAATTTTTTGCTAAGGTTAAAAAGTTTCACATCATTGGTGTTGTAAAATTTAAACTATGCTTTACGGAATGGAGAATTTTAGATAAGTTATCATTAACAACGAAATCATCGTGTTTTATTCATACATTTTGTAAGAATTTTAATGTTATTTTTTCATTTAGATGTATTACTAAAACATAAATATTTTAATTGTTCGTTTCCATTTCTTCTTATAGTACTGATAGATTAGATACAAATGTGCGTACCAATAATGAGATTTAGATCTACAAAACTTAATTTTAAATTTAAGATAAATCATAATAAATGTGATATTTTTTTAAATAAAAATTTTCCAGTTTAACTTGCGATAGCACCAATTATTTTTTCGTATTTTTTTACATCATCGAAGTCTTAATTTAATATTGGTTGAAATAAAAGAAGATCGATGTTAAGATTGAAAGATAGAAGTCACTGTTTTGCTGTTTTCATAAGAAACGCGTTTCGAAACGGTATGTTAACCACTACCATAATATACGCCTTGCTATGTTTTGGACTAATTTGTAAACTTTATTGATGCAATAAATACTCCAGTCTCTCGTTTACGAGTTCTTCATCCGGTTATTCAGATGAACGTTTCTCTTGTTTATGCCTTGATTTGCCGCCACGTCTAATTTGCAAACTGAAATGGGGTTAACCGCAAACACGAATGACGCTTCCCAAGAATAACCCGGTTTCCTTTTTTATTAGTCATCTTGGATGAATATTTGTAGAACTAACTTGTTTAACTTGAAGACTTTTTGTAAAAATATCAATGAAATATTGAAGAACCATCGAATTTAAAATATGCTTTCTAAGTAGTAAATAATTCAACAATTAATTACTCGTTTCGTTCAACTTTAGGTTCATGTTTAATACTTGAAATTCAGTGTCGTGTATTACCTTCTTACTGTGAAGGGAAAATATGCGGGTTTTCTTAATTGTATTTCAAATTTTGTACTGTCAGTCAGAATAATTGATACGTTGCGGGTATAGTACGCAAAAAAAAAAAATCCGAACGATGGCTATATCTTGTATTCTAATTGATGAAATTTAACATTTATAAATCGTGGAAGGTCTTTATTAATTGAATATATAAATATTTTTTTTACCATGAAGGGTCATCTACATATTAAAACTAAACCAAATTTTAAAATGTTCAACGGCAACCCCATAGTATTATACAATATTTAGATTTAGAATCCAAAAAAAACGTCTAAATACCATATTTCATAATTTTCCGATGAGTGGTTAGCAGTTTGATTGATATTAAAAAAAATGGCAAATTAATGTTAAAAAGAAAATCTGTTGTTTTAGCCATAAATTCTTAAATAGTTAATATATATGAGCAATTTTTGGTTCAAACGATAGTTTATTAAAGGCCAAATATAAATAACATGCAACTTTTGTACTAAACAGGGTTTTTTTAATAATTATTAATTAATAAAACAAGTTTTCAATTTTTTTAAATAGAAATTTGTATTTTGTTGCTTCCATTAGAATTATCGCCGACTAAACGGTATGGTGGTTAGCGTGCTAGCTTCTAGACCGCGAGGTTGCGGATTCGAGTCCCGTGTAACGCATCGGTGTTTGTAAATGTATGTTGGCTTGTCAAATGACGAATGTTTCGACGCATTATAGCCCTCGTGTTGTTGACGGCGCCAGATAATCTGAAAACAACCAATTAACCATTAGAATTATCATGGTCGGAAACCCCTCCAGAATTTTTTCATTCCATTTTGGCATTTAGTTCTCAATATTTTAGCAAAAATGTAAAGAAGCTCACTTTAAGGGACCGTGTAATATATTACGTCTTGAATCACACAAAACGTTGGCTTCTTCCAAACATTTCGCTCATAATTGACGTGTTTCTCAACACAACGAAATGAAATTTGGTATATAGAGTAAACTAAGTATTCTAAATCGAATGAAAACATAAAAAATAGGGGTTCGTATTGAAATTTTCGAAGATAGAGTTAAATTTACTTAGTACACAGCCCTCTAATAAAAAAAAATGTTGCACTAGACTTGTAGAAAATTGCAAACAAAACATTTTGGTGCAAACCGCAAGATTCTACGACAATTAGAACCGCAGATATAGTTTTTTTTTTTTTTTTTTTCTGCGTACTGTACAAAGGGCGAACTCAACATCTGATTTAAAATATATATATTTCCCATCCTAATCTAGATCTTTCAGACTCTATGTATATTTTTCATGTTGAGTTCGCCCTTCTCTCTCAAAATCCGCTGAGAATAATACTAAACATGGAAAAATCAATAAAATAGAAGACTTTTCAAACGCGTTTTCCTGAAAATCATCTTTTGTTGAGTTCGCCCTTCGTATTCGCAACACCCCAATGCTCCCATCAAATAGTCTGGATGGTGACTGTTATTAAAGACTTATCGATTTAGAATAGGGATGATGCATGTCGGAATGAAATAAAGGTTACAGAATGGTAAATTTAGGGGGAGTTTTCCCGGAATTCCCCGCAGAAGATCTGTTGTAACTTTTTTAGAGAGCCCCAAAAATTTATGTAAACCTATAACTTTTGTTTCACAAAAGCTATGCGAGTGCTCGAAAATCACACTTTAAGCAGTCGCTTCAAAGCGTTACGCCTATTGGTGATGTATAACCTCCTGAGACCCTGAATTGTTTGAAACATGATTTAAATCTAATTTTCATGTATATTATTCTTTTTGGTCTACGTAACTTACTTTTAAAGTTCAGAACTAATCCATGCACTTTAAGTACACTTAGACAAAAAATGACTATCTCCTTGAGCTTGCAAAAATTCTGAAATTTGATGGTTCAGATGTGAAATTTAACCATGAAAGACTGCAAAACAATTTCGTGAGGACGTGATACATAAAAATACTTTACAATTAGTGCAAAAAAATTTTGTTCGCTCTGAACATCAAGACATTCGGCAACGTGAGGAAAAAGTCTCAGTGTCCATAGCTGGCATTTGCTTTGCACCAACTTTTCGTGACGCCTCTACTGGCAGAAGAACTGTTTTTTGTCGTTTCTTTACAATCTCTACTTCGTCACAATCTGTGGAACTATCATCAGCTGTAGGGCTGAATTCGGCTATTTCATGCAAAGAAAAATTATGCGCCCAAAATACGATGTCCATTTAAATGTAAGCGGGGTCTCAGGAGGATAAATAACAGGTAACTTCATGGCGTTCTAATCACTCCAGGTATAAGATAAAAACATTATCTTCAGATATGTATGAACTATTTTTTAAAATCAGAAGAAGAAAAAAATGGGATTTTTGATGAAATTTCGGTACAGAACCCCCCCCCCCCCTTAAGTTAGATATTCCCGTGAAACTACAGTAAAAGACTTCCTAATAAAGGTCAGATTTGAACACCATCGTGGCCATGTCTACTCACTTTATAAAAAAATTTCAGAACGACAGCATGTTGCGAATGAAACCAAAAACCACCTTGCAAGCTAGGTTAAAATTCTGCTTCTCCAAGTCACAAAATCGACATTGTTTTGTAACTAGCTCGTACAAATGTTTTTTTAGGCCGCTTAATCAGAATTAGCCGCTTTTAACCCTTTTAATGATAATTAAACTTGCTAACTCTCCTGCAGTCCGCTTAAAACCGAGATTTCTCGGGTTCCTTTGATAATGTAAAAGAATAGAAAATTTTTTACATGATGTGCCAGAAGGATCAAAGCTCTTGATTGGCATGGTAAAACTACCGAATCCTTAGAACAGCGTCAACCACTACTCGGCCCGCAGGCCGGATTTGGACCGCGACAGATTTTTCTGCTGCCCGCCGACAGTACAGAAAATTAAAAACTCAAATTTCACGGAATGGACTTTTTTTTCCCTTTTTTTTTTTTACATAATTGTAATTTGTCCAGAATATAACGTGTTTACTATGTAGAACATAATTCTCCACTTCGTGCCCAAAGAAACTATATGAAGAAGCTTTCAGCAAGATGATTTTTATCAAGAATAAATACAGGAATAACTAAACTGAATCTCATTTGGACAACTTATTAAGATTGGCTGTGACAAATACTGCAACAGACATCGACTCTAGCATAGAATAAACTGAACGATTTCGACCGCCTTCGTCTCGCAATAAATATCGACTAAAACAGAGTAATCTGGAAGTGCAGTTTAAATACTTTTATTGACAGTTAGATCAAGTCCCATTGTCAAGTTGGAACAAAAGATTAACTTCTTTCTTAGACTTTTATTTACTGATAATGAATTTTTTTTTTTAAATTATTAAATAAAAGAATCAAATATCAATTGTAATTTTACTGAGATAAAAAATTCCATATTTTTTTTCAGTTCTTAGAAATGTTACAGATTGTTAAATCGATAATAATTAAATATTCATATATTGGTGCATCCGACCCGCGAAAAGCTCTAACATAAGTCATGCCGGTCTGCCTCTAAAAGTTAGTGGCGAACGCTGCCTTAGAAGGTCTACTTGGTGGCGGTTGATATCGAAACAAAACTTGTCAATTTAGAATAGGAGTGCTGTCAGCGGAAAACTGGCGGTTTGAAAGGTAATAATACAGCACTCGTCTTAGTGGTGAAAAATCGTTTGCTTGAATCAATCTATTTTGATAATCTATAAAAAAAAATCGCCAAAACGGCCGTTAGGGCGTTTAGCAACTCAATGTTTATCTTTATCCTAAAATCCCCCGTGGAAAATAGGACTAGTCTTGTTTCCACGGCAACAGACAATCCTAGACTTCTTGGTGGGAGACTTCGAGGTCCCAATATTTATGCTGTCATTATGCGCAAAGCCATCGAGCTTGCAATACAAATCAACCACCAGTGTGCTCAATAAAATTTAAATTAATGTGTTATATTAAAAGCGTCAAACAGTTTGCTAATATAACGGCATCTGAAAGACCGTTCACATGCACTATTCGTTATGGTTTGTAAATGTGTGTGTAGTAAACAAACATTTCACAATGGTGCATTGAAAGGGTTCGTTATTACTGGCTTAGTAGTCCTTTTTCTGTCAATCTAAGAACTATTCCGAGTCTGGACAGCGGATGTGAATTAAGATAATGCCCTCATGCTGCAATTGTGACAGGGTGTTAGAAACGCTTTTGCGAGGAGGACAATAGAAGCTTTATTTGTACAAAATGGATTTTTCACTTCCGTGTTGAAGCAAAGGCTTTTGATTACGTTTGAGTCCTGTCATGGGACTAATGAACCAACTAATTAAAGCGACGAATACACATCGTGCTGTAATGCGATTTCTATATTGTTTGAGACATGAAGTGCTCTCTACTGACTCGCATAGTATAATAATCTTGGCAATTATTTAAGGTGGAGGAAAATAAGAAAGAACTTAAGGTACTTGACCACCCTGGAAAGCTAAAAAATACATTTTCAATAATTTTTTGTCGGGTCCTGTATAAGATATTACAATGATTTTTTTTAACTTTTTATTTTATTTAAAGCTTATAGAATACAGAAATACTTAATTTTTTTTTTTTTTCATTTTTTAACAACTATCCAGGAGGCGCCAAAGTCGAGGCCTCAAAAAAATGGTGTTCCACGGCGGACAGTTAACCTCAGGATTGGTGAATCTTCAAAAGAAAAAAAAAAACGGAATCTTCAAAAGAAAGGTTCCTTACGTGACAATTTACCACAAATTGCCAAAAATAAAACAAAAAATGGCGAGTGTTTAAAAAAAAAAAAATTAAAAAAACCCTGTTTTTCACTATTCTTTGCTAAAAAAAAAACAATGTTTTAATTTTTTTTTTTGTTAAAATGCGGTTAATTGGCAGACAAAATATCTCAATAAACAAAACCAGACCAAAATCATTGAAATCAGCCGAGTAGTTTCGAAGATTGTGTCCGCCATTTGAAAAAAAAGTAGTTTCGTGACTAATAGTGCCCGCGCTGAGTCAGCAAGTATGGAGTGCTGGAAGCGTACGCACACTTTCAATAATTTCACTATGTTTGAATTCTAATTTTTTTTTTTTTAATGTTTGGGGTGATATATAAATCATAAGGATTGAGAAAATGCAAAAAAACAATCTATTTTTTTTTTTTTAAATTTATAAGGTGATCAAGTATAATAAAGTAGAAACCTGAATTTTCTCAGTATAAAGACCATTAAGACAACGCTGTCTTTCAAGCATCTTAATTGAATATCAAGCATTTGGCGTTTTCAATCCACCATTCAAATCCCAAAGGTAGGTTTCCGATAGTATTTTGTCGACTTGGAGTGTAAAGGTGTTAACGCCAATTTTTAAAAAATTTCAAGGGAACTAAAAAACGTCTATAGTGCTAACTCAACATGAACTTAAGCGTTTTTGCGTATCACTCCTTTACGACAAATTTATTTCAGGGATCAAGTTACAGCTTTTACTAATCGATGTATCTTTCTTTCCTTGTTTCCAAAAATTTATTTGAGAACATACGTGATGTTGTTACTTTTTTCTCTTAAGTTGATGATTTCTAATACAGGAATGATGTGAAGCTTTAATGGTGTAATTGAGAAACAAGTTGTAACACTCATCTCTTCAATGACATATCAAAATACTCATCTTGATATCACAGCTATGTTTATTCAGATTGGCCACATAACCTGGAAATCAGGGAAATGTCAAGAAGTTTTCTGATTCTGGAAAAAATCAGGGAAATATCCGGGAATTTTTTTTAAATTTCACAAAAATCGGGGATATTTTTGGGCATATTTTCCCATTCATCCTTATTTTGGCGCCGAAGATTTTTGGTATTCGTTTGAAGTTAAATGTTACGGAATAATTTAAGCTTTTCATTACCACCAAAACTATTTAAAAGAAATAGGCGTGTTAGTCTTTAGCATACATGTTCTATCTGATCAGAGTTTCTACACACTTGGAAAACCTTGAAAAATTGGGGATATTTGAAAAAAAGTTTGCCGTGAAATCAGGGAATTTTATAGAAATCTGTCAGGCAATTCTCAGGGAACTTTTTTTCCTGAATTTTGTGGCCACCCTGTTATCGCTAATGCGAAAATTGGAGTTTTTCAGGAAAACCAAATAGATTGCACTATAAAATTCATGATGCTTATCAACTTGGAACTGGCGTAGTATTTTTACAATAAGTGCTAAAGTTCCGTCTTTGTTCTGTTCGATGCGCTAGATATTTCTTGTCACAATAGAGACCTTAACGCCATTTTGACTAATATGTACTTGTGTCATTGCCCCACCATAGCGACAATATGTATTAATCACTAATAACTCAAAATTAAGGGCTCTGTCTACTTTGGATGCATGAAAAAACGCTTTTTTTTTTTAGAATACTGTTATGTTTATTGATATAAAACTTGTTAGGCTTAAAAAAAACATTCGTAAATTACAAAAAAAAAATTATTGATTTTAACCACTTTTTTAGTGTGAAAATGCCAGGAGTCCTCAAAAAGTAGATAGGTGTGCGCTGTTGAAAAAATCTGAACAACGGCCCATCTGAAACAAAAAAAAAATTGAATGGTTTTAGGTTTAGTGTGACAATGGCTATATCCCGTACCTTTAATATTAATTTATATGCAGAAATAACAAAATGGCGGACAAAAAAAAACTTTAAAAAACGTGTTTTTTTCATATTTTTTGCCAAAAAAATAGTAAAAATTAAAATTTTCCAATAATTCTGGTACGGGATATAGCGATAAGTTTACATAATGTGTGGTTAAAATTTCATAAGGATCAGTTCAGTAGTTTCTGAGATTTTTTCAACAAGCGCACACCTACCTACTTTTTGAGGACTCCTGGCATTTTCACACTAAAAAAGTGGTTAAAATCATATTTTTTTTTTTGTAATTTACGAATGTTTTTGTTAAGCCTAACAAGATTTATATCAATAAACATAACAGTATTCTTTAAAAAAAAAAAAAATGGCGGGTTTTTTCATGCATCCAAAGTAGACAGAGCCCTTAATGCTTCTGACTCATAGAATTTTATTTTCTATGATTGAAGTTCTATGACTTGTATTTACTAAAGTCCTCTATTTAGCAATTCCCACTTTAATAAATCCATTCTTTACATAATACTTAATAAATTAAAGAATTTTGTTAAATATATGTAAATATCATATTTCTCCAAAACAATCTGATACGGACGATAGTTTTAATTTATTCATTTCTAGTTTTGAAACATTATATGCAGCTATATCTAATGCTATGCTTAAATGCTTTAGTTTTGAAGGAATTATTTTATATAGTTGAAATGTTTACTCGTTTCCTGAATTCCTTTAATGATATTCTAATTACGTGTATTAAGTGCGCATCAATATATTTATTTTAGTAGGATAATTATTTCCTAAACGTATGTCTTAAGGGAATAATATCACTGAATAGTTACCCTCATCTCTTAGCTAGTCTAATATTCTGTATTAACCTTATTAGCCTAATTACATTTCCATCAGAAACGTTAGTTATAATAGAATCGAATTTCGAGTCGCAAGTAATGGAATTCATAACGCTTACAGTCCTAGTCTCTGTTCTAATGGGATTATTCACAAACATCTCTAAATCTTAATTAAAGCCTGAAGCTTTAAGCTCACTGTTTCAATGTTGTTGTCTTTTTATACAATTAATTACAAATGATCTTACGGTTTTCTTCTTAGAAAACCAATGTAAAAAAGCTTTATTCAGTTTAACACTAGGTTTGCCATGGGTTCATTTTGACCTCTCCGAGAACTTTTCACAGAGGTTTCTCAATGCTTTACATTAAAATATAAAAATAAAAAATAAATAAAAACTCATTATTATAACTGATGTAATTTTGAGGTTCGTTTTTTAAATCCTTTATATTAACTTCGATTTTGGGTATTTGACGATGGGAGCGTAATCTGCGGAGACCTAATTAACCCTTTTGCCGTCATCCAATTGGACTGAAACTTTACAGATGGGTTCGATGATAATGAATTCTAAAGGATTTGGGGGCTATTACTATCACTAAAAGGTCACTTTTACGGAATACTAATTAACCAACTTGCCGTCATCCAATTGCGTTAACAAAGCATTGAACCGACCATTATTGAAACTCTTTCCTGTTGCCAATTTTTTTTAATAAATAATTAAATTACTTTAATCAGATTAAATGATATTTGAATGTTAAAGCATACATTCTTGTTCATTTCTAATAAATAAATTTTGAAACGTAGTTTACTGCACATTTTGCTGATAAAAAAAAAAATTGATATCGGCGCTGTGTTAATGAATATAAAAATTGACCGTGCATATAAAGGATTTTTTAAAAACTCTGTTTTATGAGTTATATTGTTTTCAGTTTAACTTCATAGTAGATGGATTAATGTATATTTTCTTCGAATTAATTACCGTAAGGGATAATTTTTTTTTCCCTTTTGGTAGAAATAGATATATTTGTAAACTCGTGGTAATCCTATTGTTAAGGAATCTTTGCAATAAAATAAAAAAATTTGATGTAAAGTTTGATTTGAAAAAATCATGTTAAGTTTTGAATGAATATAAAAAGAATGTTTTAAAAACGTTAGGTTGCAGAAAAACATGATCTGTGATCATTTTTAAAATGAAGGTAATCTTTCGTTGAGGGTCATGGCACACGAAAAATAACGTAAATGTCAATTTTTCAATTTTTGTCCCATAATGTGGAGAATATCTTTCTGAATAGCTGTGGGAAAATTTATACTTGTACCTTTGATAGATAAAAAGTTATATTGTATTTTCTAAACCATCTCACACTATCAAAGCTGAAAAAGAAATCTTTAATACTGTTTTTCTCAGTTCGTTATTTTTGAGTTTGAGTTTTGTTTAAACCCCTAAGGCTTTTTTCTAAATTTAGTGAGGACTGGGAAATTTTTATTGCGTATTTATATATACATATGATAAACAAAAGTTAGTATGGAATTAGGTGTGCTACCTTTTTTTTTTTTAAATTAAAAAGTTGAAAACTTGAAAAAAAACATCATTTTTCTGCTGTTTTTAGTGTAAAAACATATAAAACCTTTTCCATTAACAATTATAATAGTAATATATTGTGAAAATTTCATGGAAAAACACTTAAAATTGTGAAAGAAGTAGCATTTCGAAAAAAAAATTAAAAAATGGAATTAATCAAAAATTATTTATTCAAAATATTTTTGTAGGTTAAATTTTGTTTACTTACCATCAACGCAATGTAAAATTACTGTAATTTAAATTTTAGTGGTGCAATTTCTGAAAATAGTTTTTTGGGTACCATGCCCCCCGAAGTCCAAAAACTGATATTTTACAGAAGAATAAATCCTTAAGGGCTTCTATTTTCTATTATATAGTCATTAAATCACTCTTAGTTTTACTTTACTCGTTCGAAACAACACCTATACACAGAGTGGCCACAGAACCTGGAAATAAGGGGGCTTTCTGATTCTGGAAAAAATCGGGAAAATGTCTGGGAATTTTTTTTTAATTTCATGAAAATCAGGAAAATGTGTTATCATTGTTTTGAAGGTTCGTTTATCCTCTCATCCTTATTTTGACGCCATTTATTCGGAGAATTGTGGCAGTAATTGTTAGAAATTTCAAGGTTACTGAAAAATTTAAGCTTTTCATTACCGCCGAAGCTATTTCTTTTTTTTTTTTAAATTGGCCATATCTATTTGGCATACATGTTCTATTTGATCAGTGTGTCTACACATCTGTAAAATTTGGAGAAGTTTAAAAAAGTTAACCGTAAAGTAAGGAAATTTTTTAGAAATCTATCGGGGAATTATCAGGGATTTTTTTCCCTAAATTTCAACTCTTGACGAAAATCCACACGTCTGCGGCTTAATATTATCCTCTTGAGACCCCGCGTAGATTTAAATGCACATCGGATTTTTGGCGCAACATTTTTCTTTGCATGAAATAGCCGAATTCAGTCCTACAGCTGATGATAGTCCCACCAATTGTGACGAAGTAGAGCCTGTAAAGAAACGGCAAAAAAAGTTCCTCTGCCAGTAGAGGCGTCACGAAAAGTTGGTGCGAAGCACATGCCAGCAATGGACACTTAGACCGTTTCCTCACGTTGTCGGATGTCTGGATGTTCAGCGCGAACAATTTTCTTTTTTTGCACTAACTATAAAGTATTTTTATGTATCACTTCCTCACGAAATTGTTTTGCAGCCTTTCATGATTAAATTTCACATCTGAACAATTTAATTTCAGAATTTTTGCAAGCTTAAGGAGATAGTCATTTTTTAGCCAATCTTTATAGTTGAAACCCAATAAATTGAAAAATATGCTACATAGACCCAAAAGAATAATATACTTAAAAATTAGCTTTAAATCAAGTTTCAAACAGTTGTGGGTCTCAGGAGGATATATCAAATCGTACTCTCAATCACTAGCTCCGCTTCGATACTCGAGTTTTTATACAGTCAGTTAAATTTAGTTATAATGTTAAGTTTCTAAAGTTTCGTTATTAAAGAGTTAACATCGTTTGTTAATGGAGTCGAAATTAGTTTAAACCGTCAACACACTGGCTCACTAAAGAGATAACACAGACGTAATTTTGCTGAAGCGCTAAAATATCCTGTCTATAGACTTTTTTAACCTAGCAATTCACAGTTCATAAAATGTTGTGTACATACTGTTGAAATCATAGAAAAATGGTCTCTAAAAATAAAATATTTGTACAAGTATAAAAAATAAATTCATATTCAAATATTCACAAATGATGTTTCAAAGAAAGCAATTAAAGGACATATAACTTTATTTTGTTTTCTTTTCTGTCAAAAACTTCATTTACATATTTTTCTGATTAAGTTTAGCCTGTAAAGTTAGCTTCCTCTTAAGTTTATAATGGCATATTTTCATCTTGTGGCGAAGATTTTATGGCGTTTATTTATTTTTCTTCTGGCGCCATTTGTCCGTAATTTGAATAATACATATTTAAAATTTTATGAAGATCTGTTGATTACTACACTATCCAGACAGCTTTAACTGGCGAACTTTATGAAAGTGCTATCTGTCTATCACAATAACAGCTCTCACTAAGTTGTTTAGCGTTGTCTGTTGCCATGGGCACAAGACAAGTCCCATTCTTCACTAACGGAAAAAGACATCAACACTGGCTTGATGAATAGTCTGAATGCTTATTGGAGATTTTTCATAGATTATAAAATAGATATTTTCAAATAAATGTTTTCTTATCACCAAGACGAATGCCTTTTTTTAACTTTTAAGTATGCAAAATTTCCTGCATGCAGAACCCATATCCTAAATAGTCTTGTTTTTGCAGCAACCGCCAACATCTAGTCTATCTGGTGGCCGATTTTCTCCTGACAGACTTACCTACACTATGTCCGCTTATCTGTCTGTTTGTCTGTCCGAAACGTAACTTCAATGAGGAGGGAACTGGTTAAATGATTTGAATTTGAAGCGGAACTAGTTCGTGAATACCGAAATAAAAATTACACTAAAACAAGTTGTAAAATCTCAATATTTTTAATTTTCTTTTAACATTTCTTCTTTACTTTTTTTCTCTTAATTTTTCTTCTTAAAGAAGAAAATTTAAATGTATAATATTCCAGCTTGGTCTCAAATTGACTCTTGGGGACAAGATAACTTTTTTATTTGCACTCTAGCCGACAGCCGCCGTATGCGAATGTTGCCTAAAAAAAAATTCTCTATGCAAATACTCAAAAGCCAATAATCGGGTATAAGAATGCTCGGCGGGTGCATATTTGCACTTAGCCAGGGATTTTTTTCGCTTTCATATTAATAGGACTCGTCCAATTCCTTCTTTAACTGCCAAAAGAAAAGAACAAACCAAATGCATGTATTGATTCTATTCCAAAAGCATTTCCATTTGCCAAAAGAATCAAGAGATGATATCGATAACAAGAGAAAATAATCGAATATCTATTATCTTGAAGATCTTTGCTTGAGATCCATCAATTCACTTGAATGATTTATTACAATGCAAATAAAATAATGATTCCCGGGTTTATTGTATGATAATTGATTTTGTGTTTATCGTGGGTGCAGCGCTCTGTGCGTGTCACTTTCTTGTGCCACCATTAAAAAAAAAAAAGAGCTTTGTGAAAATACTTTGTTATCCCCATAGCAACTATTCGTTGGAATAGCTTTTATAAATATTGTACGATAAAAGTAAAATCGTTTGGACGACGGAAAATATTAACGACTTTACTTTGTTTTTGTACTAGTAGTATTGACGTGTAAGTGATCGAACTCGCTCTTGTTTCATTGTTAAAGCGAAGTTGTAGGATTGCGTTTCGATCTCGGAGCCCAATTTTCGTGTTCTCACTCATCATTTCACTTAAGTGTTAAATTGCGTGTCTACTTTTTAATATTGTTTCCTTTGTCTTGTACTCTATAAAATTGTTTTTTAAATTGAATTGAGTGATGGTGAGGATAATGTGTCAAAACTATAGTAATTGGTAATAAAGGTTAAAAATATGTCACTTCTTCCAGATTCATGGCATATTTTAACTTTTATTATCAATTTGACACATCGTTAAAAAATATTGAAAGAAATCTTAGAAAACATTTCTTTCAACGTTTTGTAAATTCCTGTCAAAATTGAAAAATTGGTGACCTAGTAACAAATATTGTACCTAATTGGTAACTTATAAGCGGTAAATCATGCACCAAACCTGTAAAAACTGATAACTTGGTCTAAATTTATGTCATGAAATACCGAGAGAAATGTGAAGTAATATCCATGAATCAGAAATTCTATAAAAAATATTGAGTTTAACATTTAGAGTTGAAAAATGTTGTTATTTGTTAACTTATTAAAAAAAATAACTCATAATGAAACATCAACATAAATTTTACACATTAAAACCAAATTCAAAAGTTTAATTCACAATTTCATTTAATGTTAGAAAATGTTATAGATGTAATAATTGGGCAAAAAGCAAAAGTATCATTATCTACGATCTTGCTTGTTTTATTTCACAAATTACTTAAAAGGGGCCATACAGTTCAAATTTATTAGGAATTTTTAAAAATACAGAACTTTGAAATCCATGTGGTATAATTATGCTAACTTTGTAAAATTAATTATGTATACTTTGTCTATTATGTTATCTACAATTTTGGTATTTTCTTATGTGTTCTGTAAGTTCTGTAGTTTCTATTTTATTATTCTGCAAATTCGGTATTTTTTTTTCTCGATCAACCTTGTTGGGCCTTGAGATTGTTGATGATCTTCAAAGTTGTGTTTGTATTTATAATAATAATTGACAGTGCGTAGGGGGTCGCATTCGCCCCAAAATTCCTTAAATATTTGTTTCTCCCTTATATTCCTAAAACTGCCCTTGAACTTTTCGATAATTCCTAAAAAAATTAAAAAACTCAAATTCCTCGATTTTCCTCCAAAACTCGCAAAAAAGTCGCATATATTACTCCACAGGAGAAAATGTTTTCCGAGATTTTAATTATTAATTATTAAATTTTTTGAAAATCGCTTTGAAAAGAATGTATGTTAGAAGCCTATGTCAGCTTTAAAAAAAATATTCTCGAATTTTTAAAATTATCTCTAAAATTTTTGGAATCGCCTCTAAATTTTTGGAATTACCCCTAAACTTTTTAGGAATTACCCCTAAAATTTTTGGGAACTACTCCTAAAAATTTTAGGAATCTCCCCTAAAATTCCTACCTTATATCTAAAAAAAATAAAACTCACTGTGCTCCCCGAGTACGATTACTAAAATTTTTTTTTTTTTTTTTAAATATTGCTCACAGTTTCTAAGAATTATTTACTGTTACTTTTAAACTCTTATTTCCTCAAAAAGTCTAATTTATATACAAGTGTACCTTTTTCTTACATCTAGTATTTTACTTCAAAGCTTTTTAAACTTTCACACTCGAATAAATGCATTGCTTCAAAGAAATGTATTCAAAACAAATTTTAATTCTAAGATTTTGAAGACTTTCAAACATTGTTAAAATTAAATATTATATCTGTAAAAACATATCTAAGTAAAATAAGTGTATGAATAATCGTAGCATAAACTTTTAAATCCTTAACTAAATACAATCTGAGTGAAAGTTAAAAAACTTTGAAAATTGTCGTCGAATAAAGCCTACGATACCATAAAAGCTCTAGATTAGTTTCTTTGTTTTTTAATTTTACAATAGCTTCCCAAAAAGCCAATTTTAAAATCCAATATATCCTTCGTGTCTCAATTGACCAGAAGATAATGGCCCCAACAACGAGCTTACAAAGCAAATGTTTTTATTCTAGCGTATACCTCGAATTTTTCATTTTCTATCCTTATATTTTTCACTCAAGTGCCTGAGGCAGCCATATAAAGTGCAATATTGAGTCCCTTAATAACCCATCCCTTGGCAGTAACATTGCTCTTACAATAAAATATCCACTTTCTTACTCTTCATAGCATACAAGCTATGAAAAAATAAAATGGCAAATAAACTGAGTTGATATCCCCGCGATAGCTATCCTGACATGAAACTTATATTTTTAAAAGGAAAACCGTAAAATAGCTGTTGAGTAAACGTCGCGTGCGCTTTCCCATTTCCTTCTTGAAGAACTAGCGACAAGGGATGTGATTGCTGGTAAGTGGTTCTGATCCCCTGTTGATTTTCAAATATTGAAAATTCATCGAACAAGATTATAGACTAAGCTTTTGGCGTGCTTAGTAGTATTGGTTGTATTCCCCTTTTGTTTTGATCTATGAAGTTCTTGAAAGGCCTTCAAGGGTGGGAACTTACCGTAAAAGGAAGTGTAAGCTTTTGAAAATCTCGGACTATGTTCTATTTGGAATTTATGGTTTCAAGAAATTGAGTTTGATTGATTCTTGTCGACTTCATATCTTCAGTGTGGCCGTTTTCGGAAAAGGATTTGTGTTTACCGCTTCCTTTATGTTATGAATTCGTAGGAAGAAGAAATGAGTTCTTAGACGGGATTAACTTCGAAAATTCCAATTTAGGAAAAGCAGGTGTGAAATGGTCTTAAGTCACTCTCTGAAAAGTCTCATTTATTTCGGATTCGTAAGAACAGACTGAAGCTTTTGATTTCCTTCTATTCTGGATAATTTTCTCAGTCACCAGATACTTCAGCGAGACAGTTTGAAAAGGGGTTTGCTGTTTACAGCTCCTTTTCCCAAATGTATGTCTTCACGGGAAATGAAAATGGAAATGTTCGTGGAAGGAAAAGATCGTGTTCTGAAAGTTTGGTTCAAGAGTGTAAAAAGAATAATGGTTCAAGTTGCTTTCTGTGATGTTCTGTTTTATATCAACTTCATAAGTGAAGATGAAGTTATTTCTTCAGGTTTTAGTTTAGAAAAAAACCAAAAGATGCTTTTTATGACACCCAATTACTTTCATATTTATATTAATTTATATGAAGTTTAGTTTATAAGTTGGAAAAAAGCCTGTTTGGGCATTTACAGCTTTGAAATTTTGGAATCGCTATTCGTGTTTGTTGGCTGTTATTTCAATGACCCTTTTTATGATAGAAAAGGAATGACATTTTTATTTTAAAATGCTTTCAGTTAACTAGTAAAAGATATTTGAACTTTGCAACTAAACTATTGCTTTTCAGTCAAGTATGCAAGATTGTTCTGAAATGAAGACATGAATTCCAAAAAGGGCTCAAGCAGCAATATACCAGTTTTCGGAACAAGCAAGTAGAAACGCAACTTGAATTTCTTTTCTAGAGTTGAAAGTAACAAGCCTCAAAACTGTAACTCGTTATCACTAATCTACGTATCCTGCAATCACTACCTACGTATACTTCAATATAACTTAAATTTTGTCAACCTACCTTTTGAAAGTATAAATAACCAATGCATTTCATTTTCTTTAAAGTAAACCTTTTGTGGAAGTTTCTTGAAAAAACGCATAAAATGAGTTCAAATACTGAAATTTTCAAAACGTTAAGGGCACAATAAAAATCGAGTTTGAGAGTTCTTAATTTTCTTTTATAAAGAGGACCAATTTATGTAAAATTAATTCAAAGACAAAAATATCTACTCAAAGTACAAAGTTCAATTCTGAATATGCGCAAATATGCCATGCAATTTGAAACTCTCTTTGCACTACCACCACTCAGACATTTTAGTCTGTTTTGTTATTATAAAGTAATAAATAAACCACTAATCACCTTTTGTTCAAAAAGCATATTTTTACAAAAAAAAAAGATGTTGGCATCCCCTCGCTTCACTGAGATTTTTTTTTTTTTAATTAAAAAAAAAAAAACTCTTTACTGTCACCTCACGAACAAAACGATGAAAATAAGAAAAAAAACGGCTTTTTGAAAAGCAAAAAAGCTTAGATTTTTTTATATCTTTTCGAAATATTTTAATGAGAAATATTTTACCCTATTAAGAAAGCGAGTCCGTCAAAATCTATGTTTAGCTAATCTCCTGAAGTCAACGAAGAACCTAATCAATGCTAATTAGCTATTGCTTAATACCCTACGGCAAATACGTATTTAATACATGTACTAATGAAAGTTTAGTATAAACTATAAATACCTTGATAGTGTTTACGTTTGCTTAACTTTCAGTCTGGGTGTTTTTATTAAGCATTGAAGTAAAAAATATGCATTTAACTGTTATACTTTTAATATAACATTTTATTTTCAATTAATCTGCGTTTTATGCTTTTCAATCGAATTGTTTAAAATAGTATCTTTTTTTTTACGAATTTGTATTATGCAACATTCTAAAATGTTTTTCATATTCAAACAACTTTTTTTTTATGAACAGTACAACAATTATAAATGCGATTAATTCTACAGAAATATTCCTATAAACTTTTATTTTTCTAATTAGTATTCTGGAACACAGTTTTGATACTTTAAGTATTATTGCAGATATACTTTTTATCTAAAAAATTTTTTATTAACATGCACTCTATCCTTTTTTTTCTTTTTTTTTAAATATTAGTGATTGGTATCCTTTTTTTAGATATTTTCATTGTGAAGCGGATTCTAAAATGTTTTTCAATGTAGTGCGCTGAATGTGTTTTTCAGAAATGTTCCTATAAACTTTATTTATCCAGTTAATATTCTGAAATAAAATTTTTAAACTGATTGTACACTGATTGATATACATTTAATAAAGTTTTACTTTGGTATTATTCATACCCTTATACTTACTTTGCATACGTTTTTAGGTATAATTTTAATGTTTTAAAAAAGCTTAAATGTTATATAGAATTAAGTTGTCGCCTGATAACTTTTTTGCACCATGCCGATTTTTTTCCTCAACTGAGGACTCCTTTTTTAACTAATTAAGTCAATACTCCTCAAGAGGTTCATGTATCTGAATTTTTATTTTTCTATTTTCTTTTTTAAAGACCGGCTGATGGCTGTGTTATTACTGCTCTGGTCTCATGACAAAGGTGCCGGTTTCGAATCCTGGGTTAGACATGGAAATCCACGTTAAACAGTTGGTTCCGGCCTGATTAGCTGTCATTTTGCATAAAAATAGGTCGTTGAGCATACGAACCAACCATTTTATTTAACACAGAAGGTATTTCCTTCGATGTTTTTAAGCTAAAACTATTTTGTTTCTATTTAAGAGACCAATTAAATTCTTGCACTCTTTGATTATTGCATGAATGAAAATTTGTCCATGAAAACGGAAAATACAATTTGATTTGGTGCAATAATTTCGGAGATAAGTCGGATTAAAATTGCAACTTCTAAGAGATAAATTCCCAACTCGCTCTTGCCGACCAAACGGTATAGTGGTTAGCGTGCTAGCCTCCAGACAGCGAGGTTGCGGGTTCGAGTCCCGTTTCAGGCATGGGTGTTTGTAAATGTATGTTGGCTTGTCAAATGACGAATGTTTCGGCGCATTATAGACCTCGTGTTGCTGACGGCGCCAGATAATCTGAAAACAACCAACCAACCCAACTCGCTCTTTCTCCGTTAAAATAAGATCAACATAAATTAAATTCTAAAAATAAACTTTTTAACTCATAAATAAATTTAACAATGGTAACGCTTATTAAATCACACAATTTGTATACACCATTATCAATTAAGGCTACCGCGAGGTCAATTATAACCTTCCTTGAAAAGTCAAAATAAATCAAATATTTACCTAACTTAACCTAATACAACCTACGCTCTCCTGAATATTTGTGTTACATAATCTGGCAATTTCAGTCAATGTTTTCCGGTCATTACCCAATTAACTGGATACTAATGATTTCATCTGAATAACCCTTTCACCCTTCATGCAAGTTGTAATGGGCCTCCTGATTGGATTATAACTTTTCAATAAACGCCTTCTACCCAATCCAATTTGCAGAGAATACGTGGAAAGGATGCCGTTTAAATATTTAAGCTAAGGCTTAGTTTATTTCTTGATTTCTTTTTGAAATGGTAATAATTGTTCGCCTTTTCTGAATGCCCTTATAAATATTAAATCGAAGCGTGCATTTATTTTTCCTTAAAGAGGTAATTTGATCGCCCTTTGTGAATCATGTATGCCCTTATAAATTTTAATGTAAACCTTGGCATTGTGATTGAATCGGAAATATGACAAAGTTTTTGGTTTTGACAGCTTGGATTAAAAATCTATTAAAGCTGTATGCTCTGTGCAATATTAAAATTATTATGTGAAAATGGACAAAACTGAAATCAAAACGAAAGATGGATGATACGAATTGGAGATCGGATTATCCGTCATATGTTAGATATAAGCGAAGTTCGAGAAAATGGATTTGTATTGGAAGATCATAAACTCTTAATTGTTGTTGCGTCTTAGCTTTTTGTAAAGTAGACTGGATTGTTGAAAATCGATCTTGGAGATCTAAGCTAAGTCCATTCGCTTAGTATATGCGTATTATAGACTTAATATATGCGTAAACCCCTGGATAACTCTTAATCTTTGCCGCGTTTAATCTTTTATAAAACAAACTAGATCGTTGATAATCGATCTTGGATATCTAAACTAAGGCCATTCGATTAGTATATGCGTGTTCTGTATCTGCATCTGGAGCTTGTTTCTGGGGTTAGATCAAAATAGATTCCGTATTTGCGATTTCTTTATGGAATCACTTTTTATGTATATATGTTAACGTAGAGTAATGAAAGTATCGTTTTCGGACAAAAAAAATTTATCGATTTTTTTAAATTTTTTTTTATAATTATTTCTCTACGTGTTGAAACATCCTGACATCAAAAAAGTGGTATAGAAAAAATGTCTGTCCGTGTGCATGTGGTCAGCATAACTCCCGAACAAATGAACGTACAATGTTTAAATTTTGTGAGCGGATTAGTGGTGACCATGGGACCTACCTTTAAGTCATGCTCATACGGTTTAAATCATGAAAAAAGTCATATTTTTTAGCAATTTCTAAAAAACGGCAAAAACGATTTTGTTAAAATATTTTTGCTAATGACTCTAAAGGTGTTCTAAACGTTCCCCTTCTCCGAAATTCACTTAGAAATACGATCAAAGCGTAAAAAGTGAGAAAACGAGTGCCTTTAACACAGAGCTTTCTTCCCTTGGGCATCGCCCATCAACGATCGATTTTTCTCAGTTTCACGCACAGGACAATAAAAGCCAGTGTAATGTCTATCACATAACATAGCCAATTTTCGTGGCGTTGTTTTTTCTTTCCCATATAAAAATTATTGCCAAAAATATCGCCAAACTAGCCATTTTTATTTAAATGAGTGAAAACATGATAAACGGTTAACCATATCAAAATTGAAGGCAATGGCCAATTTTATAGTGTAATTGAAAATTGTGCGATGTTCCACACCTCTAGTTGTTTTTGCAAGTTCAGCCGAGTTAGATTGTATGACTTCGATTATAATTGATATAGAAAAAACGCAGTTATTTTTAGGACCCATAAAACACCAGGCTTCCACAAAATCAAATAAAAAAATAATTCTGAAATTTAATGAAAAATCGACTTTTTAAGGTAGTCGGATACCTTAACTAAAAGCAGAGATATCGAAAAGTTTAGTTAATTCTTTCGTTGATATTTAATTAAATACAATAATATATTTAATTGAAAACTCTTATTACTCGATTGAAAAAACAATATTAGTCTTTTTGCATAAATTTATGATAAACTAATTTTTCAATCACAAGTAAACAAATAAGACATAATTATTAAATTTTTATTTTACAGAAAACTGGCAACATTGCGAAATTACATTTCACTTGATTTGAAACAAGCAAATAAATCCTCAAATTTTAGTAATTTTTTTGCAGTAAAAAATATATTCATACTATTTAAAAAATTATAAAAGTTAAAAATTAATCTTGCCTGAAACTTCATCATTAAACGTCTCCGTTAAACATCTATAAAAAATATACAAAAAAAACTGTTTAAATAAAAATAAGTCTTTAGATTTATTTTTCAATTTGACGTCTGTTACTAGAGCTTTCATTCTTATCCATACTTTATTAAATTATTTATCACTCATTAACTTCAAAAGTGGCATCATAGATGAGAAATTAAATACATAATTTGAAAAATGTTTAATTGCCCAAGTATTCATATTGCGTTAACGTTGACTTCAATATTTACTTTTCGTTTGGATCAATTATATCAAGTCAAATGTTAACATTTATCTTTGTAGTTATGTTAAATAATGCTGCTTATAAATATTAATAGCGTGTATTAAAACTTGTTTGAAATAAAACTTCGAAGGAAAAATATACTCTTTTGCATTTTATTAGAAATCTAAAAATTTGCATTTTTATTTTCCGATTTCCAAAGTTAGCACTCCCGTATATACTATTAGAATATTTAAACGACTAGGAAATTTATTTCTTGAAAATAAGAGTTCTTTGAAGGGAGATAACATTTTCACTCAAAATTCTAATAATAAAACATTTCTAACTTTCAACAAATAAAATGTAACGGCTTTCGAAACGATAGATCATTTTAGTTGTTAGCTTGATTGATTTTTCGTTGTTATTTCCTTAACGGTGAATATTTTTATTCTTTATTTCGCTAAAAGCATTGTCGAAAAGTAAGAGCTGGTATTACTTATTTTTCTGAAGTCTCCTCATTTCTAACTATCTAATAACAAAATGTCCCATTATTTCCAGTAAAATAGCTAACACCATAGAACATTTTCCTTTCGCTTTTTTTTTTGCGTGTGTGTTTTTGATCATTAGTGGTTCTGTCACGTATATATTTTCCGTCTGGATTTGGTTGATCATAAATATTGACTCCAGAGTAAGCTTGATGTCCCAAAAACTGCCGAGTTGGTCTGATTTCCCAATACCCTTATATGACTCAAGCGAATATAGTCAACAGCCACGCTTGTTATTCAAGAACTTGGCTAGATTTTTGCTTTTATTTTGGTACTAATTATAATGGGAGAAAGACGGAAAGACACTATTTCCTTGTAGATCTTTTCGACCATAAAATTTTCAATACTCATTTATTAAGTTTTGATTTTTTTCATGGACGAGTAGAATTTTTAATCCGTACTTTTTTTCAATATATAGGATATCGTAACCTAACCAAGCTCCTATACTAACTTTTCTAAATCTTAACTTTTAGAATATTTACTCAGTGGCCACAGAACCTGAAAATCAGGGAAACGTCAGGGAGCTTTCTGATTCTGGAAAAAATCAGGGAAATGTCAGGGAACTTCATAAAATTTCACGAAAATCAGGGACATTTTCAGGCATGTTTTGCCGTTCTTCTGTATTTTTTACCCAACGATTTGTTGTGGTGATCGCTAGAAGTTTAATGTTACGGAATAGTTCAAACTTTTCATTACCACCAAAACTGTTTTTTAAAAATTGGCATGTTATTTCCTCAGCATACATGTTCTATTTGATCAGGGTGTCTACGCATCTGGAAAACCTGTTAAAAATTGAGACATTTGAAAAAAAAAGTGTACCGCAAAATCAAGGATTTTTTTAGAAATCTTTCAGGGAATTAATTATCATGGAACTTTTTTTTTATGAATTTTGTGGCCACCCTGTTACTGGAACCTTTACTTTTTTGATGAAATATATGTTCCTCAAGAGTCGCAATGTGGCAACCTTGCATAAGAGTGAAGGCATTTAATCCTACACCCATTTTACTCTAGTAACGTTGGATGGAACTTTTTTTATGAATTTTGTGGCCACCCTGTTACTGGAACCTTTACTTTTTTGATGAAATATATGTTCCTCAAGAGTCGCAATGTGGCAACCTTGCATAAGAGTGAAGACATTTAATCCTACACCCATTTTACTCTAGTAACGTTTTATAATACAGAGAGTATAATGGATTAAATTTTTTCACTCTTCTGTTCGTTTTCTATCAATAACATCGTAACTCACGAAGAAAAGTATAGCATTTGGAGGGAAAAAATGTAATCCTACTTCCATTTTACTCTATATGCCGCTCTGTTTTATAGAGTAAAATGTGAGTAGGATTAAATTTCTTCACTCCAAATACTACAGTGCCGATCAAACGATACAGTGGTTAGCATGCTGGCTTCTAGACCACGAGGTTGCAGGTTCGAGTCCCGTGTAAGACATGGGTGTTTGTAAATGTATGTTGGCTTGTCAAATGACGAATGTTTTGGCCCATTATATCCCTCGTGTTGCAGACGGCGCCAAATAATCTGAAAACAACCAACCAAATGCTATAGCGCAATGCATAATTATGCATTTTTGTAAGGGTGGTTTAGGTGCAGTATAGTCCTTTCGCATCTCTTACACAATTAAAAAAAATCTTACCAACGAAAGCTTACTTGTGGATTTTATGGTTTTAGCAACAAAGTTTTTAAATCACGCCTTAATTATTTTCTTACTAACGTATTCATAAATTTTTTTTTACAATTTTGAAGTGCTGGACTCAAGGCTGAATGTTAGCCTAGCATGCAAGATATTTCGTGATAGAGCCTCTCCAGTGCTCTGCAGTCACATTTCAAAGCAAGTAAACACGGCAGCCATCGTAACAGATAATCTCGTATCGATTTTTGGACGGCCTGGTTAAGTTGTGATGGGTGTTATCCATTTGAGTCGCAATCACAGGGCAGTATATCCTTAAGAGATACAGGAAGGCACTTGCCGAACACACGGATACTAATCTATGTTGTGGCACTGTATAACCCTTCTGTAGCACTTGAGCCCCCCCCCCCCCCCCAAAAAAAAATACAATAAAACCAATCAATAACTTAACGGCATAAAGTTTTTCCAAAATTGCACGGCCATTCTTGTTGTAGTGTGAAAACGAGCATTACATCTTTGTGCATACCCTTTATCTACAAACCAGACCCCTTTTTCTCACACTTAAAAATACATGTCTAATCTGTTTATTTATAAATCGCGAAAAAGCACGCAACATCGGCGGTCGTCGAAAGCCTTTTCTGCTGTTCCTAAAGTGTAAAAAAGCCAAACAAATACGTCGGAAGAAAGTAAAGGAACCAGAATGAAAATGAAATCTTGCAAGAAAGGAAACAGCCAAACCGTGTCATAGATTTCACCCCTGACTTCAGTTTAAAAGAGGAATATAAACAGCTCGAAAAAAGGGGATCTGTAGATTTTTTCTCTTTTTTTCTTCTTTTTTTTTTTTTTTTTTCTTTTTCGGTGTAGAAGAAACGATTTCTGAAGTTTGATGTGAATGGATGGGTATTCCAGGCGGAGGATATTCTATAAGGTACTGTTTCTGATAGTTTTCAGATCGCATTTAGTTTTTCACCGATAAGAATTGCTCTTTATCAAAGGCCGAGCACTCATTAAATACTAAAAAGGCTTTGTACCTCAGTCTGTGTTGTAAGTTACACGTGTATCTTTAAAGTACCTATTAAACCAATATTTCATTAAATATTGCCAACGTCTAGTATTACAGCGAGAGAAGTTCTCATTTTTATTTCAACGGCTGAAAACTCATTAAATGACTTAAGGGAGTTGTATAACTTGTAGAATTGTATTCATTAATTCGTCTTTGAAGTACTTAGTAATGCATTATTTCATAAACAGAATTATCTGTATTAATTTTCTCTTGCTTTAATTTCAAAAGCGGAACACTTATGAATAGGTATGAATTCCATCTGCCATTTAATATCTATAGAACTCGTAGAGTTTGATTCATTAACTCGACTTTAAAATACTTAGTATAGCATTATTTCGTAAACAAAATCATTCAAATGAAGTTTTTAAACGATAAGAATTATCTTGCTCTATTTTCAAAGGTTGATCCCCCATTAGGGGTAGTAGAAGGATATATATCTGCTTAGTTAAAGAAGTCATAAAAGTTTAACTCGATAAAGATGACTTTGCATTATCTGGAACCGTTATTGTATTATTTATTTGAATGGAAAATGTAAAATAATTTATTATGTTGCATATTTCTCATTTTGGATCTAATTTTGTTTAGTAAACAAATTTTACTCGAGAGGCGAATAGTGTTATAATTAAGAACATTTTGTTTGTTAATCATCTACTAACCATTTTAGAAAAAAATGCTACCATATTTGAATTGCTATTATTTACATAAATGAATTTAGGGTCACATATTTGCTACGTAATAAAATTTAAATCTAAAAGAGAATTGGATATCAAATGATACAATAAAGAAATTTAAAGTAAAAAGTTTAATATTTTAAATTATTGTCTTGTTTCAAAAACGGTGATGGATGAAAAATTCGAAGTTTTTTATGACAATCTTGATCATTATTCATATGCACCTATTATGTAAAAGTGTTCAATCTAAACCAACTTCTTTTAGTAATAACGTAATAAAATGTGATTTTACAATGCAGAATTTTAATTTTAAAACATTTCTAATGTATACTTACAAAAAAGAAATACAAAATGTTTAATTGAAGTTTATAATACTTACAAAATTCGATTCCATTGTATGTATTCAAAGTACATTGTATGTATTCAAAATAACCCAACTAAAATGTTATTTAAAAAAATACTATTTGTCCCAAAATTCTTTTTGGTTCAGTTTTTAAACCAAGATGTCACCAGGTTGAGTTTCACAAACGAAAATCTGCGAATTGTATTGCTTAATTAATCGCCAATTCAACAAAAAATCAATTTTGTATACAATCGAAGTATTAAAGTCCGAGTTTCTTTTATTAACAAGGTGAAAACAGTGTTTTTACTATTCAGGGTTCCCACGGTCATTGAAAGTTATTAAAAGTGCTTAATATTTTTGAACTTGTTTTCAAGGCCTTGAAAGTGCTTGAAAATGTTTAGAGGTGCTTAAAAGTCTTTGAAAATTCTTAGAGGTCCTTAAAAGTCCTAAATTTTTGCGGTTGTTGTGTATCCAACTGCAAAATTTATAAAATACAACTCGGACTTGCTATCCCCGATTGACCGCCACTTACCTGCACCGTATCGAAATTATCTGACGTATTTGTACTATGCAGCCATCAACTTCTAACTTTTTTGATAGAATATATCTTATTAAAAATTTATATATAGACATGATGCCTGAAAACAAATTTTCAAAGGTCCTTAAAAACATTATTTAGGTCCTTAAAAGTCATTGATTTTCATTCTGTGATTTGAGTGGGAACCCTGCTATTGTAAAATTTATTGTTTGGCATATTTCCGGTTTTGAAACTAGATGACTAGATATTCAAACAAAGAATAAAAATATGGTTTCATGTCACTGGTCCACAATTTCCGCAATGCCATTTTAATTCCAAATTTTCTCTTTATTAATTGTACTACTTCTTAAATGTATCTACTCACAGATAATTCATAATCTGTATCTTCCTCGCTTCTTCATTCAACTCATCAACATTTGATGAATCTGGCGATTGTTTCAGTTTCAGCTCGAGACAAAAGAATAAAGAAACGTCGCCTATGCCAATGCAAATAAGTTTAAAAGTAGACCGACACTTCCCAACATAACTTCCATTCCTTTTGAAAGCCCGTGGCACTCGGCCAGATAAGCCCTTTCTTAAAGATGTTAAACAACTCATTGGGACCAGCAAAACTTATTGTTCCTTTCCAGTTTCTATGCTTCAACTCGATTCAATGTGGAAGGCGTATGTAAACTTCTCATCAATGAAATCTCGAAGTTGTTTCCCATAGCCGGAAGTGTTTTGCGCTGTAACAATTATTTTCGTAAAAGTATCTTGAATATTACATTAGTGTAAGTCTGGTAAAGCTCGCACAGTATTCTGGGATTCTTCCCTTTATTTACTAACGGGACTTACCCATCAGTTTTCTTCTGGTATTGTATACGCTTTCAGGGATGCCATTGGGACTTAGAAAGTTTACTTCTATGAAGTTCGTTCTTCAATTGTTGCCTGGCAGCATAAGCTTGTTTCTTTTTGGAAGCTTGTTAGAGACAAGTATATAGGACGATGTAAAGCCAAGATGAATAATTAGAAAATTGAAAATCGTCCATGTGTTTGCATATAAAGAAAAATAAGCTTAAACTGCCATCCAACAATTTAAGAACGAACTTTACAGGATTTCAAAGTCTCAATGGATCTCGAAGCATTTAAATAAGTACAGTACGCAAAAAAAAATCCGAACGATGGCTATATCTTGTATTGTAATTGATGAAATAACAAAGGTCAAGTACCGTTGTAAATTGTGAAAGGTCTTTATTAATTGTAAATAATTTTTTTTTTATCATGAGGGGTCATCTACTTATTAAAACTAAACCAAACTTTAAAAAGTTCAATGGCAATCTCATTATATTATACTATATTTAGATTTATAATCCAAAAAAGCGTCCAAATACCAAATTTCATAATTTTCTAATGAGTGGCTAGTAGTTTAAATGATGTAAAAAAATTACAAAATAATGTTAAAAAGAAAATTTTGTTTTTAGCCATAAATTCTTGAATAATTATAAAACTTCAGTTTTTCATTTATATCTGGAAGCGTTATCATTCCATTTGGATTATTTCCCATTGTGGATTTGAAATGATCAAGGACTGGCTAGTGACTGGCCATCTCGAGACTGTGGTATTTTATAAAAAAATAAATATTTTCTATCCTTCTCTAAATATAAAAATGAAGCTGTCTCTCGGTCTCATTTTGTGTATTAAGGGGAATTTAATTAAAGAAATTTCGATTTAGACTTAAAAAATAGCGGCATGTTTATACAACTTGAATTTTTCATTTATATCTGGAAGCGTTATCATTCCCGTTTTCCTATTGAGGATTTGAAATGATCAAGGACTGACTAGTGACTGGCCATCTCGAGCCTCTGGTATTTTATAAAAAAAATTATTTTCTATTCTACTCTAAATATAAAAATGAAGCTGCCTCTCGGTCTCATTTTGTGTATTAAGGGGAATTTAATTAAAGAAATTTCGATTGAGACTTAAATGATAACGGCATGTTTATACAACTTGAATTTTTCATTTATATCTGGAAGCGTTATCATTCCCGTTTTCCCATTGAGGATTTGAAATTATCAAGGACTGACTAGTGACTGGCCATCTCGAGCCTGTGGTATTTTATAAAAAAAAATATTTTCTCTTCTGGCTCTAAATGTAAAATGAAGCTGCCTCTAGGTCTCATTTGTGTATTAAGAAGAAGTGTCAAGGAATTTCATTATCAAAATGGATTTTTGTTAAAAATGAAAAATATGGAATTGCATATTGAATTTGTCAAGTTAAATATCGAATTGAAAAACTTAAGTGAAGCGTTCGCGCATTATAACCACTACCATGTTTGCAGTTGGTTAAACTTCTCGCTAAACTGACTTCAGTTACACATTTTTTTCTTAAGAATGAAGCAAATGAAGTGACTAGAGATCAATTTAAATAATAAACTTTTCTGACATTGCTAAAAAACGAATATCTCCGCAGAAATGAAATTGCAAAAATGCCTTTTATTAAAAACTCTCCTCCTCCTAAACGACTAAGAAAAATAGTTTTTTCGTTTCCCCCTTCTAACTTTTTAAATTAACTCTCCCTAACTCCCTCCCTTCATCTCGTTTCCCCCGTTAAGTCGAATGTGGTTCATCTCAGCAGTTGATTGAGGGAGAAATAGGGTGCTCTATTAAAGAAGCCAAATGACCGCGTGACACTGAAGCTTACTTAAATGTTGGTTAAGAAGTTTACTAAAAGGAAGTACCGATTATGAATTTCAAAATTAAGTTACAGTTTCTGGTATATTTTACTTTCTAAGGGGGTCTGGGACTCCAAATTTTTAAAATTCTCAAAAAAAAAAGAATATTATTGTTGTAAAAAAAATGATACAAATATTTTTAAATAAAATGGCATAAAAATATTGTTTCTGTCATTAGAAGTTGAAATATTTAAGTATTTGTTGCATGACAACTGTATCTCAGACATGCTATCTTGAAACTTTGAAATTGTTTTTTTCGGTGATGGCTTTTTGTCCCTTTTTTTTAGTTTAAATTGATATAACTTAAAAATTACTTGTTATAAATCTATGAAACTTTCCACAATTATTTTTCATGTATATTTCTTTAATATGTCTTCAGGAATTATGTTTTCTATTTTAACTTTTTTTAAAAAAGTTTTGGAGCTTAGCATACTATGGATTTTATACAGTTTTTGCACAAAATATTTTTTTTATTTTTTCTAATTACTTTATTGAAAAATCATGAAGACAATTTTTTATATGAATTATAAGAAGTAATTTTATGTAAAAATGAAGTGATTTTTTTTTTAAAAAAAGTTTTTTAGATATCGTAAATATCAAAATTTTGAAGCTTTTTAATTAAAAAAAAAAATTAATTTTAAAATTTTAAATAATTTTTAAGTTTCAAAGCATCATACATAACTGCATAAAAAAATTTCAGAAAAATAATTCTAAAAATAGTTTTGAGTCCCTGACCCCCTTAAAATGATATAACTGTGAAACGTTGAAAGACAGAAAGAAGAGACCAGTAGTGTTTTGGATAAACAGGTATGGAATTTTTAATACACTGGGTTTGAAAAATTAGTTACAATGCTGAAATGTGGTAACAAATTTGCATAAAATACGTTACAGCTGAATGAGTCCATCGTTTCCCTATGAAGAGTGTTCAATAGTCCCTTTACTGGATAGTACAATCCAGTCACTTTTGTAGAATCCAGTGGTTTTGCAAGACACACTGATGGGTTTTCAGTACCCCATATTCACAAGTTTTGTTTATTGATGAATCCTTCAAAATAAAACGACCCTCATCGATAAAACATATGCAGCCGTCATCAAATTTACTCCAATCAATTTAGCAAACAGGTGTATTTAAAATTCCATACCTGTCTAAGAATACTGTTACTTTTATTGATATAATACTTGTTAAGCTTAACAAAAACATTCGTAAATTACAAGAAATTTTTTTTTTGATTTTAACCACTTTTTTAGTGTGAAAATGCCAGGTAAACAGGAGTACTCAAAAAGTAGGTAGGTGTGCGCTGTTGAAAAAATCTGAACAACGGCCCTTCTGAAACAAAAAAATTTAATGGTTTTAGGTTTAGTGTGACAGTGGCTATATCCTGTACCTCTAATATTAATTTATAAGCAACAATAACAAAATGGCGGACAAAAAAAACAATTAAAAACTTGTGGAGGTTTTTTTTGCATGTTTTTTGACAAAAAAATAGTAAAAATTAAAAAATTTCAATATTTCTGGATATAGCGATAAGTGTACAGAATATGTGGTTAAAATTTCATAAAGATCAGTTTAGTAGTTTCTGAGAATATTTTCAACAGCACAACCTTTTGAGGACTCCTGTTTACCTGGCATTTTCACCATAAAAAAGTGGTTGAAATCATTTTTTTTTTTAATTTACGCATCTTTTTGTTAAGCCTAACAAGTTTTATATCAATAAACATAACAGTATTCTTTAAAAAAAAAATGATTTAAATAGCGTTTTTTTCATGCATCCAAAGTAGACAGAGCCCTTAAGAACTTTATTAAATGCTAAAATCAAAAAGTGTGGTTTATCTCTTTTGCTGAAACATTTTAACACAAAATTTACATTTGTTATCCCAATTTTAGTCATCAACCTAAAAGAACAAATAAGCTGAAGGATGACAAGCATATTTCTAGTTGATATTTGGTATGAAAGAGCTTTATATTTAAAGTTAATAATTTTGTAATACAAAATGTCCTAATTGTGTTAAATTAAATGTGATGGAACTCAAAATCATTTTAGCATTTTTCTAAAATAAAAATTCTTATTTTAGCTTTTTTGCTGAAGAAATATTGCATCCCAGGCTAAACACTGATACATGCACTTATATACATATATGTACACATACATTATCAGCATATACATACTACTGCACAAATACTTACAATATTTTAAATTAAACACTTCAAAATTAGCGCTACAACACTTTTAACCGCGTAATAAATTTTTGGATACATCAATCGTCATCAAAATCTTCAATCGATCACCAAATGTCGTAACCCTAACAAAGCACTCTGGCTTTGAGAAGTTTCATTCAAATCATACCACGTCGTACTGGTGTTCATTTTGAATTATATGGAACTAGTCCAATCAACTCGTTTCGAATGTTTGTTGTCCTGATTTACGTAGTAGATGAACGCACCATTTCAAGTTTCCTTTGATCCAGATGTCGTAACCCTCTGGCTTTGAGAAGTTTCATTCAAATCATACCATGTCGTACTGGTGTTCATTTTGAATTATAGGGAACTAGTCCAATCAACTCGCTTCGAATGTTTGTTGTCCTGATTTACGGTAGATGAACGCACCATACAAGTTTCCTTTGATCAAGTACACAAATTTGTGTACAGCCATCCACCTCATTATTGGTAGATTTATTTGTACATTTACCTAGGTATCGTATTTGTTTCTAATCAATTTAGGTATGATAGAGTAGCATTATCTGAAGAGATAAAGAAACTTCTACCTTGCAAACAGAAATTGAACTGAAACCGTACGCATTACAATAATACTACCTCAGATAGAATCTGAAAATGACTTATTTTCTCAAATTTTCTAAAATGTATGTTTCTCGAGTTAAAATTCGATTTATATCTTATTAATCGAATAATATTATATCGCTCCTTTAAAAAATAGCTTGTATTTCTATTTTTAATTTGTAAAAAGACATATTAATGTGAATTATTTTTAAAAGTTGTGTATTTTCCCCCTGTATATTAACAGTGTCGAAACGTTAGAACAATACTGGCAGTAAAGATCTTTCTTGGTTGTCGTTCGTTTTAAAGGCTTTTTTTTTTTTGTGCTTTGAATTTTCATTGAACCTGTGGTATTGAAATTCTTTTTTGAAAGGACATTTGAAATGAAATGAAGACTAGTCTCCGAGTGAGATGCGATTTCGCGTTCCATTTAGATCGATATTTTATCCATCGATTTTTGTAACGGTAGCTGTAGGCTTCACCAGGAGAATTGAAGGAGACTAAACAAAAAAAAAACTTGGGGGAATCCTAGGATCTTGGGAAGAATAGAAATAGAAACATTTTGTATTTAATTTTTGTGTACATGGCAACCGATATGAATTTCACTCATTTTTTTCAAATGATTTATTGCTAAAATTATATATTTTAGTGTACACTGATTTCATTGTTTCTTAATTGTACGTATAAACTACTGCTTCTTAAAATCTTAATCTTTCGACTCAAACTTGAAATTCAAAAATGGGACTTCAGCTACTGAATTAATTGAATTATTATGATCGTTCTTGAATGTAAATGAAATTCAACCACCGAGCTTTCAATAAGCGGTAAATTTTGCTGGCGAAGCTTTCAAATTTACCAATTTCAACATCTGATGCGCAGATTTCAAATTTGTCAATTTCAACAACTGATGCGCAGCTTTCAAATATGCCAATTTCAACATCTAATGCGAAGCTTTCAAATATACCAATTTCAACATCTCATATTCAAGATCGACAAAGTTATTACCATTTATTAGGATGTTTAGGTATACATTATACCCTGTTCTGCTATAAATGACTCCACATTTTTGCATGTTTTATTGTTGACGGAACTTTTCCATACCACACTGTAAGTTAATGTATTACCATAGCTCGATTTTTTTTTTTTTAAATAAGACAAACTCATCTAAAATATTGAAACTTTTCCAAGTTATCATGAAAAATTTACAAGTAATTCAACTAATCGAATTACAAACTAATCAGCTTTGTATTTGGCACTTTTTTATATTTATAATTGCCAATCGGAATTGTTTCTACCATTTTAAATCAACCCACAAAGGCCAACACCACATGTTCGTATCTTTCCAACCAGAAAGTAGCTTCGCCACTATCAACAAGAATGGGTGAACGTTGTTTTTTATTCTGTATAAATGATGAACGGGAGGTTGCTCCCGGCACAGCTTTAAATACATAAAGATGTATTTACATATTAAGTAAAAGATGTTTCCTTATTCTTATAAAGATAGGTCTTTTAGAATAGAATAGCATGCTAGATGGTTGCTGTAAACCGATTTTTCCCTATACTTTCATTAGTTTTTATATTTTGATATCAAATTATAGAATGTATAGCCATGCAGTAAACAGGAAATTAGATCGTGTTTTCTCTACTTTCCATCCTAAGAGGAACTACTTTTCAACGCGTTTATGTTATTTAATAAAAAAGAGGATTACTGATTTAAATATGTAATTAATCCATTAACCAAACGATATAATTTCTCTGCACAATCACCCTTTCAAATAAAATGCTATCAGTCTAAAAATATCATTTATGACTATCTATATCAGAAATTACATCAACTCTATCAAGTTATTTCCAATTCCGTTTATTATGTAATATTAATAAGATGTCTAATTACGCATTTCGAAAATAATGTCCCATATGGCACATATCTCCCAGGGAGGTCCCTAGGCTGTCCCCAGTAATCCCCGTTACTCCGAATGACTTCTTAGAGACCTCCCTAGGAGGATGTGTGCTATATGGGCGTAATCCATGGCAATTTGACCGTATTTTCTCTACTTCCTACCTTGTAGAGAAGAAAGAGTTTTCATATATTTTATTCCTATGTTATTTTAAGAATATGTAACTATATTTAAATATGCAGTTACACCACTAACTCGACTGGTCTCTATTATCTGCATTATCACCCTTTAAAAACATTTTTATGCATCTGAAAGTAACGGCTATACTTTAAATTGTATCGGCTACTTCCTAGGAACGTCTAAATCCGTTTAATGTGTATAATTAATCAATTTCAGATACGTTTCCACGTATAGTGAACAATGTATAAAACAGGTGAAACTTGACCGAGTTTTCTCTACTTTCTAGCTTCTGATGGGAATTTTTTTTTTTATATTTCATCCCTATGTTATTTTGAGAATACGTAACTATATTTAAATATACATTTCGACCATTAATTCTATTGATCTCTACAATCTGCATTCTCGACCTTTTAAAGAAACTTCTATTTATCTGAAAGTAACAACTATATTTTAAATTGTATTGGGTGCATCCTTGTCTTTTCTAATTCCGTTTAATATGTAGTATTAATCAGTTTCAGATATCTATTGCCACATATCGTGAACAAAGTACAAAACAAGTGAAACTTGATCGTGTTTTCTCTACTTTCTAGCTTCTGATAGGAAATTTTTTTTTATATATTTCATCCCTATGTTATTTTGAGAATACGTAACTATATTTAAATATACATTTCGACCATTAATTCTATTGATCTCTACAATCTGCATTCTCGACCTTTAAAGAAACTTCTATTTATCTGAAAGTAACAACTATATTTTAAATTGTATCGGCTACATCCTTGTCTTTTCTAATTCCGTTTAATATGTAGTAATAATCAATTTCAGATACCTATTTCCACATATCGTGAGCAATGTACAAAACAGGTGAAACTTGATCATGTTTTCTCTACTTTCTAGCTTCGGAAGAGGAAGTGCTTTATCATATTTCTAGAGAGGATGCCATGTAGACGTTGCGAAAGCTCATCACCGACATATTTCACTGATTGTGACGGACTAATTTGTCTTTTTTGAAGCATTTTCGTCGAGTTTTTGCTATGATCTCCTATCCTTCTATTGCGTAGTTAGGATCAACTTTCGAGACATCTGTGGACTTTCATCAATCAGCTGTGGTCCATAGCTGTGTTTGTATTTGTGGAGAGTCTGAAGAAATGTAGTTTTTTAAGTGGGTTTCTTCTCGTTCTGGCTATTAGAAACGTCTTCCTTGAGACGGATTTCTGGGCGGTAACTCTCCTCTTTGTGCTGTCGGGACTTTCATTGTTGTATTCCATTGTAGTCTTGAAGTGACGCCTTTGAACTTGGAATGACGTTCCAGAATGACTTATAATTGGTGTTACGCATGGCGGAGTGACTTTTGGTGAGATGGTGTGAAATAAAATTCTATGTGGGGATATTTTCAAAAATGGATTATTGGATAAGTGAACCAAACAGAAGATATATTATCCATGTAAGTTGTTTAACATTATGTATTTTGTCCAAAATACTAACGCAATCTAAATAATATTTTAGATGTTAGGAAACTCAATTATACAAAATTGGTTGAGAAATTTATATTTTAGTGATTTTTAAAACTTAGAATTCATTGTAAATATTGATTATTTTCATGTTTTCACACAAAATAAATTGAAAAAAAAACAAACTTTTCTACGTTAGAAACTTAATTGAGTTTCAAACATTAAGAATAATATTTCGAGTGATTTCCAAGTGGAATTGCCTTTCTAAGTAAATTAGAATTTGATTTATCATTGTTTGAAAAAGGTACTAATTAACCATTGCCGAAGTTTCATTTTTTTTATGAAATTATTTTAAACATATATCTTCTAACTACTGTAAAAAAGAATTGGATTTTTAAACTCAGAATAAAAAATAAAATGTTCTAGGGTATACATGCACCTTAACCCTCCCTGCCAAAATTTACGAAACGCATTACAGTTCTCCATTAGTATTCTTTAATATTCATTATCTCTTGCCTGATGTTCATTATCTCTAGTCTGACATATGCAACCTAATATTCTCAGCGTCTTTTTACGCGAATATTTTTCGAAGTCCCATGTTCATTTTCTATTTCTTTCGTTTGGTGTCGCCTGGTGCAGTCCCGTTCTGTGATTACCGCTTTTGGATCGATTCTTTATCGAAATTATCATGGAAAGTGCATATTCGCGCTATTTTGTGCCACTGAGATAATGAGAGTCGATATCGAAGTTAGTGGAAGCAATTTTTCTATTTTAACGCTTGTGCAGGAGAAAAAAGGAAATTCTGAGTTTAAAACGGGGGATAATATTCTATTTTATTAAAATTTTATTCATGTGTATATATATGGTAAATGTATATAATTCTTATATGACGAGATGCGAAGTGCTTTTCAAATTAATACTTAGGTAATCAGAGGCTGAAATACAGAATTTGCTTTAGAAGCTATATTTTCTTTATCACTTTATTGCTTTTTAAAGAGTATTTTGTCCAAAATACTAACAATTAGTATAATCTAGAATAGAAAGAAAATCAAATAACTAACACTCAGTATAAACTAGATGCAAGTTATTACATAACGATATATAACGATTAGGACGTTATGTATAACCCTAGAATTCTAAAAATGATACAGTTAGATTTGAAATATAAAGCCCTAATAAATATCTGTATTTATATTAAATCATTTAACATATTGCGTATTAAATGCAGATTTAGATACAATCGTGCTTATTATATACAAATGCATGTAAAAAAGTGCTTATTGCATATAGTGCATATACAAAAGTGCTTATTGCATATAGTGCATATACAAAAGTGCTTATTGCATATAGTGCATATACAAAAGTGCTTATTGCATATAGTACATATACAAAAGTGCTTATTGCATATAGTACATATACAAAAGTGCTTATTGCATATAGTGCATATACAAAAGTGCTTATTGCATATAGTGCATATACAAAAGTGCTTATTGCATATAGTGCATATACAAAAGTGCTTATTGCATATAGTGCATATACAAAAGTGCTTATTGCATATAGTACATATACAAAAGTGCTTATTGCATATAGTACATATACAAAAGTGCTTATTGCATATAGTGCATATACAAAAGTGCTTATTGCATATAGTGCATATACAAAAGTGCTTATTGCATATAGTGCATATACAAAAGTGCTTATTGCATATAGTGCATATACAAAAGTGCTTATTGCATATAGTGCATATACAAAAGTGCTTATTGCATATAGTGCATATACAAAAGTGCTTATTGCATATAGTGCATATACAAAAGTGCTTATTGCATATAGTGCATATACAAAAGTGCTTATTGCATATAGTGCATATACAAAAGTGCTTATTGCATATAGTGCATATACAAAAGTGCTTATTGCACATAGTGCATATACAAAAGTGCTTATTGCACATAGTGCATATACAAAAGTGCTTATTGCATATAGTGCATATACAAAAGTGCTTATTGCATATAGTGCATTTACAAAAGTGCTTATTGCATATAGTGCATTTACAAAAGTGCTTATTGCATACAAGTATATTTCCAAAAAAGCTTATTGCATTTCAAGTATGTCTACTAAAGTGCTTATTATATACAGGTGCTTGTACAAAACTGCTTATTAAGTAGAGGTGCGGTGCATGTATTAAAAATGCTTATTTTAAATACATATATAGGCAGATTATAAGATCTAATTCTATTTCATGGACATGCATCATTAATGAGTTATTATAAACAAGTGTGGTGTATTGTTAGAGGTAGAAAAAAGACGTTAAACACATTAGTGAAACAAATAGATATTTTAATTTTCCAAGCTTGCATGAACAAGGAACATTAATGAGTCTAAATATTAAATTTCAAAACATAATTTCTTGAGTTATGGGCCGATGTGTCAAATCCAAATTTGCAACTTGCATTTGAATTATATAAAATTGAATTAATCGATTTTACGGCAACAGCAAACGTTATAAAAGTTAGACAGTTAAAGTTCTGCCACGGTATTTTTCCTATTAACGATGTCAAAATAAAAATTAATCATCTTTGTTTTTAAATTTGACTGATTTCTACTAATACCAGGTGTAGACGAAACTTGTTTAATTTTTTAAAAATTTATCGGAAGGTGTATTAAGAATGTACTCTTATGTCGAAAGACGCTTAACTGTTATGTACTATACTACAGATAAATGGATATTGATGAGCTAAATTAGACGATACCAGGGATTCAATTTCGAACATTTTGTCGCTAACCCGGTATTTTCATAAACCCTCACAATTCTTGCACCATTTTCCCATAAAATTCAATAATTTACCGTTGCATCATTAACAGGCTTAGTCTCAAAATAAATTTTAATGTATCAACCGCATTTTTACATTACAAACATTTTCATTGCATTCTTTTCATAAGGTCTCAAAATAGCATGCATCGTACTCAACTTAATTGGATTGAAATTTGGTAACGTCGCTATTTAAATCCTTTATTGGGAAGTTTGATTAACAAGCTCCAATTGCTTTCTAATGCAACATCTGGATCAACTGAATTCCTTATTTAGACGACCGTCGGTGGATCAAAAGCTTTCATCATTGAGCATTTTAAAATCCCTAGGTATCCTCATTTAATTTGAAAAGGTTTAGCATACAAAACACTTAGTGCAATAAAAGTAATCACCCAAAACCTGAATTGGCTGCTAATGAAGATTACTAAAATAAGTCTGGAATAAAGTATCCTTAATTGGCTTCCCGTCGGATGTGCTGCATTTATAATCGGGTGTTATAAAAAAAAAATTATTTATTTAGTAAAAAAAAATTATTTATTTAGTAAAAAAACATTATTGTCCGGGTGCACTTTAAAGGCAAAGAAAATGAGTGTTTCATAACAAGACTTTTTTATCGTAAATATTATATTGTCCGAAAGATTTTGAAATTACTGTTATTGAGTTGCAATTATCTTTGATAAAATTACATTTCACGATGTTTATGTATGAATAAATTATTCTTAGTATGGTTATATATTATTATATCGTTTGAAAAATTTATATCCGTATTTTTGTCAATTTTTCTTCAATATAAATTTATGCATATAACAATTAAGCTACACATTTGCATAAGCCGCTCCCTGCATCTCAATGGATTTTGCTTGAAAGACGACAAATTATTTTTCTTCGTTGAATTTTTATTAATGATGTCTCAAGATTCAGTCATCACATTTTTTTTTTTTTTAAATTTTGGGTTCTCTATAAAAACTTATTTATTATTAGACTATTTTTTACTTATATTTTAACGTTTTGTATATTTTAAATTCTAGGACTTATTGAACCTAAATCTTCGTTTAAAATAATAACGCTCTAATTATTTCTAAATTCTAGATTCGATATCTTGTCATTAAAACGCCTTTAGAAGTATACTTTGCATCAAACAATTCCTTGCATTTTGTTCTAGTGTAATATGATTAAACAACTGTTTGATTCAACAATTAGCTCATTATTAAACAAATTGCACAAACTGTTAAACTTCCGTAATTTAAATTTCATTGCATGTTAAGATTTAATTTTGTTGCAAACAAGACTGTCGCTCGTGATTATGATGTTGAACTTATGGCTCGAATGATGAAAATTCGCTTATCATAACAGAACTCTGGGTTTATTTTCCACGTCATTGCAACAGTTTTGTTTCGATTGTTAGGCCGGGCCGTTTGGTTGAAATTTTCTCCCATTCAAAACACAAATGAGATTCAGTTTCCCCCTTGAAATAAAAACCACACACTGTTGTCCATATATTTTTATGTTTCTGCGTAATATAACCTTTATATAGCTCTTGAGGAATGAAAAATCCCAATCATATTATAAGGGATGTCCACCGAAGGACTTGCTGATTTTAAAATTAGTTAACTCAAAAACAAAGATCGTAGAAGAATGAAACAAAAAGCATAGTTATTTTGAAAGCTGTAAAAATCTGAAACAGAAGTTTCAAAATTAGTTACAAATGTTCCCAACAGATGGCGCTGTTGCAAAATTCTAGAAATATGTTATAAATTTACCCTCTACAATCAGTCGTTGCAATCACGCTAACTTCCTTTCACGTTTTAACAATGGAACTGTCCGAAGACTGAGTCCTCTGAGCCTCAAAGCACTCTTGATTCTTAAGAACTACAGTGTACAGCGCCACCTGTTGGCAACATTTGTAAATAATTTTGAAAATTTAGTATCATATTTTTACAGCTTTCAAAATAATTATATTTTTTGTTTTATTATTCTAGTGGTCTTTGTTTTTAGTTATTTAAATTAAAATCAGGGAGGTCCTTCCCTTTATGTATCCCTAACAGGGTCCCTTTATGTATAATTTACATCTATAGCATAAGTTACATTTATATTTTAAGGTCGGGACTTAACCCTTTCGACCTGACTTTTTCACCATTGAAATTAAACTATAAAAAAATTAATTTACTTGATTTAAAACATTTTATATGATTTAGAGTCAAATTAAAAATAAATTCATTTTTTTTTCCATAAAAACATCTCGTACTGCCATAACCTTAGGCCGGTATCTCACTATCCCGTTAAACGTCCTCAACTGCGAATCGCATTCTATTTGAAATAACGAACGCAACACTCGGTTTTCAATTTGACGTGTGCTGTTTTGCCGCATTCACCAGATGTAATTGAAAACTGTTGCGTTCGTCTTTTCAATCCGGATGGGTTTCACCGAAACAGCTCAACCATATGGTGTGACACCCTTATTAGCGACAGTTAAAAATTTACGTTTCCCTGTTTCATAGGTCGGTGTAACATTATCCAGTTTATCGCTCCTGTGCATCACATCTGGAATGAAAAAACGATTGTAAAACATTTTTTGATTAGATTTGTCACAATTGTGCTGTTTTGTTGTATCCACAGGATAAATTAAAAACTGTGGCATTCTTCTTTTTATTCCAAATACATTTCACTGAAGTGGCAAAACTGGATAGCGTGACATTCGCGTTATAAATTTACGTATCGTATGCACCGTAGGTCGGTGTCACACTATCCGGTTTTGTCGATCCCGTTCATTGCAGATGAAATTAAAAACAGTTTTTAATTAGACTTGTCTCACTTGTACTGTTTTGTTGTATCCACAGGATAAATTAAAAACTGTGGCATTCGTCTTTTTATTCCAAATACATTTCACTGAAGTAGCAAAACTGGATAGCGTGACATTCGCGTTATAAATTTACGTATCATATGCACCGTAGGTTGGTGTCACACTATCCGGTTTTGTCGCTCCTGTTCATCGCAAATGAAATGAAGAGACGACCGCAACACAGTTTTCAATTAACGCCGTCACACTTGTGTGGATTCGCTGCATCCACCGGATCTAATTGAAAACTGTTGCATTCGCTCTTTCAACCCGAGTGCGTTTCACCGGAGTAGTTAAACTGGATAAAAGGTATAATTTATTTGAATAATGTTATAAGGTCTGAAACGGGAAAATATTGAAGATCCCTCTCAAAGTCTACATTTAAGTAATAAAAAAAAATTTAAACTTTAATGTTTTTCTGCATGCTTTGATACAGCCTATTATATTTTGAGATTTAAGTAGTTTTTCTTAAAATTCAGTGTGATCAATTCCTCGCAGAATTTTTCATAATTGCTGAAATAAATCAATATTTTGAAATGAATTAGAATTTTTGTTCTGTTGATTAATTGTCTTCTTCTTTTCCAGAGTCTGCTAATCTATCCGGTGACGTTGGCTTCGTAACTTATCCTGGTAGCACAAGCAGTGGTTCGAAACTACGTGGAAACTTCAGGTTAGTACTATTCTGAGGATTCATCAATCAGAGGCTAATCAAGGATGACTTCAAATATTAAGTCAGTTTAAATAATTATGAAATTTGATTGCGAAACAACTTTTTTTTCAACAACTTTTTAACATGGTGAAATTAACGCAAGCACGAATATTAGTCCAATATAAAGTTAAACATCAAATAATGTTATATATCCTATTTAATTTTATCCTATTTCTTGAGCGTAAGTGATATAAAAATGATTCCTCAGCGTAAATAAAATGTATTAAATAACTATTAATTTCCACAATCGGTTTCAGACAATACATATCGCACACGATAACCATAAAATATCCAAGTAACACGATAACCAGAAAACACGTGATTGTTATTATTAGAGTTCAGAATTCGGTTATTATTTCTTGGAATTCATTGTGTGCTAATCGTTTTTTTTTTTTTTTTTTCGTTTTTTTCTGCAACTGTAACACAGTCTATGGAAGTATAACAAGAAAGGTTGTTATTTCACTCTTAAATAAAATATTAAACAATAACCAATTCAACAAATAAACACTATATATTGGCTGAAAGGTAAGTCAAGATTGAAATAGGCTCGTGTATCTAAAAGTTAAGTATAACATTTCTAATACTTTGACTTCACGGAATCGAATAGAAAATGGATCGAAACTTGGTATGTTTCTATCCTTATGTACAAGTCAGCTAAGCGAGGTTATTATACCAATAGGTAAGTACAAAGTTAATATATTAAAGTAATACAGTGCGTAAATTAATATTTTACAGGCATGATGTGTTTAAAGATAGTAACTACACACGACGAAACAATGACCATTAAGTAAAGTGGTTAAGAATTAGTCTAAAATCATCTTTTACAGCCAAGCAAGTTTCAAATCGATTTTAGCTTTTACACTATATTAATGTAGCGAGAAGTTTATACAAAAACTTCGTTCGTACTTTAATCTGAAGTATTTTAAAATTCGTTCTTTCATACTAACTCTATACGAAATTCACATCTTGATTGCAAAAAGATATATCGGATTAAAACTTGGTTTTCTCGTCAAGTTTGTTGCCAATCTCGCCAACTTGAGGCGATATTTTTGTTTAAATAAAACTTAAAATTGGCTGGGTTTTTGTTGTCGTGTGTCGTCAACCTTGACATGGTATGATTTCAACAATTAAAAGTCGTCAAATTATACGTGATTGAATGTCGTAATAGAACTTGTGTAGAAGCGGCCATTTATTGACAATTATTGTAACAATCCAACTTATTTCATATTTTTAATAAATTTGTACAAAGAGTTCCTTTCTTTAAGACTACTGTTTTCAGATCATTAACAGACTTTGGTGGGAACAACTAAACTGCAGTAACATATTCCTGAGTTCCTTCCAAACATTATTCTACAGACAGGCTATTCTTTCTTAGCTTTAAACTTTTTGAAATTACTTGAAAATAACTTCAAACAAAAGGAAAGGACTTCAACTTTATAAAGGTAGAGGTAACATACTTTCCACAAATTAAATCTTGTGTGGACTGTATTCTAGTTTTGATTTCGAGCCATGTTAACATGTGGCGCTACAAAACAATGAAAAATACCTAAACATTTTTAAGCTGTGAAATATCTGTTATAAGAACAATGTTGCAAAAATTAACATTCTTGTAAGCCTTTTTTCCCCTTTAATATGATTTAAAAAAAAAACATTATTAATAAAATAAAAATAACAAACTAGGAAGTTGACAATCGTCATGAAAATTATGTACGTGACATCCTAAAATGTCAAACATGAATTTCTAACATGCCTTCCCTCTTTTAACATTAACTATTAACCAAAAGTATGAGGATCAAAAGGGGGAGGGTTTTTAAGTAAAATTTGTTAACTCATGTCAGTGTCGTAGGTTAGAGGACGATCAAGGGTTAGGGTTTTCAATCCAATTCGAAACCAAAGAAAGAATAAAAAACTAGGAAGTTGATAATCTGCATGAAAACTATGTACGTGACATCCTAAAATGTCAAACATGAGTTCCTAACATGCCTTCCCTCTTTTAACATTAACTATTAACCAAAAGTATGAGGATCAAAAGGGGGAGGAATTTTACCTAAAATTTGTTAACTCATGTCAGTGTTGGAGGTTAGGGGACGATCTAAGGGTGTTTGCCCATTCACTCTTTGAACTTTTAGTATTTGCGACGGTGATATTATCAACCTTGCAGTTTTGCCCCAAAATTCTTCTTACTCCTTTTTTAATGTTAATGATTATCTTTTACAATTCTGCACACAACGGTCGTTTTTTTTTTTTTTTTAAACTTAAGTTTTTTAATAATGTAGAGTACAAAAAAAGTACTTTTATTTGATAAGCAAAACATATTATTTTAGTGCCCAAAACATACGATCGTAAAAATTCCTTCATAGGTTGAATAAATTTTTTAAATATTGGGGATAAATGTAACTCTTTGAAACAAAGGAATATAAATGAACTATTTTTACAAAAATGTACTAGTTCAAGTAGTTCTCCTTTCATGTAGATGATTTCTTAAAATCTAGATGCATAGCCTAGCGTTGACCGGGTAGTGCATAAATATTAAATGGAGATTGATTTTAATGTCCAATGAAGCATTTAATTTATTAAGGATAAGTAATTATTTTTGAGAATTGAGAGAGGTTTATACTGGCGACCACCCTCTTTTGGTCCTAATAACCCATACCTAAACATGCACTTTAAAAGTTTTGACTTAAACAAACAATTGTTTCCGATGGCATGGATTGTTAAAATACCTTTACAAAAAATTGAATTGTAATTGGTAAAAATAGATCTCAAGTTATGAACATAGCGCCTTTCACATATTTTTCATCCTCTTCAGTATTAATCGCAAAACTTTGAAATGAAGTTCTGTTCCCAATAACCTGATTTATATACCTAATACCTGGATTAGATACCTAATACTTAAATACCCAAAGAAAACGTGTTCCAATTGGTTCTGTAGATCGCAAGTTATCGTTTCGCCTTAACCGCAAACGTAATAAAACATTTTTAGTCTCCTTAATTAGCTTTAAAAGAACACTTGTACCAAATTTCAGCCTCTAACTTCGTAGGAAAATTGATAATTAGTAATGAATGGTTTTTGCGCTTAACGACCTATACTTGTGCACAATAACGGCTAATCAGGCGGGGACATACAGCCTAACGTGGATTCCGAACCATAAAAAACATCCATGCAACCTGGCACCTTTGGTATGCGAAGCTAGAGATCTAATCACACGGCCACCAGGTGGACATAATTAGTAATGTATGACTCAGTCGGGGCTTTTATATGTGTATAGATTAATTCTATGGGGTGTCTATAAAAGAATCTACCAGTTTCAATGGTTTATTTACTGTCAAAAATTTTGTTCCACTTTGCACCAAATGTTGATTGTAGCTAAATGGGAACCAATTTTTGAAGCAAGATGGATACAAATTTTTATTAACTTAACCCTTTGCACTCGAGGCCTTTTTCGAGTGGAGGTACCAGCAACTTGAAATGTTTCGTACCATTTTAGGTTTGGTCATCGGTTACGGATCAGCTTCATAGAAACTAAACACAGTCATTGACCTTGCATCGAATTTCCGCACCAAACCTAGTGGTCCTTTCGAGTTGCGGCATCCAATCATGTGGCTTCTGAGAGGCACCGCTCGAGTGCAAAGGGTTAAGCAACTTACAACAAATCATAAATCAAATTGAAGCTAAGCTTGCCTAGTTTTTCTTATAAATGGTCCAATATGTGCACCTTTAGTTATACGTCACATTAGACTTAGAGGCGACTGCAATTTTTGGACCTCATCAAACATCATTCTGAATTTCTTATAGAAATAGGAGAAAAGTGTGTAGATTAAGAATCTACTGGTCTGCCGTGGCAAAAATGGCCGAAACTGGTCCAAAATCGACTTTTAATAAGTTGAACTAAATCCAATTGACAAATGCGCCATAACTTGCCAAATGAGCATTTTTTTTTTATTTGGTAACCCTCACTCTTTAATTTTCAATTAAGAAGGTTGCAGACGATGCGGATGTGTGGCTATGGCTTACTTGCATCTTTCACAAATGAGCCAAATTGGCAATGAACATTACGTCACTGATGTTGCCAATTTGGCTTACTTTTAAAATATACAAGTTTTCCAAGCCAGAGAACAGAAATCGTTTGAGTTTTTTCTGATTGAAAATCAAAATGCAGTGGGTTGCCAGACGAAAAATTTTGTTCTCTTTTTGGCAAGTTATGACATATTTGGCAATCGGATTTTAGTTCAACACATTCCAGTCGATTTTTGATCAGTTGCGGCCATTTTTACCACGGCAGACCTATGGGATTCGTAATCTACTCACTTTTCTCCAATTTCTACAAAAAATTCAGAATGATGTTCGATGGGGTCCAAAAATTGCAGTCGTCTCTCGGACTATTAGGTAACGGTGGAACGTAGACTCGACCTTTAATAACTTCCAAAAAAGAAAAAAAAATCAAAAGGCGTTATGTCAAGTGGAACACTTACAGTTGATGCTATTAAAATTTATAACTAGGACATTTTTTTATGGGTATATATAATACTTCCACTAATTTTATTTTAAATCAGAAATCGCGTAAAAGCTCATGCAATGGCAATATTAGAAAATATGATTTGTTACATTTTTATTTTTATTTTATAATAGAACCTACTATTATTTCTATAAAATCTGCCACTAAATTACTCTCCTCTCGTGTATAAACAAAATAAAATGGCAGAATGACAATACACATTTTTATTCAAAGAGGATTTCTTTTAAATCCAACTAAATCCCCTTTTCTCGTAAAAAGACAAAAGCTTACGCATTACAGAAAAATATAAAGCTTCGATATAAAGGAATCGAAGTAGAAAATATTCTTTCCCAAATAAATCATAATTGCCTCGTTTTACTGGTATTTTAATTCCAATTAAATCTTTGAGTTTAACTGGCGTGCTTTGAAAGAAAAACAAGGAGTGAAAAGGATGAATATTTATATTGTTTTAATGTGTCGTCACGAAACTTTTCCATTTTTCAAAGTAGCAATAACAATGTTTTTATTTGGAATTTAAATTAATGTATATTAGACGTTGTAAGAGGAACTAGGGATCTTGGACAACGCACAAATTTCAATTATACAACATAAATTCAAGACGTGCGTTAACTTGGCGAGTTTGGTGATATTTTTGTCGTACAGATACTAAATTGGTCCAATTTTACGTTTATGCCGGCTCATATTTTCAATATAATCATTAAAAAATTTTAATAATTAAAAAAATGTAATAATTAAAAAATTTAATAATTAAATACTTCAATAATTAAGATATTTTATTATTTAAATATTTATATTTTATTATTTTCAAAAATTAACCGGTGAAAGTGATTGAGATTTGAATACATTGGGCTTTTAAAACACGTTACGGAAGGCATGTACTTCTAGTATTGAATAAAAATTTAAAAACTAAAAATTAAAAAAAAATCCGTACCGAACCTGCCGCTTTTTCACAAACACGGATTGGCCCGTTGATTGTAACGGACAACTCTATGGCCAGTACTCCTTCTGGTATTTGCTACATTATTCCTTGTGGATAAGTGAAATGGAAAAGTCGTTGTTGGGCAATGCTCAAAGGAAGAGAACTCTGCTAAAGACGTTCGTTTTCAAACTTTTTAGCCTTTATCGAATTTTTACGGAAATTTCGTGGGTTAGAACACATTAAAATTATCGATTTTGATTGGTATTTATGATTTTGCTTTTAAATATAAAAATATCAATATTTCTTGGTTTATTACGTATTTCCAAGCAAATTCAAATTATAAACCACTTTGACTTTAATTTTTTCCCACGCACCAAATAGGCAAATTCGTGGCTCGGATAATATATAAATACGCGGTAAGCATACGAAATGACTCTGGTTCAACTCGCGTCACTCGTCTGTTCAACTTAAAAACCTAGTATCTACGGATCACTCAATTTTTACAAGAACGAACAAAACATGTTGATTTTGCCAATAAAAGTATAGGTTTGCTAGGTTTTTAAGTAACCAAATCTCCTAAACTATGAGGTATAAATAATGCCAAAAAAATCTTTCAATACGCGAATGTGGTCAGGTTCACATTGATAACTCTTGCGCTATGAATAATCTGATACAATCAAATCTCTTATGATCAACATCTTAAATTTTGCTCCACATCTTAAATTTTAACTTTAACTTCTCCAAAAAAAATTCGACATTTGTACGTTTGAGTAAGAAATGTTTTACTTAATGTTTGAAGTCTTAAATTGAAACCAATGGTTGAACATTTAAAATGTCAGTCAGATATGGATTATTTTATATTGCACAGCATTACTCGTAAGCTATACTGTGAATAACGCCTTTACAAACAAGCTTTGGACTCCTGAGAAATTCTCGACCGCGAGGTTGCGGGTTCGAGTCCCGTGTTAGGCATGGGTGTTTGTAAATGTATGTTGGCTTGTCTAATGACGAAAGTTTCGGCGCATTATAGCCCTCGTGTTGCTGACGGCGCCAGATAATCTGAATACAACCAACCAACCTGAGAAATTCTCAGAATGTCGAGAGGGGACAAACTCGAAATCGACATTCAAGAAAGAACTAAGCCTAGCTGGAATGGTAGAAAACCCAGATAACACAATCAACGTCGTATATACTAGTTTTATGAATCGGGATCATCGGTAAAGGAGATCATTGGCTTGTATTGTTAATGCTGCGCTCAAAACGCAACACAGTTAAAATAAACAAAAAAAATGCGTTCGAGCAATTTATCAACAATAATACAAAAAAAAATTCGTAAAAAATAAAAATGTCCCAAGTTAGATTAAGTTACAGATTTAGTTTTGGAAAATATCTTTGTTTTAAACAATGAACAGTCGTTAAAGCAAAAAGTTCGAAAATGTGTAGTAGTCATCGGCCTAAAGTGTAGAGAGTTTTGCTAATATGTCCTTCTCTCCATCCCAATGTCAATACAGATGCGTCTGTTTTGACCTAGAGCTCACTTTTGTAGACACTGCTGATATAACTGTGAGTCGGCATCATGTAATCGATAGCATCTTAGTCGATCCTAGGAGATAGCTACGACCGATTTTTTTTTGAGGTAGTGACTGCCAAGAAATCATTCGGGAAAATAATTCGGCAGATTGAATATCTTACGGAAAGACTGTTTTTGATTTGTTTCCTTTTGTACCTGTTTATTCGGGAAATTATCTAATTTTTTAAAAAAAATGATGCTTGAAATATTATTGGGTTTTAGAATTTTGATATTCCTGGGAATGTGAATGCTGATTTTTTGTGAATACCTGAAAATACTTCAATAATCTTACAAAGACCCTATTTGAATAATGAAGTGAAGGTTTCAATGATTGCACCACAGTTTCTTATAAAATTGAATTGATTATTTCCTATGATGTAAAGTACCCGATGCATAACAATAACAAATTACCGATGGTATCGCATTCATTATATTCAGCAAACATGCTTAGAAGAGTTGGTACCCTAAAATTTATAAAAAGTAGATTTTGGATTTATTATTGTTAAAATTTAAATTCTTCCTTTTAAAATGATACCTCATTTGTAATAATTTCTCATTTACTCTCATTTTTAATAATTTTTGAAGATAAAATTTGGAACTATTAGTGTAAGATTTTCTTTTAAAATACGTTTTTCTTAAAACTGCATTTTTCGCTACTCATGTACCTTTTTCTTAAAAACTGCACAAACTATCTCCTTAAATATTCTTTTTATATATCTGTATAAACTGAAGTGATATTTTGATGTTTTTTTGACAAAAATTTTGTTCTGACTTATTTCGACAAAAAAAAGTTGCGATTTTTAACTAATTTGAGCGACATTCATGATAATCATAATTCATTTAAAAAAAAAAAAAAACTTCAGTAGTATAACAAGTGTCTGCTAAATGCACTGAAAAAAGAATACGCTTCTATATCAAGTACTTTGAGAAAAAGGTACATGAGAAATGAAAAATATAGTTTTTAAAGCACACCTTACTTACTAATAGTTCCCAATTTTATCTTCCAAAAATTATTAATAATACTTCTAAATGATATATACGGTCATTGAAAGTCATTAATAGTGCTTAATATTTTTTAACTTGTTTTCAAGGCCTTGAAAGTGCTTGAAAATGCTTAGATATCCTTAAAAGTCCTTATATTTTGCGAATGTTGTGTGTCCAACTACAAAATTTATAAAAATGCAACTCAGACTTGCTATTCCCGTGGGACCGCCACTTATCTGCACCGTATCGGAATTCTCCGACATATTTGTATTACGCATCCACCAACTTGTAACTTTTTTGGTAGAATATACTTTATTAAAAATTTATCTATAGACATGATGCCTGAAAACAAATTTTCCACGGTCCTTAAAAACATTATTTAGGGGCTTAAAAGTCATTGATTTTTATTCTGGGATTTGAGGGAGAACCCTGATTATTACAAATGAGATATCATTTTAAAGGGAAGAATATAAATTTTAATAAACAATAATCAACTCAAAATCGATTTTTTTTTTATAAATTTTAAAGTACCAACTCCCCTTAAACTTTCTATTTACTTCACTGATTTCTATCCACCTTAAGCATGGTGTTCTGCCCTGCAAAGTACCATCTCTCCAGTAAAGCCTTCCTAAAAAAATTATGACGTGTTAAAGTGGTAAAAAAAAGTCCCCGTCAAATTACAACAATAAGCCTTTGTTGGCGATGTGCGCTAACGGGGGAGTCGAACCAAGGACTTCTAGATCAATAGACAGACGTGCTAACCACTAGCCAAAAGTGACCACTAGTGTCTAGGTGTTGTAACTCTCATTTGTACACAAGACCACCATACCTTCATATTTTTCTTGTGGCGTGGTATTGAACATGTTGAAACTACATGTGCACTGAAATTATATAAAATGGTTGGAATAATTTATAAGATTTCTTTAACGATACGATATATAGTTATTATTTTCTATACTTAATTCAGCATTTATTTTTTTTAAGTAGATCTGGCAAATATTATTTCTTTCGCGTATTTATTTTGTATGCTGCATAATCACTTTACTGAATTAAAAAATAAAATCTATGACGGTTTGGTTTCAAAACAGCAATTCAAACAGTGTCACTAGATTGACATTTTCCTGTAGTTGTGCTTAAAAAATCCAAATAAAGTATTTTACTAAAAACAACAAAGCTTCAAATCTAATGCAATATTGTTCTATATTCATCCATGTTACATATTTTCACGTTGGATAGCGAATAATCTTTTATATTTTTAAATATAAAATATCATTTTTGGTCTATTTATAAAAATCCACCCATACATCAATTCCGTGTGATTACTTTCTAATTATATATATGTTTTTTAATTACAGAAAACCTTATATAATATCACAAAGATTCTTTAGAATTTCATTGTAATATTTAAAAAAAAAAAAATCAATGTAATATAAAGTATAGATTGTATATTTGTTTACTCAGTTGCTTAGTGAACTTAATTTGTACCCAAAAAACTTATCACCACCAATTTTATTCACTTTGTGCCTTTACTTTTTGATACTGCACGTATTAATTATTTCTCCAAGAGAAAATTTACTCAGGGAAAAAAAGAACATTTTTCCTAGCACGCAATCCTTTTCGTAAAAAAGAAAGTCACTAGCAAAAATAAAAATCTGCATTCTTCACATTTCAGATTGAATTTACAAAGATATGCTGAAACTAACATTTTTGTGTTATGATATTTTTCTTGAGAAAATTCTCAAATGTTGAAAGATTCACAGCTAAATTTCTCTTTCAATCTTTTTCGGTACACAATGGTTTATTACTTTTCTTTCCTGGAAAGTACGTGATTAATTTAGATTGTAATATTTACCTACAGAAGTGATTTTCAACATTCTGCATACCTATTTTTGGACTGCGCGCAAAGTTATTTAATACCATAATATAAGGCATTATTCGATAAGAATTAAGGTATACGTATAGGTTTCGAATTTTTTTTTTTCGCAATTTAAAAATTAGACCTTTGCACCTTGAAAAGTACATTATTTTTTAAACTGTTTCCAATAAAAAAAATTTAATTTCTTCAATTTTAATAATTAATTAATATTTAATCAACTAATTAGGCTAATTTCGAACGGTAACGACAAAAATTTTCACCCACAGATACAATTTTGGTGTTCAATAATGCGGAATACCCTGCTCTATGTTTTGACCCTATTAACAGAATTTTACAGTGTGTATATTTTGTGATATCTTGCTTTAACTGAATCTATTAGAAAAATCCAAGTCTTTTTATACAGAATCTTACATTTAAAATTCAATTTAAAAAATATTTATTTACAAATCACTTAGTATTTAAAGTCAAAACATTCAACAATGTATACAGATTATATAGCAAAAAACAAATTTCAAAAAATATTATTTAAACTGGAGTTATTACTGTTTGAATGAAATGCGAAATAGAAAAAACTACAATCTGAGAATAACTTTTAAAAAAGTATTTTTAATAAAAAAAACTGTTGTTATTATTATACTAATTATTATATATTTTCTTTTTAGTATGCTCCTCCATCATAGGGTTTCCTTCTTTTGTGATGTTTTTATTTTGCTTTTGATTTTTACGGCCTTACAAATCTTCCCCGATTTTTGCGAGTTTTGCGATTTGAAGCCTATACGTATACCTTAAACTCCGACTACTAGAATCCGAAAAATAACTATATAATGTGGCTATGATTGGCTATAGAACGCAGCTGTAGCTGACTATAGAACGCAGCTGTAGTTGACTATAGAACGCAGCTGTAGTTGACAATGTATCTTAATCCTATTGATAAACATGTTGAGTACAAAATTGATATTTAACCAAGTTAAAATCTTTAAGCTATTATAGTTCATGATATTCTAGACCACTCTTTGTTTAAACCAAACTTTGATTAAACAAAAATATTTTTACGTAATTTAATACAAATTCAGTGAAACGTGTGTACAGCGATACTGCCTTTAACAATAAACCTGCATAAAACGGTATTGTGTTTGAGTAAATCGGAATTATGGAGAAACCCATGTATTTTTAACCTGCCTACTGTGATAATCACTTTGTAGATACACTCGTCTATAACGATAATTTTACATTTTTAGAAAGCGGATAGTGTAACGTATATTCCGAATTATCAAGGAAAACGAAATGACACCACGAAATGACACCGACTCAACAGGCTTTCTTTTTCTGAAGTTAAAAAAAAATGTTTCGATTATGCTCAAACATGCGCGCATGCAAGTGTCATTTGCATCAGCAAGTAAAAAAGCAAAGTTAACAGATTTTTTCAGAATAACATTTTTATTAACTGCACGCTTTTTTTTTTCTAAAAAATAAAGTTATGCTTATATTTTCCTTTTCTGTATAATGAAACTTCTAATATTTTCCCTTTGTCGAATCGCAAATGAAAATATCACATCAACACCACGTCATCAAAAGATAATTAATGGCTTTGTGCTTTGCTTCTACAAAATAAATTCATCAGTTAAGCTACGCCTTTTCCAAATTAATTATTTGTGTGTAAGACATGCCTAGTAATTAGAAAGTGTTACCCTGGGCGGAATATATATTTTATCTTTAATCTTAGGAAAAACCTAAAATCACAAAGCCATAAAATGACTAATTATTGTCAATTAGTAATTGTATAAAAATGTTATCTTTTAGATTATTTAAATTAAATTTAAATCACTAAATACAATTCAGCATATTCATACACACATTACTAAAACTAAATAAGCATTGGATGTGCACAATTCTCAAACTATCGTGATTATCAATATTTTTTCTAATTCCTTACATTATCGTTATAAACAAGTTTTTACATACAACGATAGTCTGTATATAATACCTTTTACTTCCCTTCAGTATCGTTATAAACATGTTTCTTTGTATGTTCCCTTAGAAATGCTATTAGTTTGGCTTTCAAGAAAATTTTGTTATTGAAATGACATGCAGTGTTTTTAGAAGTTGCCACTTTAGTATTTATAAACATTTTACTCCTCTTCGCCTATTCGTAATTCTTTGTTTTGGATTAAAATTACGGGCAACAGTAAATATTGTTGTAATATGATTCTCCATTTTATTGTTGAAAGGGATCCTGTTCGTAACCCATAAAAGCTTATATCAAGCATTAAGTTATATACACATGATACCCGGTAATATCTAGATTTTTTCCTGATGGCATTGTAAGATTTGAAATGAAATATTTTTAAAACTATTCTTAAATTTATAGTTGAAAAGACTCAATGTTAACAAACGCAAAATTAGCTATAAAATACTTCATAAGAATTCATAAAAAAATTCTCAGAAAATGACAAAGTTTTTTCTGATATGAACTCCTGGTGAACATTTGAAAGGAAATTCCGGTAAACATTTGAAAGGGGGATTCTGGTACACATTTGAAAAATCGAATAAAAATCAATTGCGGAAAAAGGAATTGCTCCTGACTCGCCTTAGAATTGGTCACACCCGTTTTACCCAAGTGCATTATCTGTCCCCACATGCAATGCATGTTGAGTCCTTTTTTTCATCAAAATCTCTTTGCATTTTACAAAAAATTGTTTTTTATCCTTGGATTTTAAAATTTTGAACATTTTACACTTTTATTACCTCAATTGCTTTTAATCTCAATATTTTGAAGAATTTTAATTTTTAGAAAACGTGGCAGCTTTTCGGCGTAGCATGGCTCTAGTGAAGCCCTTGCGCCATAAAACATCAACCAATCGCATAAATGTGTTTTCGGAAAAAAAAATTATTAGTTGGTAAATTATCCCATATATGAACATGATCATTTCGGTAAACATTCAATTAGCTGTTATCCAACCACCAACTTAAGGTTGGTTGGTTGTATTCAGATTATCTGGCGCCGTCAGCAACACGAGGGCTATAATGCGCCGAAACATTCGTCATTAGACAAGCCAACATACATTTACAAACACCCATGCCTAACACGGGACTCGAACCCGCAACCTCGCGGTCTAGAAGCCAGCACGCTAACCACTATACCGTTTGGTCGGCACCAACTTAAGGGCTCTGTCTATTTTGGATGCATTAAAAAAAAAACGCTATTTTTATTAATTTTTTTTTAAGATTACTGTTATGTTTATTGATATAAAACTTGTTAGGCTTAACAAAAACATTCGCAAATTACAAAAAAAAAATATTGATTTTAACCACTTTTTTAGTGTGAAAATGCCAGGTAAACAGGAGTCCTAATAAAGTAGGTAGGTGTGCGTTGTTGAAAAAATTTGAACAACGGCCCATCTGAAACAAAAAAAATTAATGATTTTAGGTCTAGTGTGACAGTGGCTATATCCCGTACCTCTAATATTAATTTATATGCAAAAATACCAAAATGGAGGACAAAAAAAAAAAACGTGGGTTTTTTTTTTTCATGTTTTTGCTTAAAAAATAGTTAAAATTAAAATTTTGCGCGGGATGTAGCGATAAGTGTACAGAATATGTGGTTAAAATTTCATAAGGATCAGTTCAGTAGTTTCTGAGATTTTTTTAACAAGCCCACACCTACCTACTTTTTGAGGACTCCTGTTTACTTGCATTTTCACACTTAAAAAGTGGTTAAAATCAATATTTATTTTTTTATTTTTTTGTAACTTACGAATGTTTTTTGTTAAGCCAAACGAGTTTTATATCAATAAACATAACAGTAGTCTTAAAAAAAAAATTATAAAAATAGCGTTTTTTTTTTCATGCATCCAAAGTAGACCGAGCCCTTAAACGAATATTTTTAGACAGCGTTAAAAAAAAAACTGTATATGCTGAGGACCGCGTCAACTGCGCATGCCAATATTAATAACTGCAATTACATCTCGTATGACACCCCCATGCTCTGCTAAAACCCAGAACATAATTCATCGGCGTTAACGACTTGTCGCGATGTGGCAGCTGAAATTAAACATGGGATAATCGCAGGCATTAAGTTTTTGGGAGCGTTAATCCACCCTATCGAATTACAGTCGTATGTTATATTCCGGCAATGTTTATAAATCTTCTACGTACTAGATAGATAGGAAGTTCATTCCTAATTCTCCAAATTAGTTACAAGATAAGATATACGATTTAAAAATAAGCTGAGATAACACAAAAGGATCATTTTTATTATTATTATTATTATTATTTTGTAAAGATGTTTACTCGCTATTTTACAATCTTCTAGCCCAGTTCATTTAGAAACTACTTCGTGTAAAACCTTGAAATTTGGTGAGTAGGTACGAATATTATCACTTAATGAAATGACATAAATTGAAAACTCGAAAATAGCGGCTAATGTATTTTATTCTATAATTGAAATCCTCACGTCAATGCCTATGCAGTAGGTTCTCCTGCAATAGTCTTTTGCTATTTTTTTTATTTTCACTTATAAAATATATTCGACGCTATTTTTGAGTTTTTAATTTGTCATTTCATTAAGGTGATCATTTTTGCACCTACTCACCAAATTTCAAGGTTTTATACTAAATAGTTTCTAAATGAACTGGGCAAGAAGATTGTAACATAGCGAATATAGGAAATGATCCTTACTAGTTTGACTTCCTCTTGACTCAAATGTTCTTCAAATAATTTATTTATGGAACATGGTAATTCTCTAAAATATTTCTTCGCGACTTCATTCACCGTTAGGTGCTAGAATAAAATATTCCGCTTATTCTCAATTTCCACATTTTTAAGACTCTTCGGAACCATAATAGGATTCTCTGGATGTTCATCATTTTATAAATATTTTTACTAAACGCGTTTTAACTGTTATGAGAATATGAATAAAGCCATCGGTATCACCTTGAGGTGAATAGATACAAAACTTCAAAATATTTTTAATAAGAAGTCTTAGTAAGGATCATTCCGTATACTCGCTATGTTACAACCTTCGAATCCTTTTAATTTAGAAAATACTTTGTATAATATAAGAGGTCAGCGATATTTTTTTTAAAATATCGATAGTAAAAATATCGATACAAGTCACCGATACATCGATATTTTCAAGCTTTTTTAGTTTTTTAATGATCGTTTTGAAGTTGCATGTGTTTTTCAATTTTCTTTATTCCCTTTTCAAAAACTTCAAAACTAAAGTTTGGACTTGGCTGAGAGGCAGTTAAAATGGAACCCTAACCAAAAAGAAAACATAATGTAATGGAAAGATAAGATCATTTATTGGTAGTTATTAACAAAGCGCCGTTTCTGTTGCTAACGTGTGCCTGGAATTTGCTTCGAATTTTAAATACTAAAAACATCTCCATCAGCAAAATATGCGATAAACTACTTTTCGAAATTTCTTCTTGAAAAAAGAAATGGGAATTTATGCTTTGACATCCAAATGAATTTTATTTATTCTGATTGATAATATAATTTATTTACTAAAACAATTTTTATCATTTATTTATTAAATCAATTTTTATAATTTAAAATAATTTTCTCATAAATTCATGAAAAGTAGAAATTTGCCCTAAAAAACTTCGTTTCTGGCAAAATTGAAAATCAAAAAAAAAAAAATAATGTCGATAATTTTTTCTATGCAACGATAGAGTATCGATATTTATTTTGATCGATATTTCCGACCTCTAGTATAAAACCTTGAAATTTGGTGAGTAAGTACGAAAATGATCACTTTATGAAATGACATAAATTAAAAACTCGAAAATAGCGCCTAATATATTTTATTCTATATTTGAAATCCTTACGTCAGTGCCTATGCAGTGGCGCCATCTGCAATAATCTTTTGCTTTTTTAATTTTCATTAAATGAAAGCAATTTATGTCACTTCTTTAAGTGATTATTTTTGTACCTAATCGAACAAAAAGTTTATACTTTTGAAATTGTATGTGTGTGGATTTCAAACTTAACCCTTTCACGCTCAAGGGAAATATTTTTCCCTTCTACAAAAATCGTTATCGATTGTTCAATTATTATTGAATCGATATTTTTTTTTTACTGAATGTCAAAATAAAACGTATGTCCAAGGCGGCAAATGTGTTTCTGAACGAATAAAAAAAACGTATAGAAAATAGGACACATAATAAATGTGTTATGTGCAATGTCCACTTGAGCTTCACAAGTAAACGAAATTGTTTCGTAGAATATCATAACTATTTATTTTATTTTCTGATAATTTTTATTATGTTTTTTGTATTACAAAGAAATAAATAAAATACCAATATAATAAACCTAACTCTTCGTTTATTTACTTTTATGGTCCATAGGGAAAAATATTTCCCATGAAATTATAAGAAACCTATACACCCTGCTATGTTTTTCTGGTGATATTCTCTTACTTTACACCCACAATAGCTAAAATATTGTGTTGTATTGGCATATTTAGTCTTTGAACATCTTATGATCCTGTAAGGGTTAAAAGTCTATTCTTGAGTTATTTTGAAGTACAAGTTTTGGGGGTACAAATACTTTCTTTTAAAATTATGTTTGCAACATGTATTATTTGCTATATAATTGACAAATAACGCTTTCATTCTAACTCAAATTAACATGGGGCAGTTATCTTCTTTATATATTTATCTTTATATTGAACTCTGTGATTTTCGCTTCTCGTTTGTTGGCGTCCTTTCTCGCTTGGCATGGCAGAGGTTGATTAGTTAGTACGTTCAACGATCTGTTTTTATGCACAATAACTGCTAATCATGCCGGAACCCAAAGCTTAACTGGTATTTAACGAACCACAACGAACATCCATGCCTAACCATGGATTCGAACTCGCACCTTTAGCATGTGAGGCCTTAACCTACAGCCAAATCAGGTGGGCTGACGTGGCTGAGGTAATCAACATTCTGTAAACTTCCTATTTCTAGAAAACCAGAACTGACATTTTCATATTTTGAATAATTAAATCATTTTCAATAATTAATAAATTTTTTAATGATTAAGAAACTAGTTTTTAAAGATTGTTTTCTCATTTCCAAGCGTATAAGTCGTCTTTCTGTGGCTTATTTTCTATAGGCTTTCAAAAATTATCTTAAGTAGCATCGCACGTGATTTTGCAATATTCCTCAATTTCATACATTGGATTATATATTAGACATAAAAAAATTTTGAAGAAAAACCTTAATAATTACATTTGTGTAAGTACGATCACTCGTTTATTATTGCTTTACACACTATTTCAAAGCTATGGCACTCCATTAAGAATTATTTTTAAAAATGTCGAACATTTAAAATTTAATTTGAATATAGTGGAATGATAGAATTTGAAACATTCCATAGGCATGTTTTTCAGAAATTTAAGTTCGTTTAATATTTATAACCAAAATTAAATTTTATAGATATCGACATACAATTTTAATCTCTATTTTCACAATAAAAAGTTCCCACTAGTTATAAATCTCTAATTGTTAGTTTAATCAAATACATTATCGGCATTATTAAATAAGAAAAAAGTTCGAATAGTATTTTTTTTTATCTCAAACTTTCAGCGCCTTACAAGTTAAACTTGTATATTTATAGGGATATCTAAAAGCTGTGAAAGTAGAGATCAAGCATTTTTGGTATAAATGTGCTGGGTTCGAATCCCGGGACTGCACACAGAAGTGATCATTACAGATAGTCTCAGGTCGTTTGTCTAGCGGGATTTTTTCGAGATTTCTCTCATTCGAGACGCAAATGTGGACCAGTTATTCCTTGAGAGACCTCCTAGAAGGCAAACACCAATTCACACAAATAATTTCACAAATGTTCCGGCGCAGTACAGTCCTACTGTTCGACTAGAAGACTCTTATACATAACTTTACATGAAACTATTAAATATATTTTTGTAGTATGGATGTTATAACTAATATGATTAATTTGGATATATAATAAATGATTATGTTTATAACCAGATTATTATATATAATATTTGGTACAATAACCAGGTTATTATATATAATATGTATAATAACCTGGTTATTTATCATAATATTCTGTGTAATAACCTGGTTATTTATAATATGTATAATAACCTGGTTATTATATATATTATGTATAATATGATGCATGATAACCAGGTTATTATACGTACGATATCCAAATTAATCATATTAGCTTTAACATACACAACATTGGTGGGTGGAGAAAATAAGAACGGTAATTTGTTTACAATAATCGGTGATTTTAGGTATTTAATTTTAATTCGGAGCATGGAATACGTACTATATTTCATATTTATAAAATTGTGACGAAATTCAAATGTCTTTTGAGCGATCATGACTCGAATCGATGTTTCGTACAAGGCAGTTCTCGTGGGTTTCAGTCCAAACGATTAAATTACTTAGCATCTAATTTCATGGGTTCTTTCAACCAAAACACAAGAGTTAAGTTCTTCTTTCGCGTCTTCGTGCTCATTTACATGAACATTATTTTTCTACTATTGAAGTCGAAGAATTAGTTTGATAGAATTCTTGTATAAGAAACACATGGCTTTAAATTTTGACGTCATCCGAGTAAATAGCCCTAAAGTTTTCAGGGTAATCCGTTCAGCAGTGTCATCAAGCGATAAAGCTTAAAATTTATAATTTGTTTCATCTTATTTTCGAATTTTAAATCGGTCATGAAACAAGGAGTTGAAAAGCGGAACTCCAAGCATGATCGCCTTCAGTCGCCCTCTATGAAATGAAATTGAAACTATCTAAATTCGTGCTTTTTGGGATCAAGTTCGAGGGGGTACATCGCTCGTGGAAAATTGGCATTGCAAAAAGTCACACTTGGTTCTAATGTTCATCTATTGAGAAATAAATTTATATCATTTCATAATCTTTATTAAAAGCATCATATTTTATTTAAATTTGCAGGAAACAAATGTTTGGCCTAGCATCGCCAACATTGGCTCTTGTGCCATAAAAACTCACTCAACCAACCAACTAAATGTCAATAATTCACACTGCCACGGGAGCAACTAGAAAATATCTGTGGGAAGGGTTTTCAATCAATCCCTAAGTTTGCCCGTGTATTTCTCTGTGAAAAAACAACTGCTCTGCAAAAATTTCTCGTACCATATTTGTCACGTGTCATCAATAAATGTGCAGTTTATAAATATCACTTACATATGACAAAATATTAAAATAGTTTTTGTTCAGTTTTCAAACTATACAAAACAACCCAATGTAGGACAACATTATATCTAGATACCATGTTATCCACAATTTTCTAGATTTTAAATTAATATAAAAAATTTCTCGCTTCTTCAAATTCAATTAGAAGAAGATTGACACTTTAGGTAAATGAACAAACACCAAAATCAGGTTGATTTTATTATATTTTATGGGGCTCTTTAAATACAATAGCTAAAATACTATACCTTCATTTGAAAAACAGAAACATCCATATTTTTACATTTTCTTTTAAACGACACTTTATATTAGACTTAAGTAGACAAAAAATAATGCTTAATGATTTTTGATGCTAGGAGATTAACAAATCCGTCATTTATTTCGAAGTAATTTGGACCTAATATATACTTTAGAGCTATACGGCAGGCAAGCTCTACTTGAATTATGGTAAAAGTATCTACCTCAATACAAGCAGAGCTTGCTTACCTTATAGCTCTAAAGCGGCTATTAGGTCCAAATTACTTTAAAATAAATGACGGATTTGTAAATCTCCTAGCATCAAAAAATCATTACGCACGTTTTCTTTTTTAAATTATTTGTTGATTGTTGTTGTTGTTTCTAATCTCCAACCCAGTCTGACGGAGTCTGACCAGGTCAAGGAATCCGTTGACGTTTAAAGTCTATGACGAGAAAGAGAAAAAATAAATTTCCTTCCAAAGGAGACGCAAACAGACCAGGATGTTTTCAGCTGAGGCCTGGCGTTGGTGGCACTTAGAGCAAAGAGTGTTATCTGATTATTTACGATTGATAAGTGTTTCTTACTCAGTCATAACAAAACATCGGGATGTTAAGGGTCTTAGGAGGCGATTCTGACCCTAAAAACCCTCCCCCTGGTTGCGCGCCTGCTCACTGCTGTGCCTTTTCATGGCTATCACCCCCACATTATACTATTTAGACTAACACTTTGGTGTTTATTTTTAATTAACAAATGTTCTCGTTATTTTTGCAGCTAATGCTGTAAAATTGAATCATTTTCTCCGCCATTTACATATTGGTAAGAAGCTTATACTCAAGGGCGTACTGAGACATAAAATCAACCTGGTGATTTTATATTTATGCCGGCCCAAATTTTCATTAAAAAATTTAGAAATATTTTATTAAAAAATATTAGTAATAATCAATTAAATTATTCATTTTAATAAATAAATAATTTTATTAAACAATAGAATTTTATTATTTGAATATTTTTATATAATTTCAATTTTAGTTTTATTTATTAATTAATTTTAATAATTCAATTGTTTTAATAATTCGTTTAATTAAATACAAAAATTCTGTCTATCATTTGTATCTCTTTTGAGTGATTGTTGTCTCTTTTGAGTGACTTTATTTCTTGATTGTTTGTTGCATGAACTAAAACAATTTCAAAATAAAGACTTCACAAGTATATAATTAGTATGTTTATTATCTGAATTCCTACCGGACCTGCCCAGTGATTACACCGGACAACCAATGACCAATACGCCCTTGCTTGTACTACTTCTAGAGCCTCTTGTTGGAAGACCAAAACTATAAATGCTAAAAATACGTACGATTTGTCAAATCAAAGGTCTCGTCAAGGCATCTATTAAAAGCTCATTAGGAAGTCCTAACCGAATTTATTTTAATTGTCAATTTACTTGGTGACAAAACAATTGAAATCATATATTTTTTTATTTTTTTAACACATTCACGCCGGCGCGGCCCTCACTACACTGTCTCATCGGGCGGCGCGTACCACCGGTGGCCCGCACTAGACTGTCTCATCGTACTACCGGTGGTACGCGCCGCCCGATGAGACAGTCTAGTGCGGGCCACCGGTGGTACGCGCCGGCGTGAACGTGTTAAATATGACCCTTGCCATAAATAAACAGCCATTAACGCAAGACTGAAAATCTTAAGTTATAAATAGCATTCCCACATTATATCTTGAATCTCCTCTATTAACTTGTCCGAAAAGTATTACAATATTCATAAACAGAAATTTTTCATCCGTTATTGTATTTCAAATGTTAAAAAAAAAAAAAAAATTAACAAAATAAAACCCGAAATGTATTTTAAGCGAAAATAAATTCTTTATTTGAAGCAAGGAATTCAATTTAGACTTTGAACTGACAATCCATAATTTAAGAATTTGAATTCGTAGTGAGGTTCACAAACATCTAAAGGTGACGTGACTAAACTCATTGAGTCGTGCAAAACGTAGAGCATTTGCAAATAAAGTGGCTGATAATAAAAATGTACTTTTCGTACTTTATAGCACGCTTTAAAAAGGTTCAAATGTTTTACTCTGTATATTTCCATGAATTTTGGTAAAAAGTATTGATTTTTAAAATGAAGACTTTCGATAGCGACTGACTTAATTGTGTGTGTGTGTGTGTGTGTGTGTGTGTGTGTGTGTGTGTGTGTGTGTGTGTGTGTGTGTGTGTGTGTGTGTGTGTGTGTGTGTGTGTGTGTGTGTGTGTGTGTGTGTGTGTGTGTGTGTGTGTGTGTGTTACTTCCTATGGTACAATACTTATTTAAAAATCTTATTTAGTATTTTACAAAGTCCTTTCTCCAAGTGCATTTTCAGTAGAAGACATTTTATATAAAATTACCAAGTCTTGTACCTAGGGTCACATAGTTGCTTATTGTGTTCAAATTGCCAAAACCAAAATCTGCTGGTGCTTCATAGCGATAATGCATGCAGCTCGTTTTTTTGGAATCAGTTTTTCAAGTTATAACAGTACTTGTAATTCACTAATAATTTGACGCATCAAAATTTATTATAGTTATTATATGATAAACCAATGACCGATAATTACTTGATATATTTTTTCTTTATAAAATTCATCTGTGTGTTTGTTTTCTTTGCATTATGGACTGAAACCTCGCTTAAAGAGAATGACCCTAGGTACATCAGCTACTGGCCCTAAGTACACTGGTGTCCAAAAATTAAGCATAATTGATAATTATGTGAATAAAAAAGGAACTGTACATCAGAATGGCGGGAAACGTGATATGCGAGTGTAAAATGGTTATAAAATAAGGAAGCAAATCAAAAGAACGATAACAATTAATTTTATTATCCAAAGTAGCAGTTTGAAAGAAACTGAGAATAGCAAAGGTTCACACTTTAAAGAAAAAATGAAAGAAAACATTAAATAAAATACTGATGCTGCAGTTTAATAAGGCGTGTGGTCACCTCTGACAGCTAGGCACGCTGCACAGCGATCTACCATACTTGCTATGAGATGGTGAATGAGTTGTGGGCTCAAATGGTTCCAAGCTTCTTGGAGAGTTCTCTTCAGTTCTGTAACGGAGCTTGGTGGGTGCGAAAGGGCTGCAATTTGTCTCCCGAGCATATCCCATACATGCTCGATAGGATTTAAATCAGGGGAGTTGGCAGGCCACGACATGCGCTGAATGTTTTTCGTTTCAAGGAAGTCATCAACCAGCACCGCTCGGTGACATGGCGCATTATCATCCATGAATATGAAGTTAAGACCGACAGCACCTCAAAACAAGCGAACATAAGGCTCAAGAACTTCGTCTCTGTATCTTTGACCAATCACAGACCCCGTGTCAAAGAAATGGAGGTCTGTGCGGCCATCCATCATGATGCCTGCCCATACCATTACTCCCCTTGATGGAAAATGATGTCTTTCCGATATGTTTCTTGGTTCAAAACGTGTTCCACGTTCTCTCCATATCGTTACCCGACGAGAATCACTACTCAGATTAAACCGGGACTCGTCACTGAACATCACATTGGTCCACTCTCACACACTACAATGTTGATGTTTCAAACTCCAGTTCAAACGAGCGCGTTTCTGAGCAGACGTGAGGGGAATGCAAACTGCTGGTCTTCTGGCATACAGGCCAGCATGATTGAGTCTCCTGTAAACAGTTTGTCTCGAAATTCGTATTCCTGTGGCGACTGTGAGCGCCGAACACAGTGATGTGTGGCAGTACTGCCCCTCTGACGTCGCGCACTTATTACCAGATATCGGTCTTGGCGAGGGGTTGTGACTCTTGGTTGACCTGATACTGGTCGTCGGGTAACATCTCCCGTTCTTTGAAACCTCTGCCACAGTCTTGAGATCACAGACTGGTTCACATTCAGAATTCGAGACACTTCGGTTTGTGATCGTCCGGATTCCAGCATTCCAACGATTCTTCCTTTCGCAAACATGTCCAATTGGTGTCTTTGTGCCATCATTCACCTTGTTTGATGGTTAACACCGCTCTTTTGCACAGCAGTTGCCCGAAAATTGTCTGAACTGCCTATGCTACGTGAATCGGTTTCTCTGCGTTCCGACATGCGCAGGTGTTTCACGCAGGACGTAGTCGACTGAAAAGTTTTGCATAAACCAAATGTTTCTTCTTCACCCAATTAATATCCGCAAGAAATTTGGAATAAATTTACGAATATTTACTCCATGTTTTTCGCATTTTACAATTTATGCTTAACTTTTGGACACCAGTGTACAACGAGATCTTGTGCCTAGGGCCATTTGTGAAATTTCTTTAAAAACCTTCTATTTGATAGAATCTATTATTTTATGTATTTATATTAATCCCAATGGTAAATAATTACTATAACGATGTATGTATATCAGTTTCACATTTTTAAACAGCTCAGTGGTTAATTTTTTGTGCATTGAAAAAAGGCTGCGCTTGGTACACCCTATATTAAGTCACCCCTATATTTAAGAATTTTTCAGATTTTTCTTCCATCAACTACAATAAATATAAGGGATTAAAAACTCTTCGTTGATTTTCAGAACCAACCTTTTTTCGCGTAATTATCCAAACAAGTTAATAGGATTAAGGTCAGAAACTTAAACTGGAGATAGGATGTAATAAGAGTTAATTCTATTTTTTTTTTTTTTTTTTTTTTTTTTAGCTTTCCCAAGTCAACTTAAAATTAATAGTTCATTTTGGAATTTTTTTTTTATATATATAAAGTGCCTCAGTTGAAAACAACCGAAAATAAAATTTATCTGAAAGCTAATTCAAAGGTTAAAATTTTTTAAGTTAATTAACTCAATTAATCACAATAGCCACGTAAACCACATTTTTCTCCACTCCAAAATAATTGCCTCTAGTTCTGATTCTTATTTTTAAAATGCAAATTTAAATTGTTAAAAATCTGCTCTTAACACTCGATTATTCTTTTACTTTCGAATTTAAGAAATAATGTAACTCGTTAAGAGATTTTTTTTAAAAAAGCTTTAATTTATTGTTTAAAGTCTACTTCTAATTTGCAGCCAAATAAAAGCGTTCTAGTCCGAGAGGCGATTGCATGTTTAAGTAACTCATCGAACATCATTCTAAATATTTTACAGAATTTGGAGAAAAGTTAGTAGATTACAAATCCACTGGTCTGCCGTAGAAAAAATGGCCGAAACTGGTCAAAAATCAACTTTGAATATGTTGAACTATATCCGATTGCCAAATATACCATAACTTGCCAAATAATGAGCACTCTTTTTTTTATTTGTTAACCCTTCACTCTTTAATTTTCAATTAAACATTGCAAATGATTCAGATATCTGGCGACGGCTTGCTCACCTCTTTTAAAAATGAGCCAAGTTGGCAATAAATATTACGTCACTAATGACGTAACTGATGTCGCCAATTCGAATTACTTTTAAAATATGCTAGTTTTTCGACCCAGAGCTCAGAAATCGTCTGGGCCCTTCTACGTTGAAAATCAAAGTGCGTTTGGTTACCAGACGAAAAATCATTTCATTTGCTTCAGCAACTTTGCACTCATTGAACTGAATTGAGATTAATTTTTTAAAAACTCTAGTATGCCAAGTACTGATTGCCTATGTATAAGAACCCCATTCGTACATTGTATACAAGTAACCCAAAGAAACTAAACGCGGCTGCTTGGCACAAGCATTGGATTTCATAACTTTTCTGGCTGACTTGGCGGGTTTTTTTACAACGTCTGGTGTTTTTTTGTAAGATATCAATTCTTTTTGTAGAGTTTGCTAACTTAACTGCAGTCGAGCCCAGCTTTCCATTAATCTTTCTTATTAAATGACCATCCCTTAAAAGTTTGCCAAAGTTTTCACTTACTCACATATTAAGTCAAAATACTTTTTTTTTTCAAACTGCTTATTTGCATTTTATTCACATAAATTCGGTTTTAACCATCGCCAAAAAAGACAATATAATCTTACCACTTTGACTAATATCTCTTTGAGTAATCTCCGCACAACATATTTAATACTCAAAAACGTCACACTTGATCATAAAAATTCAGACTAAGTGTGTGAAACATGGCCAAACTTTCAATTACAATTTAATACTAGTCACAGCATTTAAGTTTGACATGGATCAGTGTAAATTACTATTTTTGTTTTCCTATTTTCAATACTTAGAAAAAAATTGCCAGTTTGGCGATATTTTTAGTAATAATTTGACGAAAGAAAAAAAAAACTACCAAGATCGCGAAATTTTCAATATGTTTTTCGGTAATAAGCAGTAAGTAATTTTTACTTTTTTCTAATTACACTGTTTTAATAGCTTAACATAAAGTATCAAAGTCGCTTCTTGAAAATGAGCAAAAGATGAATATCCGAAATAAATTGACCTGCTTTAATCAATCATTATCCGGCCAAAAATTCCCAATTTCCGAGATCATTTCTGGGGGGTACAGACCCTTTTACGCCTTAATTCATACAAAAGGCACTTCCTCTAATCAATCTGAAAGGAATAAAAAAAGAATGGTCTGAATATATTAAAGCGTTTAAGCTGTAGGCCAGGCTAAAATCCCTAAGCATCGGGATCGTTTCCGAGGAGTACAGACCCTCCTACCCATCAAATCATACAAAAGGCACTTCCTCTAATCAAGCTGAGAAGAATAAAAAAAAATGTCAAAATTTATCCAATAGTTTTGGCTGTAGCCCTGGCTAAAGTTTCGGTCAGAACCAGAAGAAACGGAAGAATCAGAAGAACAAAATTCCGGTGACTTCGGCGATTTTCAAAGGATTTTTTTACCATGTTCCCTTGTTCAATGTCAACAATTATATTATTATTTTTCGTCTACTCACCCGAGGCAACACGATGGCAAAAAAAATCAGGGTATCTATAATAGAAGCTGAGGTGTGAGGGGTCGAAAACGGGTCTAAGCTCTGTCAACATAATATACACTTGCATGTCTTCCGCTTTGTTATCGGACTTGGCGGCGGAACACTGCAGTGTTCCTAGATCTTAGAGCATCTATTTTTTAAATATAAAATTGAATGCATAGGGGGTTTTTCAAAAAAGTTAAGGAAAGCACCTACTTTAAATTGAAAAAAAAATAATAACATTCATACCGGCTCGGTCCATTTTTTACAGACATTGACTAGCCCGGTGCGACAATCCTATGGCCAGTACGCCCCTGCACATCACTAAATGTAAGCAATACTCCGAAGTGGAAGTTACTTATTGTGTCGAAAGTGAAACAGACTTGTGAAAAGCAAGCTTTTGTTTCTTAACATACAAATAAATACATGAAATCCACATTAAAAATCACACATGGTATAGTCTGCGGATCTGCTGATTTCAGCTTCTTTTTTTTCCCAAAAAATTTCCTGAGATCGATGCAAATACGCATCAAAATTTCTAGGTGGGTTTATGTGTGTACTTGCTTACAAGTCTGTTCTCGACAGACCCTTGCCTGCAATCAGAATTCCAGAATCTCCGGTGGAATGACTACTTTTATCGCTGCTTCCTCTAATGTTTGTCGCTATCATCAATATTTATGTTAATATGTGATTGTTAATTTAATTGAGTTTTAAGCCGATGTAATGCCCGCTATTGCGGTTTTTGGGCTTGTATACTAAGCGATCACCGAGATTTACGTTTTTGTGAAGGTTAATTTCGCCGCATATTACGCTGATGTAATAGACCATTGCGAGATTTGCTCCGTTATGATGGACGCTATCGCTAATATTTACATTCTTGTGATGATAATGTTCACCATGTATTACGTTGATGTAGTAGACTCTATTGCTGAGATTTGAGTCTGTATGGAAGGCCCCACCACTGATATTTACATTGAGTTATAGTCATTTTCGCCATAGGTCAAGCTGATTTGACGGTTTAACAGCTGTATTTTTGATATTTACGCCGCCGTTTTAGTGCTGATGTTATAACTGCCATCCCTGAGATTTGCATTGTTGTAATGGGTGTTGATGCCAAGTCTTCCGTTGGTGTTATAAGACATTATGTCCATGATTTGTACCGGTGTGATGATCGATTTCGCTGTGTAGGTCAATCGATGCAGAATGACTAAAATTTCAATATTGTAGCTAAATTTATAACTACTAATAACTTAAATTTTGAAGCAATTTATTTAATTGCTTTGAATGTAGCTTAAAAAACTGGAAAACTGGGCTTAATTAATTTCGCCTGTCATTTTCAATAGAGTATCATTGCTTAAACATTAAACATTTTGAAAGAAGAAATCGTTATTAAGTTATGAAAAGGCGAGGCTACTATTTTCAACGTCTAAGACTACTATTTTAGCTACTATTTTTACAGGGTATCCACAGATCGGGAATATCGGGAAAATTCAGGGAATTCTGCATTTCGGGAAATATCAAGGAATTATCATGAATTTTGTAAATAAGTTTAAAGAAATCAGAGAATTTTCCGAAATTAAACTGAAACTTTTAATTTGGACAGTTAAAGATAAAGATTTCCACCGATATATTGGGTTCTAATGCTGATATTTACGTTGGTGTGATTGTCAGTTTGCTGATTGTTGCTTTAATATGATTGCCGTAATTTGCGCCGGTATAGTTGCCGCTATCACCGGTATTTACGTTGGAGTAGTGGTAATTTTCCCATAGTTTTAAGTCGTTTTAAAGCAGCGCCGTTTTATTTACCAATTTTATTTGATTCTTAAAAAAAGTTATATTACAAAAGGTTTTTTAAGTAGTTATTGATTATTTCAATTTTTATTAAAATTGCAAGGATTAGAAAATAAAAATAGTTAATATAATACAATGTAGAATATTTGTTGAATGTGGGTGTTTCATCAACTTTGACATGGTAGGTTGTTTTCAGATTATCTGGCGCTGTCAGCAACACGAGGGCTATAATACGCCGAAATATTCGCCAAGTCAACATACATTTACAAACACCCATGCCTTACACGGGACTCGAACCCGCAAGCTCGCAGTCTAGAAGCTAGTATGCTAACCACTATACAGTTTGGTCGGCCTCAACTTTGACATGATTTATGGATTTTCTTTATTTTTACAATTTTACTTAATAAAGCTATTTTCTAAGTCTGAAATTTAAAACTGAAGTCCTCTGCTCTTGAGATTAGAATGAACAAAAAATGATTTTAAAGTATAATTGTACATGCACGTACATATATCATAATTTTTTTATGATAAGTCTGAATGTTTTTTTACTTGAAAGTTATTATATATATATTTATTTTTTGGCGATAACTTATAATCAGGGGGAAAATTAGGTGCTACAAGGAATAATCAAGGAAATATCAGGGAATTTCAAAATAAATTTTCTGTGGACACCCTGTTTTAACTTATGAGGCTACTAAAACAACTATTTCTAAGGTTTATAGTCAGTGGCAGCCCTGCATCTATTCGAAACTATGCCTGTAAAATTTCAGCGCGATTAGATGACCGCAAGTTGGTTTATTCGTATTGCAATCCAATAATAGAAGCGTGTGTAAAAGCGGTCTTTTAGTGACAGCCCCAAAGTTAGGTTCAATGCAACCTTATCGATAATGAATCTGTGTATCAAATTTCAGCGCAACTGGATGACGGCGAGTTGTTTTATTAGTATTCCGAAGATAGAAACGTGTGTAAAAGCGACCTTTTAGTTGCAGTTCTGACAGCCTCAAAAATTTGATAGAATGTATATATTAGGCCTGCACAGATACAAACATACACACCCACCCACACAAAATTGAAATTAATTTAAAGGTTTTAGTATTTTTATTGTCTTGAAGTTTCCTAATCACGTGATATCACGTTTTCCTCGTAAACGTTTTTTAGGATAGATCCGAGGGCATGAGAAGCAAAGGGGTTCAAGTGACTTTTCTTAACTTTTGAGAAAATACACTTTAAAGTTTTTTATTTAGATTTAAATTTGTATGGAAATTATTTGTTGTTCAAATACTTACCTCTGGAATAAAGATATCGCTAGTTTTCATAGAATTAAATATAAATAAGAAACGTTAAAGTGAATTTTCTCTAAAGTTAAAACGTTGACAGCCACGGAATTTTGCACGATTCCGGTCTAAAGAACCAATTTGATTTAACCTTTAACTGCTGTATGCGGTCTGACAGACCGCGAATAATTTTTTGTGGAATGCTTCCACTCACTAAAATATTTCAACTTTGACTTTTATAATAATTTTTCCTATACTTTGTTTTTTAAATTGATCACTAATTTCTGGCGCAGTATGAACCTCGTGTTGCCTTTGCGCCAAAATTATTAAACCACCCAACCATTTCACTCGTTGACTCGTTGATTAGAGAAGAGATTGAACCAGTGGTATGAGTTGAATGCAACTCACATGGCAGTCAACGTGTTAAAACAAGTCACTTATATCATTTTTGTGTTTTAAATCCCTCTGTATTTTTCAAAATTAGTAATTGATTTTTTGTGTATTTTATCTCACAATATCTTTAAATATGAATTTTCAAATTCATATTTAAAGGCTATTGTGTATTAAAGGCTATTCATAATTTATTTTTCCCTGTTGGATGATATGAAGAAACGCGGTATTTGACGTCATATGCAATAAGTTGATCAAACTTATTAAAATTCATAACTTAACTGCAACCGTTGAAACGCTAGCCAATGGAGGGATTTCCAAATTTGTAAATAATGTTTAATATTACGCGTTTGAGTATGTTACATTTTTCGGGGTATTTTCATTATTTTAAGGGACCTTATATTTTCAAAAAGTGCCAAAGATATTTTATTCAAGTATTCGATGACTTCTTGTACCTATTTGTGATCGTGCTACTCAATATGAAATTTGTAAGAGTGAAGTTTTGGTTTATTTGCTGTCACAAATGTCTAATTTTTGTCTTTGACGAATTCCTTACTCGGTAATAAATTGGGGATGCACTACAGGAACTTGACGATTTCGGCAACTCTATTTGGAACTAAAGTACCTGGAAATACTATTTAGGATTGCTATAAAACTGTTTAAAGGTTAATATATGAATTACAGTTTGAAAATATAATAAAGCCAAGGATAACTGCAAACAATCGGCAGGTTCCTATAGTGCGTCTCTACCAAGTGTTCTCTGAAACTAAATTTTTGAAGACTGAATAGACTTTGCTGAAATCGGACAATCGTCACGTCCCTAGAATAAAGCCTTAGCTAAATTTTATAATTTAATGAAACTTTACTTTTTACTCTGTGAAAAATTGAGTCTTTCTTATGAAATTGAATTGGGACTTCATTTTAAAGCAAAACTTTAAAGCAGAATAGTTTGTAAATTAAAGCAGGAGCTTTTTCTTTTTAGTGTTATGTTTTCCTAAAGGGAAAAATAAAGCACTTTTATAATCCAGACATGCTACAAACCTGTGAAATTGCACTCAAAGACATGACTTTATATTATTAATGAGATCCTTAATAATTGAAGCAAATCCTCAAAAGTACGTTGCTATACATATTTAGTTTAAAACAATCTTGTAATCTTTTACTACGTTTTTTAAAAACTACCTTTCATTCTCTATAAATATAGCAGCTTATATAAAAGTAACTTTTAATGATATTATGCCAATTCATTGTTCCAACTATCATACCAATTCATTTCTAATGAAGGAGAACGTTTTTAAATTTGGGATTTATCTCCTTTGGAAAATCGCCTATATATATAACAGAGTATCTGGGTGGGGTTTGTTGTAGAAAATTCTACAGTTTTATACTGATATTGATGAATTATGTTCGCTTGACCATCGAAACAAGGGTCACTGTCTACATGAAATTTTGAAAAATCAATCCTTTCCCTTTTTCTCACCTCTAAAGATGTATGATCATAACTTGGGATCTACTGAACCAATTTGTACCTGGTCTTTTTTTGAGTATCTTCTTGGCTAATCCAGATTATTCAAACACAATTTTATTCAAAAATGTTCTGGTTAAGGTGGTGCAATCGAATATAAAGTTGAAAGAAAGCTTGCCCATAACTTGCAATCAACTAAACCAATTTAAAATAAACAAGCGATTGGCCACAGCTATTTGAGCCTGAGCAATGCTTCAGTTAGTTTCTAATAAATTTTAATAACTAGTACATGGCCCCACAGTTCAGAGACCCATCATAATTCATACATTCATTTTTCAAGTATTATATAAAGTATTTTGTTCTTTATTGGTGTCTGGAAAAATATTTTATGGTCCTTTTTCTTTAACCCATACAAATTTACTCCTTATATAACTTTTAAAGCTTTTGTTTTATGTTGGAGTATTTCAAAATCCTTGGAAGACTCAATTGCCTATTTTTATCAGTTGGGTTTTACAAAACTTAACATATTATACTGCTCTACTAATAAGTTGCAACTTTAAAAATGTAGTAAAAAGAATCTTGAACACCTTAAGAGAGAGTTATTAAACTTTAACTACCCCAGCCATCCAAATTGACCAAAGGCTTAGAGATGTTAATGAATACAAGAAATATTTTTGCCTCATTACTTAAAACTCAATGAAGCAACACCACCTGAGCTAACTCCTCTCTTAACCTACCTCAGCAATGAGAAGAATTAAGGCAGCAGAACATTTTATATGTTCTAGCTCAATTATTGCATCTGTGGCAGTCTGGTGTTTAAATAACAGATGAAACTTCTGTGCATTGGAGTACTCTTTTGCACAATGGTAATGTAAGCAGCTCGAGAATCAAAGGTTCTCCGATCAAGACCCGGCTCCCGCAGAAAGCCAACTACACTTTATTGGTGACATTGGACAGTTGAATCATGTTGCCATCTATCGGCACCTTCTGAATTACTGCACGACTTCCACACGATTATCTTTAGCGACTCGCTGCAAAAACGACTATCGGGCGACTCACTGCCCCATGCGCTCAACTCGTGCGCAGGCAACGCAATCATTAGTCTCTTTGTGACTCCCTGGGAAGGGGCTATGTGGCAGTCTCGTGTTTAAATAACAGATAAAGCTTCTGTGCACTGTAGTACTCTTTTGCACAGAGGTAAGGTAAGCAGCTCGAGAACCAAAGGTTCTCCAATCGAGATCCGGTTCCCACAGAAAGCCAACTACGCTTTACATCCATTGTTGTTCAGCAAGGCAGGATCGAACCTGTGACCTTCTGATCACTAGCTGGACTTCTCAACTCACCTTGGCCCTGGGTGGTTGATTGAACTTGTCACTTTCTCGGATGGCTGCTTACAATGATATTTCTTTGCTTTGTACTTCCTTTATCTTTCACATTAAACCAAGATTTCTCTATGCTGGTCGAAAAAGTAATAAAAGCTAATCTAATGCAAATTTAATAATTGAAATGACTTCAACCAATATTTAAAATACTCAACAAATATTTTCCTTAACTTTTTCTTAAAGTTACTTACGAATTCATTCTAACAGGTTTAAAATGTCAATGCTTACTTTCTTATAATTGCAAATAAGACATTTTAGAATGTTTTATGATAGTGAAAGTTTATAATTGTAGTTATCTTGTCTAAAATCATATAATTGCATTAAAACATTAAAGTATATAATCTTTTGTGATATTACAAAATGTATCTTTAGTTTAAAAACAGCTGTATAACATATTCTAATTTAATAGTTTAAAAGAGTCATTGATGAGAACTCGCATTTGAATGTCTAAGGTTACTCTCAATTTAATAGTTCGTGGAAGGTGTTTAGTAACAAAAAATTAGCATGTCTCGACACCTAATAGGCCTTAATGCAGTTTATTTAAAAAATAGTTTCATATATAGGTGCGGTAAATGGTTTGGTTTTAAAAATACATTTTAAATACTGTATTTCATTGAATTTTGCAAAGGAACAATGAAAAGTTTAATAATTTTGAAAATGTTTTAAGCATTAAAAATTTTAATATCCTTATTTAAGGTTTGTAGCTGAAAAATGAATGTTTTGTTTTGCTTGTATTTTATAGCTGTAATAATTGTTTAAGACTTTTATGTGATAATTATATTTTTTGCTATATCTTTGCTTGTATGATTTATCAAATAATTGCTTGTCATCAGGAAATGGTTGTGTAATCCTGTTAGAAAGCTTAGCCATGGAAGACTGGATAGAACATCAGTGGATGCTGGAAACATATGTGTCAATAAGTACTCTTCTACAGATTCTAAGGCAAGTATATAGTGCCTTCTTTAATTTCTATATTATTGAGTTATTTGAATTCGAATATACATTCACATTGAAAATGTTGGGACATTCTTGCATCACTACCTTGCTATGACAATACAGCATCATTAATTTTATAAAATTGGCCTGAAAAATAAAATTTATGAGCAATAGCAAAATGTATGCATATGCACTCAAATTTTATTAATATGTTCTGTAAAATTAAGGTGATAAATTATTAAAAAGTATAATAGTATTAGTGGTTTATCATCAAAAAGACAACGCAATAACAGCTGTGGCTCTGTTTTTACATACCATATCTCTGACTTGTATTTATTTTAAAATGTGCATTCGATTGCCAAATTCGGTGGCGTTATTTAAATATATGTCACAGATATGGTGTATAAAAACAGAGCCATGGCTACTATTGGTTTAATATCAAAATAAAACATCAGCCTCATCACAGACAGAAATAAAATGAGGGAAAATAAGTTAATAAATTATTGAAAGTCTAGTATTAGTGGTTTATAATTATAAGGACTGAGTTGTATTTGTTATTCTTCACACAAATACATTAAAAATTATTATCAATTTATTTAATTTTGAGTCTTATCTTATTAATGTTCACTGTATAATAAGGTGGTACTAAAAAAATCAAAGTACATCTTTAATCTGTTTGCTGCAGTGTGGAAAAGTTGTGCACACTGATCATTAAACAGTGTGAAAAATCTTATAACTCTGAATTGATAACTTCTGTCACCTCATTGGGTCTGAAAATGCTTAAAATTCAAAAATTAATAAACATTCGCAGATTTTGTAAAGGAGTGTGTGATATTACTTAAAAGTTACTTTTTTTAACAACGCTTGTACAAAATTTTAGAATAATAGGTTGATATCTTCTGCTGCCTCAATGACACCTAATTTTGGATATTGAAGGCAAATCTTAAAATAAATACATATCACAGATATGGTGTGTAAAAACAGAGCCAGAGCTGCTATTGTGTCATGCTATGCAAGATTTTGCTTTAATACTGGAATCAAACACGCCTTGTCACAGACAGAAATAAAAGGAGGGGGATATTTAGAATTAAAAAAGACTTAGTCTCAAAGTCAAATGAAAATCTTTCTACTCTATCGATCCTTCATTTTGATGGACGACAGGATGAAACTTTAACAACCAAAATACTCCAGAACGAGCAGTTTCAAAGAACTGCTCTTGAAAATCATTACTATATTGTATCAGAGCCAGAGTAAAATTTGAGTAAAAAAAAATTACAAACAATAATAGTTTTGTAATTTATAAGTCTTGAACATGGAATAAATTTTCTGTGAGGAAGTGCAATGTGTGTTTATTTAAAAAATTGCCTTCTATTTCCAAAATACTATGTTGTTGAGATCGCGCTATCCACATGACAGTCCAGTAACATATATTTCATCAAATTACATATAATTGAAATAAACAGGTTTCAGTTGACTCTTGTGTATGCCTTTAGAAAAGGCAGATATCCAGTTTTAAAGGTTATTCTGTTTTTTAATAGGCTGTTTTAGTAACCATTTTGAAGATCATCTTCACAACAAATCCTTTTGTGTTGAAATGTATTAAAAAATTACTTAAGGCCCTTCACTACCCCAGCAAAATTTTCTCTTCGAGAAAACCAGATATTGTTGGCAACACTTAGGGCGTGTCTTAATCGACGAGGTAATGAATATGATTCGAGGAGAGCAGAGGGATTGACAGCGGGGGAAAAGGGGTCCAAAATTCAGAAGGAGTCATGTTTTTCTTTTGTTGATCGTTACAGCGAGTTATCACCACGATAATTGCTTGGAAAAAGTTGGGTCTTCACTATTGCTACCTGAAAAGAGAGCTGTTTTTAGTTACTTGCACAAGGACATGTTGTGTGGGGAAATGGATTGAAAAAATTTACCGTTTATTTTCTAATCAAATCAAACAAGAGCGAGTTGGCATTTCACGCAACAAAATACTTTTGATAATACTCAGTACTCACAATAATTTAAATATGAGCACATATTTTCGAATAATGAAGGTCATGGCATTTCGAATAACGAATGTCTGCAAGAATATGATGTCAACGAATCGCCAGTAAAAGCTTTTGTAAAAGCGGCCTTTTAGTGATAGTAACAGCATTAAAATTTGATAGAGTACATTGTCATCAACATCAAATAAATCTGCCAAGTTTCAGCTCGATTGGATGAAGGCAAGTGTGTTAATTAGTCATCCGAAACAAAAATAGTGGTGTGAAAAAGCGGCTTTTCAATGATAGTGAAACTGGTATAGTGGGGCAAATAAGCATCCGTACGGTGCACCGATACTTTTTTGAGAGCTGGTACGGCGTAACGCCACTTTTTTTAATTAATAATCAATAATAACTTATATCACAATACATTGTATAAATATTTATAAGTTAGAAAATAAATACTTAAATTAAAAGTATTCAGCTTTTTTGTATGGTAAATTATTGTGAATTTGAATTTTATAATAAAGAAAAAATTCCAGCTATATTACCGCCATGATCTAAAAGGAAGGTGCAAGTGCACCCTCCTGGCAGCGCCCATGATTATGAAGTGTAGGGCAAAATGTTGAATACTGATAAAAATAATAGTTTATATTTGAAAAATTCCAGGCATTCATCTCGTGTATTTTTAAAGGAAGTATGCCACTTAGAATTCTCTTTACTGTCTCTACATTGATATTTATAAATTCTTTTCATTAACTTTGATTTTGTGTGCATGTAAGTGGGTGGTTGATTGGGTTTGTATGTTTGTATATGGTGGACTAATCTGCGGAGGCCTTAATAACTCCCTTGCCGTATTCCAATCTGGCGGAAACTTGGCAGATAAATTCAATGTCGATGACAATGCATTCTATCTGGTTTTGGGGGCTATCACTGCCACTAAAAATTGCTTTACGGAATACAAATAAACCAACTTGCCATCAGCGCTGCTCGCACTGAAATAGTATTTAGCAAATCATTAAAGAAACTTTCTTGTTGCCAAAATTATTTTTTTTTAAATAAATTATCAAATTGTTTTAATCAGAATAAATTACATTTGGCTGTCAATGCATTTACCGCATATTTTATTAATAGAGATGTTTTTAATATTTAAAATTAGATGCAAATTCCAGGCACTCGCTGGCATCAAAAACGGCGCTAATAAATGTGTTAATGACTACTAATAAATGATCTTAGCTTTCATTGCATTACTCTTTCTTTTTGGTTAGGGTGCCATTTTAACTGTCTCTCAGCCAAGTCCAAACTTAAGTTTTGAAGTTTTTGAAAAGTTAATAAAGAAAATCGTAAATACACATGGAACTATAAAACGATCATCAAAAAACTAAAAATGTTTGAAAATATCAATATATCGGTGGCTTGTATCGATATTTTTAAAATCCTTATTTTTTTTTTAAATATTGTCGTATCGATATATTGCCAACCTCTAATAAGTAACCATATTGCTAATATATTAAATTTATTCCATTCAACTGTTTAGTATGTTTTAAAACATTTTAAACAAGAACATAGAATCCAAAACCAACCAAGAAAAGATTACCCAACAAAGAAGATTTATTGTAAGAAAATTTGAGAAAAATCCACATTCGTGTGCTGTCAGAATGTAGGGAGATTTTTTTAACTTCAATTTCACCTGAATCTGTTTGGAAAGCAATCGAATCAACTGCATTACATGGGTGTTCTGTCCGAAGAAAATATTTTGTAAATGCTCAAAATAAAGTTTCGAATATCCTTTACAAAGTAATGATAAATAAGCCTGAAACTATTGGAATCATGTATTATTTGAAGAGGAAAACAAATGTAACATGTTTGGTTTCGATGGACGCATAATTGTGTGGAGAAGAAAAAATGACGAACTTAATTCCAACAACTTTTTTAGAACGATAAAGCATAGAGGTGGAAGTGTCTTTTGTGTGTGGGAGCTTGTCAGCACCAGGACTCTGAAATTAGGTGTTTAATGATGGAGTAATGAATTATGAACTCTATTTAAATATGATAAATTGAATTTGCCAGCTCAAAATGTGGGTATTGCAAATTACTTAATTTTCCAATTATAGACTATTCATACAGAGGACAGTAATTGAAGACACATTTTGATTTTTGTATGCATATTGTACTGTCACACAGATTGTTTTTGTACTTTTTGTAACAAATGTATTCTACTTACTACTGTGTGATACCTAGTGGTTCACAAGGATTTTCTATGTTGCTCAATAAAGAAAAAAAAGTAAGAAGACACAACATTAAAACGAAAAGTCAACTGAAAACATTAATGATCCAAGAATAGAGGAACATTGATGCAGAAATTACAAGAAAAGAAAAATAATAGTAAAATCTCTTCCCAGACATTTAAAAGTTGTTGCGAATGTTAAAATATATCCTACGAATTGCTAATTTACTAGAATATTACAACAAATACTAATATGTAAGAAAAAATGTAAGTGTACGAAAACTTTCAGGAGATATTTTATACGTTACTTATCAAACAAATCTTTTTCTCAAATATTAGTTTTTGAGATGGTCAGTTGGCAGAAGCTAAAAAGAAAAGTATGCTTAATGCCACAGAAATTTGGTGAACAATTTTACTAGAAACCTAAAAGGATCTATACAAAAATCCATTGATTTGTTTGCCATAGAAAAAAGGAGAACTTAATTTGTGTTAAAAGAATGTGTAGTAAGTTTTTTTGTGGTGTGTTCTTTTAGTAAATATCTGTGGCACTGATTTTTTTTGCCTGATTATTTCTTCATCCTATGGTGTTTACTGGTATATATCCATATTCTTTCTTTTATATACAAATATGTTAAAAACCCATATTCTGGCTCTTAATTTTTTTTAAATGTCATTCCCGCCTCAAAACGTGTACTGCTCCTCCCCCCCCCCCCCTATCCGGCCAAATTTTTTGGAGGAGCCCTTGGTATCAATAAACACGATTTAGAAACCGATATTTCACAATTACAGACCTTCCTAGATCAAGTTATCATAATTACAGTAAAAAAAGTCGAATTTAATTATCTTTGCATTCCTGGGAAGTTTACAAAGCAATCCGACATATTGCATTCTAAAGACCAAACGGTATAGTGGTTAGCGTGCTAGCTTCTAGACCGCGAGGTTGCGGGTTCAAGTCCCGTGTTAGGCATGGGTGTTTGTAAATGTATGTTGGCTTGTCTATGACGAATGTTTCGGCGCATTATAGCCCTTGTGTTGCTGACGGCGCCAGATAATCAGAAAACAACCAACCAATCTAAAGACCAAAACTCTTTCCCCACCATATCGTTGTCTTGAATTGCATTTACCACTATCTTTTCCACCTTCCTACAGCTGCTGTGTATGGACGCTTCCACGATATGCATTTTTGGAAAGTATTAATGTATTAAGAACTTTCCATAACTTTAAAACAGTTCTGAAGGTAGTAGACCTGAAAATTGAAATTTTCAAATAGTAGCCAGTGGCCGGTAAACATTTTTAATTTAGTAGCCAATTCATCGCGTTTTGTTTTTTTTTACTAATGGCCCGGGAAGGGGAGGTTGGTTTTTTTTTTTACCTTTTACCTGAATGTATGCAGTAGCGCATTCAAATTTTTTATTGTTTTTTTGTGAAGAGGATGTTTCAATTCTTTATTTGATTTGTATTAAATATATAAATCAAAACCACATATCTAAGTTAGTTGTGTTTAATAAAATGTCAATGAAAGTAAAAAAAATAAAGTACAGGATCTAAGCTTTATAACTTATGGATGCATATAGATTTGTTACACATCTGTAACATAGCGCTGTAAAGGGTTAAAGAAATTAAAAAATCTTTTGAAATATTAAGGAATCTAATATATTATATATTCTGTTGACAAAAAACGCAAGACAAGAAGAAAAATTATCATGCCTGTAAAGGATGCAATCAGATTAAAATTAGTTAATTTTTTAACAGTAAGGGTACCTGTGTCCGCATTTTTAAGTTATAGGATAACTAAAAATGTAACAGAAATAATACGCAAATAATTAAGGTTCTAATAAACTTTGTTGACAAAAACACCAGGCAAGAAGAGAAATAATCATTCCTGTAAATCAGCTTTCGCCACTAACTTATAGAGGCGGGTCGTATGACTTTGGAGATTTTCACGGGCCGGATACACCAAAATATGTATCTTACATTATTAAGATTCAACAATATATAGAAAAAATATTTATTTTTTTTATCTTAGCAAAATTACAATTGATATTTGATTTTTTTTTTTTTTTTTTTTTTTTTTTTTTTTTTTTTCAAAATAATTACAAAAAAAATCGTTTTCATTATTAGTAAATCAAAGTCTTAAAAAGAAGTGAATCTTTTTTTTCAACGTGACAATGCGATTTGACCTAATTTTATTAAAAGTATTTAAACTGTACTCCCGGATTACTCCATTTCAGTCGATATCAAATTGTGAGACAATGATGGTTGAAATCGTTCAGTTTATTTTATGATAGTCGATGTCTTTCGAAGCATTTGTTGCATTAAATTATAATAAATTGTCCAAATGCGATTCAGTTAAAATATTCCTGTATTTATTCTCGATGAAAACCACCTTGCTGAAAGCTTCTTCGTATAGTTTTTTCGCGAAACGTGGTGGAGAACTCTGTTCTACATAGTTAACACGTATGATTTGGTATAAATTACAATTATGTAAAAAAAAAAATTCATACCGTTCATTTTTTTTTTTTATCTTCTGTAGTGCCAACGGACCTGCAGAAAAATCTGTCGCCGGCCAAATCCCGCCCATCGGGCAGCTTAGTGGCTAACGCTGCTGTAAAGGATACAGTCAGATTTAAGTTTGAAGATTTTTTTATCAATAAGGCGGTGGCCGCACCCGCACGGGGAATGCAAAAAGGGAAACTCAAAAATTTCAAAATTCCATGCCACTCCTCTGATTTTCCTGAATTCCCGGTTCTGTCACCACCCTGTCAACTCATGAATCCATATCATGGAGGAATGGATTTTAACAGCGTATACACACATGATTACAAGAAAAGAAAGGGAGATTTTCATCGATTTGGAAATTTCAGTACATTCAGTAATTTTAAAAAAATCGTAGGTGAGGGGAGAAATGAAAGGTGGCAGATTGATTAGTTTATTTTGTCGCCTCATGTCGTTTAATCGACCTGTGGCGAGTGGTGACTAGATATTTTCAGGTCTAGAAGGTAGTATGAGCAATTTATAGATTGAAAATTATAAAAATCCTCATGTTATATGTGAGAATACGGTGTGAAGTAAACACTGATGACGGAAGTTCATATCTTTTTGAGTTGCATAACTTTTAATGTGGATACAACTGTATAACTGCCCAATAATGGTACTCTTTTGCATATGACCCTTGTACATTTTGCATTTTATTTTACAACTGTGTTACTTTACTTGTCATTATGTTACATTAAACAGGGGCACAACCAGAAAATTTCTGTGGGAGGGGTTTTCAAGCAAACAATAAATTTACTGCTGTATTTCTCTACAAATACAATTTTAAAACATCCCATATTTGTCACATATCATAATATTTTTGCAGTTTTTTAATCTGCAACTAATCCAGTATTCGAGTTATGTAGTCTCATGTTGAGGTATTTAGTATATTACTTAGAAAACGTATAATATTATCTAGATTATATATAGTTTAATCTAAAAATTTTGTTTGTTTATATTCACTTAGAGAAGGAGTAATATATTTATGCCAACGGACATATGGTGCTTGAAATACAAAGGCCATGTAGCACTGAAATGTTATAATTACATTTGGAAAACATAAACTTATTTTAAACATTTCCATTTTTTATATATATAAACGGTTATTCAGAATTCCCGCCTGGGTTTCGAAGCACTATAGTAAAAAAACTAAGATAAACACAGAAAATAAGAACATTTGAAAGAATACAAAAACAATTCAAGTTTTATTTACATAGCTTACATGTGTTCTATGTGAGGACCCTTGGTCACACGGCATACATCAATGCGATAGTCCAGTTCCTGCCGAAAAGTTCAGTCCTTGCTTCGAAACCCGGGAGGGAAGTTTGAATAACCCTGTATATGTAGTTTATATTAAATCTAAATAGATAAAAAAATATTGTATAACTATTTTTTGATGTTATGAGAGTTACAAATGCTTTATTTGTTTCGAAGTTCTTGGACCCAATAGCTACTTAAATGCGATACGGTAAGCTAACCCTACCTGAATGATGGTAAATTAAAAAAGTATTCTTTTGAAATTACTTATGATTACTCAGTGTTTGTAATTCATTCGTCAGAAAACATCAGGATGTTGGGGGTTTTAGGGGGGTTATGATAGTGAAACCTTCCCTCCCCCCCCCCCTTCTTCCTGAGAACGCGCCTTGATGCAACTCCAAATACAGCAGTAAACCATGTTTTCTGGAGTGAACTCTAAAGAAGAAAAGACCCTTTATAAAGCAAAGCAGGTCCAGCCAAGATAATAAATCACTTGATCCTCCATGCTCTTGAGGGGGGGAAAATATCTGTCCCCCTTTGGAGGCTGGACTTCTTGTGAAGAGGGGTTTTTTTCTTCAAAATATAGCTTTAAAATTTGTCTAAATTTGACTGTTTAAGAAACACGAAAATAATTTTAAAATATGATCTGGATAGAAATTTTTTTATCATTTTCCTTGTAGAGTTATTTTTTCAATAACTTTTTTCAACTTTTTTTAATATGATGTTAAAGTAAGCAATTGATATTTTAATAAACCTGACAACATTTTAGTCCAAAAACAACTTTACAAAAACACGGATAAAAGTTACGTCTGTCCAACAAAACAAACCGCATAAAAATATTCGCATAACTTCTTTCTGTTTTACGAATATAGGTATAGAGATTTTAATATATAGAAAAAGTAGTATAAGTATAGAGAAGAAGAGCCTTAAGTGTTTCATATGTAACTTTACAAAGAGAGGTTCTTTTATCATCACCCTCAACTTTTCAATTTAACATTAGCTCTCAACAAGTTCAGAGCAAATATTATGGGATACTTTAATCGAGTTGTGAATTCATTTTCTAACTTTTTATAGTGGCTGTCTTATCTGTGGGAAAACTATCATATAGCATTATAATTGTGTATATTTACATATGGTTTCTAAATGTATTAGAATTTTTATCAACGTAAAATCTTATATTTTGTTTTTATTCTTGAAGGTTGTGAATAGTAAAGAAGAAATGGGAAACAAATCTTCTTCACCTGGGCCACCCTTAACCGTTCCAAATGAGAATTGCGAAAGTGAAGTAAGCATATTGTATATTTTTTCTTTGTATGTATGTTATATTTTATGTTTGTATGTTTATATTTAAAAAAAACTTGTATTTAAAACTAAATTATTAATTTTTGAAGAAAACCAAATTTTAATTTCTTTATATGATTATTTTAGGTACAGGCAGAAGAAAATGAGGCAGAAGACAATGTCTTTACTCCAAATGAAGAGATTTCTGATGCTGGTAATATCTCTCTAAAGACTAATGTTATAGTCCCTGATGTCCAAACAATGGTTGATATACTACCTGCAACTGAAGAAAAGGTGATAATTTTGAAAATAAACTGTTCCAAATGAATAAAAAGTTTATATTTCTTGAAATATACTCTTTTACTGGGTAATCTAAAAGTCACAGAAAATGTCAATAGTTCGTAAAGCATTTGCTACAAAAATATACGGTTTTCACAGTTGTGCTAAATAGGAAGTAGATTTTTATATTATGGAAGCAATATATTGCCATAAGAAGGCTTTACTCATAGTAAAATTTGATTGAAAATGTTCACAGCCAGATGTCAATAGTCAAATTTGTGTAACTGGTCTGCTGCCCTTGGATACCTATAGAATCTGTTAACCTAAAATTCAACTATGACAGCAAAAAAAAATCTTAAATATTATCTTATCTAACCATTTCTATGAAAACTGTGCAGACCTATCGTATATATTTAACAAATTATAGATTTTCAAATTTCCTGTGACTTTTGAATACCCTTTACTTCTTTAACATGTAGTAAAGTTTGAAAAAGTAGCAAAGTAAATATGATAAAAAAGTGTAATCTATGTATACAAAAGTCTGACTTACTTTTCACTCATCAGTAATTCTTTCAATTACCAAATAGCTGCATTTCTGGAATATAGTATTAATTTTAATATTAATGAACATAGAAAAAATAAGCTATTCCGAATTCAATAAACTATTACCTAATTCTCGGAAAAATTAGGAATGTGTTGAGAAGAAAAAAATTATCAAGATTTAGTCACAAAATTTCATGTTCATTTAAAAAAGCCCTTAAAAAATTCTATTCTCACAAATAAAACTTAAAACATTTTTTGATTAGAAGAATTTTTCCCAAGATACTTTTATGGTTCCAAAATCAAAACACTCAAAAATAAGAAAAAAGTATGAAATTCAAATTTCCCTTAAAGGAAAAATTTTATTAATTGACAATTGGAATAAAAGGTTAAAAGTACCGCATTTATGAACTTGTCAGCACTGAAAAGAATGCATCCAGTTATTTTCAGTGCTTAAAAGGACTTTGATATTGATTGTGAATTTGATTTTCCCCACACAGGGGCATATCCGGATTTTTTTTTTTTTTTTTTTTTTTTTTTTTTTTGGAAGGAAGAGGGTTATGCATATTCAGAAATCAATTGTAGTAATGATATTATTGATACTACTTTTAAATGAAATACCCTTAATTAAATATATGGCACTATTGAGAAACATATAATTTCTTAGTAGATAAAATCTAAATTTTACTAACTTTCACACACAAAATTTACAGAAAGTTTAATGAAACACATATTTTGCTTCATAATTTATAATTCAAAACCTAAGTTTCGAGATTTTTTGGAAAGTTAATTAAGAACTTTGAAAATTAACATTAGTTTCTCTATGGGGACATGAAAGTCAAACTATTTAAGCGGTATTGGAAAGTAGTACTTAAAAACAATATTTAAACAATGGCCCACAAATTAATTGGTGATGCATATTTTAGAGGACTTTTTTGTGCGAGAAGGATTTAACTTGCACAGTATCATCTTCTTGTTAAAATAAAAAATTGGTACCTTTATATTAAGAATATAATTAGTTTTCCTAGCAAATCTTCAAATACCATGCAACACACAATGCAATTCACTTGCAATACTGCCACTACCTGTAAAAAAATCTGTGACTATCTGTTGGTTAGGTACTTTCTTTAGCAGGTCAACATGATGGAAGTACCTAGCCCAGACAGAAATGGGATTGTACAGTACGCAAAAGAAAGTTCTAAATGATGGCAATATTTTAAATTCTAATTGATGAAATAACAAAAGTCAAGAACTGTTGTAAATCGTGAAAGGTCTTTATTGATTGAACATAATTTTTTATCATAAGGGTTCATCTACATATTAAAACTAAGCCTAACTTTATAAAGTTCAAAGGTAACCACATATTATTATATCATATTTAGATTTAGAATCCAAAAAAAGTCTAAATACCAAATTTTATAATTTTCCAATGAGTGGTTAGTAATTTAAATGATGTCAAAAGATTGTGAAAAGGAAAAGTTGTTTTTTTAGCCATAAATTCTTAAATTGTAAATATATTTTAGCAATTTTTGTTTCAAATGATAGTTTACAAAAGGCCAAATATAAGTAACATGCAACTTTTGAATTAAATGAATTATTAATTAATAAAATAAGTTTTAAAAAATTTTAAATAGAAACATGTATTTTTTTTTTTTCTTTCTTTTTTTGCTTTCATTAGAATTATCATGGTCAAAAAACCTCCCAGAATTTTTTTCATTCCATTTTAACTTTTGGTTCTCAATATTTTAGCAAAAATGTATAAAAGGTCTTTTTAAGAGACCGTGTAATAGATTATGTCTTGAAGCACGCAAAACATTTGCTTCTTCCACGCTTTAAAGAAATATGCCATCAAGATCGGTCAAAACATTTTCGCTCATAAGTAACGTGTTTCTCAACATAATGAACTGAAATTTGGTATCTAAGGTAAACAAAGTATTCTAAATTGAATGAAAACATAAAGAATAGGGATTCATATTGAAATTTGTAAAAATAGAGTTAAAATTACTTAGTATACAGCCCCTTTAGAAAACAAAAATTTGCACAAGACACATAAAAAATCGTAAAAAAAACATTTTGGTGCAAACTGCAAGATTCTACGATAATTAGAACCAAAGATATAGCCATCGTTCGGATTTTTTTTTTTTTTGTGTGTGTGTTCTATACCACCAATAACCTTCAGGTAACCGACAAATAAGAAGGGGGGGGGGGGGATAACGAAAGGAAGGATGGAATAAAGTCTGCATGAAAAGTGGTTTTTCTGTTCTATTCCTAGGAAACTATAGGATCTTCACCGAAAACCAGGACTTCTCATTGTAAAATAAAGATACCATAAAAATGGTCAATTTCATTACATTCTAGTATGGGAATTTAGGAGGGATTGTTTATTACATATTAGGGATTTTTTTTTTTTTAAATTTGTTACTGCTTTTTCTGAAATAAAACTTTTACTTGTAATAAGACATTTCTATTTTTTGAAAGTTAAAATATTATTTCAGGGAGAGAGTGATGTATACCCATATCTACTGTGGTTATGTGTCTGGGATATATCCCCCCCTTCAAAAAATATATATATATATATTTCCGAAAATAAATACATATATATTATTTTTTTTATGTTTTTTTCTGAATTAAAACTTGTGCTTGCAACAAGACATCCCTAATTTCTTGAAAGTTTAAATAATATATTTTTGAGAAGATGATATATCCCCCCCCCCCCCCCAGGAGATACAAGCCAGCAATATCTCCCCTGCCGTTTCTCCTTCCCCAGAAATATATATATTTAGTTAGCTACTGTTTTTTCTGAGGTAAAACTTTTACTTGCAACAAGACACCCCTATTTTGTAAAAGTTAAAATATATTTTTGAGGTTCTCCCCCAACTATGCACCTGTCCCCACACATCGCAAAGCATCTATGACATGTATAGTCAAGGTTGCATGATTTTAATTTAAAGAATTAAATTTCATATTTTTTAACTTTAAATATTTGGGTAAATGTCTTTATTTTTAGCAGGGCATTTAAAAAAAAAGTAACTACAGAATGAAAGAAATTAAGATGTTGGATGTATAGTCTAGTATTGTAAAAAAGATACTACTAGAAAGAAATTGCAAGGAAAATACAGAATAACATGAAAACTTAAAAGTTCAAAAAAAATTTATATTTTCAATTATTTTATTTCCATTTAAGATAAAGGCATTAGAATAGTAATTGCTCTAAAACTGTTGGCAATTTTTCTAATCTTAATGATTTCATAAAAGTGTGCCCACATGGTCTTTCATAAAGAACTCCCTGACTTTGAAATATCATGACTGAAAACAGTGAGAGACAAAAAGAAAACAGCAGTGGTATGTTGGATAGACAGATACAGATTTTTAAATACACCAGTTTGCAAAATTAGTTACTCTATTGACTGTGGCAAAAAATTGTAAAATCCGAATATAAAGGAATGAGCATATTGTTATACAAATTTTCTGTATATAGTTGTAGATAGTGACGTATTAATTTAAAATTCTATTGTAAATTATTTTATCTTATTTTAATCTAAGCAATCGGGAAATTTCCAGATGTTTCTTTTATCAACGAATTGGCTGGATATTTCGAGAAGGTTCTCGCGCAAATGTATAAATTCGACTGCAGCTAAAATCGATGGACAGTTTGACTTTGGAACTCGATGAAAGCTGAACGCTTTGAGTGTGCCTGACCTGAATTATCAACGAATTTGAATTTGTTGTTATTGAAGCTTGATATTGTTTGCACTGTTTTTCGAATAACTTTTGTGAGTTTTCTGAAGTGAATAAATAATAGTTTTTATCTTAAAAACTGCGCCCTCATTGCCTCTGTGGGAAAATTCACAACCATATAGTTTCCCTCATTAAAAAAGTTAATATGATCTCTTTATTGTTTAGTGCTGCCAAAAAAGTCACTTTTGCAGAATGCAGTGGTTTGAGAGATACACAGGTGGATTTTCAGTTCACCATATTCTCCAGTTTTTCCTTATTGACAAATCTATCCAAATGAAAATAGTCCTCATCAGTACACTATATGCAGCCATCATCAAATTTCCTCCCATCTAACAATTTTGCAAACCAGTGTATTCAATATTCCTTACCTGTCACTTAACATTAAACTTGTGTGTCTTCAGTCTTTCTTTGACTGTTTTGCTGTTACGTCATTGCAATATTAAGGATTTCTTTCTGAAATACCCAGTATTATACAAATGCTCTGATTTCTGTAAAAAGTATATTGCATTAAATATTTATCTGGTCAATTTCAAAGTGTAATTTGTTTGTGTATGGGACTAAGAAAAATATTTGAATTGATTGTAAGAGTTCAATTTAAAAAAAAAAAATCATGCTTGGATATTTGAAAGGAAATATATTTTTCAACAAATATGTTTCATAAAAATTTTTCAACATATATGCTTTTCTTGCTAATACAGTAAAAGCCTGATATCTGTAATTGCTGGGAAATTGGGATTTCCTGATAACTGAATTTTCCGGTTAATTGAAAGTTAATGTTTTTTTGCCAAATTTTCATTTTAGCACCATGTTTAACTACAAATAACATGCTTGTGATGATATCTAACACTAAAACCATCACAAAAGTAGCATGAATCATTTAAAAAATAATCTACGTGACAGTTACAATGGCTATATTTTTATATTTAAGAATATATTAATGTTTGGTAAAAATTCACAGTCTGAATAAAACACTTCAGCATTCTGGATAAACCAGAATTTTGAAAAAAAAGCAACAACCATAACTTTTTTTTAATTACAAATTCCTTTCTAATCAAGGAAAATTCAGCTACTATTTCACCTCTAAGAATTAAAACCATCAAAATTACGAACAAAACCCCTCTTCAATTTTAAATTCTTAAAATGAAATTAAAGAAATAAATGTATACTTTTGGCGACTTATTGCCGTTTTTTGGCAAAATAGCGGCAATTTTCTTGCCACATGATTTTCACAAAATTGCGGTTGATTGAATGCTGGATAATCGGAATTTTACTGTACATAGAGTAGTTAGCGTAAATCTGTATGTGCTGATTTCATTGTTTTAATAGTTTAAAAAAACAGTGACATGAATGATTTAATTCAATTATTTATTAGCTTTTCAAACAATGTTAAATGTTTGTAGCCTGTAGAAGCACCTGAAGAATTAGTGGATTTAACGCCTCGGGAAGGAAGCCCATGTGTAGCAGATATTGATCAAACTCCTTCTCTAGAAGAAAAAGAAAAGGCTTTAGCTAAACGCAGGTTAGTTTATTAGTGTACAACTTAACATCAATATGCATAAGATAATTAAATTATGTATTTGTTTGAATTGAAATTAATTCTGAACTTTAAGCTCTTTAATTGCTTAAAAGAACTATCTTTTCTATTTTTATGTGATTTTTGCAGGTTTGTTCTTCAAGAGCTAGTGGACACAGAAAGAGACTATGTCAGAGATCTAGGATGCCTAGTTGAGGTAAGGAAATAAATTTGTTTTTGATTTAACTATACAATTTTTTCTGTAACAATATCCAGGCAGTGGATAAAATAATACAGTAGTTATATGTAATAAAATAATGCACTGTACAAAATAATTCAGTAGTTTGTGATGTCTATAATGACTGCACTGAACATAGAAGGAATGGGCATTTTTTTGCAGTTAAATAACCGTATTGTTGGACAGTTTTATGAATTTCTTTTGTTGAATTGTGCAGATTTCGTGTTTTTCCAGGAAACAATTTTAATGATTATGGAGGCTTTGAGGAAGTTGCACATGGGGTCATCCTGTCCCATGAGTTTGAGATCTTCACATTTGAAGCTTGACCCATGGATAGGGAAGATCAGAGATAAAACTTGCATTCTTTTACATTTCTTCACAAGAATTTCATGAATATATGATTAAGTTTCCCCATCATATAGTTTTGAAATCTAATCCAGTTTTCTGTATGACACCGTATATTTTTTGTCTGCAGGGAACTTTTTCTTTTGTAGTTAAATTGTGTTATGGGTAATATTTTGTAGTTTTTAACCCTCTTATACATGATTTTTTTCTTTATGATGCAACTAGCAGTCATGTAACTGGTGTTCATAACAAAAAGTATGTTAACCTTTTGCAGTCGAGAGGGGACTTTCCCTCATCACTTGGTTCGATGTGGAAACTCAATGCGAGGCAGTGACTATTTATGTTTAGTTTCTTTGGAACAGGTTCCTAAGCTCTTTCTGGGTTAAAATTTACTGTACGATGCCCTTTGGCAACTTTACCAAAAAGTCTCCAAATTGAAAGTGACGTCAAAAGGTTGTGTTGCCTAATCCAAACATACTATTGTGATACTTGTCCCGATAAACCAGGCATGCATCTTGGCATTTTTTATGAAATGTCATTCAAAGCAAAATTATGGTGCAAAGTTTTATACATTAATTTGTATGTGTAATAATTTTAAGTTATGGGATTTTAAGTTACACATGACTATTTGCCTCGCAATCTCGTCTTCTATGAATTCATAGAGTGCCAAGCAATGCTCAATCTCGAGATCTCTCGATTTGTCTCAAGGATGCAAATCCAAGTGATCCCTAACTTATCTTTTACATAATAAACACATACTACCTAGGGAAAAATATTGAATTATACAAAATACTGCAGTCACACTTCGTTAACACACAGTCAGAAGGGCTACCGAAATCTTTGGCTTTAACTGAATGTCTTGTTAATCGTCTTCACGCTTTTTCATGCATCTTCAATCTTTTTAAGTTTTTTTTTTTTTTTTTTGTCGATTGAGTGCTGTTGGCAATTCCATACTTGCCCGCAATTTCTGTTTTTTTGTGTGTTTTTTAAATTGGTCGTTAATTTCATTTAAAAAAAAAATTTGCTTCGTTTCTAACAGTAACAATTGCTGCTTCTGACTCGTATTGACAAGATTGAACATTCAAATGCAACTGGGTTGATTTTCTAAGCTTCCTGTTGGATAAGGGGGAGGCTACATGACGTTACAAGATGCCATCTGAATTCATGCCAAAATTAACTCGCTTCACAGCGATTCCCTTGAATTTTGACATTCAAGCCTGTTTCATAGGATTTAAACTTGATAAATGTTTTTGTAACACCTTTAAATTTCGTCACAAATAATAAAGACCATCTAAAAAAAAATTTGCAAAGTAAAATTTTTTCATCTTAAGCGGGACTTCATGTTATACAGTTTCATGTTAAATGAATAAATTAGCATTAAGTTTAAGCTTTATCGTACAGAAAACTGCTTATATTTCACGTTAAACAGTATTTCGTGCTAAGCGATTTTGTGTTAATAGGGTTTGACTGTATTAAAAAAAAATATGCACCCAAAAATTTTTTTCTGTATAGCCTGTAGCGTAGTGGCTCAGCATTAGTAAAACTGCAGAAATAGCATGGAAATGGATTTGAGAATGTGTGTCAAAAATCACTGAAAGAAAGACTATTTTTTGTTAAATATAATACTATTTCTGGAAAGGAAAATAGCAGGTTAGTATACATATGCAATTTTGTTTCCTAGAAATATTTTAGAAACAAATTAGAATCGTGTATTTGTATGAATCAATCCTAATTACATTTATACTCTTAAAAATATTTAAAACAATATCGTTACTTGATGGAGGTTAAATTTTTTATTGATATCAATGAAATAATCGCCTTCCCTTTATCAACTTCTTTATTAATTGTTTGAAAGAATGAAATTAATTATTTGAACTTAGTATGAAATTAAGTATACATTGTATTTATCTCTCTTTTGCTTGTAAATGTTCTACAACTATGAACTATATACAATCCATATGCAGATTTGTGCTTTGTCCTATGAATTTAGAATTTGTTTTGTATGCAGTAAAAATATTGGGTGCTAAAGAGCTGCAAATATGTAGGAAGTAGAAAACGACAAATTTGCAACCACACTAGATCATTCTGTAGTCCTTTTTCCTTCCTCCCCCTCTCCATCTTTAGTTCCCTCCACTGATTGCAAAATTTCTGATGCTATCAATGGATTGTAATGTTAATAATTTTTTTAAAAAATTCTGAAAGCCATAGGGAAAAATAAATTCAGCTCAAAAGGTATTTAGAGGTTTGATCAATAAACTCAAATTTTAAAATAATAAAAATAAAAACAAGTTGGGTAGGAAAGATTGTGTTTCTCAACTGATCATTCCTTACCAATAAAATAAGTTCTTACTACATTGCTCAGAACTCGCTATAATTCTAAATGAATGATTCTCACTATATTACTATCGATATATAATGTGTGGTAAACAGACTTTCAAAAAATATAGGTGATTTTTTTGTTCTGCAAAATATCTACAGTAGCCAAAATAGGGTCGGAATTCCGGACCCTACTCTAATGCTGAAATTCCTTGAAGTTGAAACTTCAAGGACCCAATACCAATGTTCATAGTGAACTGAGTCATGTGGAGTGAAAACCAAGAAAGGGACAACTTCAAACTGGCCCAACAGGAATATAAATCACTTGTCCCCCCCCCCCCCCCCCTCCCCAACTCTCTGGCCGGGGGAAAGATATATCACCTTTGGAAGGCGAGATTTCTTACACTAGACAGGTTTTTTTTTTAAACATAACTTTAAAAATTTTGGAAACTTGATTGTTTCAGAAACATGTAAACAATTTTCAAATATGACCTGGATAGGGAAAAGGTTTAAACTTTAATCTTATTTTGTTATTTTTTCAATCTCTTTTCAACTTTTTTTAATGTTAAAGTAAAAAATTTACATTTTAATAAACTTAACAACCACAGATCCCAATTATTGCTCCCATAAAATTTGCTTAAGGCTAAATTTTAAGTTACTTAAAAAAACTTTAAAATTTTGATTGCGAGGGGCAAGTTAGCAGGGATGAAACTTAATACGATTAAATTATCAGAGCTGTTTGTGAAGTGGAAGTTACCTTAACATGATGAGAAAAAAATTTAATGCTTATGTTTTTGCTTTTTCATATAGCCAATAAAATCAAATAAGTACTTAAAAATTTTATTTATGAACTAGTGTTGTAAATTAAACAGAAATGTTTTAATGTCATTTGCATCAATGCTTAAGGGTATATTTCTTTCTGAATAAAAGCTATTATTTTGATTTTTTTTAATTGATAGTTTGGTACAATTACAAAATCCACTATATTTAATGAGGGTTTTTTTTTTTTTTTTTTTTTTAATTTTTCTAATAAAATTTCGTATTAACCATTTTTAATATCTTACTCAAGTTACAATCTTCTTAATATTTAATTACTCATGATACATAACGTGTCTTTGTAATTTTTTGCTGTGGAGTTTATAAATTTGTTCACAAATAGTTTTTTAAAAAAAAACTCAATAAGATATTTAAAATGTTTTTATCAATTCAAACTCCAAAACAAGATCAGAAAAGTAAACTTTAAAAAACAATAAAAAAAAATTGTATATATCTATAACAGACATAAAGATTGACTTAAGTAATATTAATTCTTATCCTGTTGAACACTGAAAATATTTAAAATTGAGAAATTCTCTAATTTGAATGTTCATTTTGTTCAATAAAATGTTGCAGGGTTACTTAAATTTAATGAGGAATGATGAAATTTCTGTTCCGGAAGATTTGAAGAATGGAAAAGATAAGATAGTTTTTGGAAATATTGAAGCTATATACGAGTGGCATCGAGAGTATGTATATTTAACTATTACTTTATGTTGCATTTTATTTATATTAGATATTTTACATTATATTTATAAAGAAAAAATATTTTATTATTGTTCAGAGTAATAAAACAGTTAGCCTTGTAATTTTGTTCTAACTAATAAATAAAGTGAAGCTCTAATGTTAAGCATAAGTTAGGCTTATAACTTCTCCAGCTGTATTTTCTTATACTCAAATTCTGTTCAATCCACCTTTTGATAAAAATGAGATGTTATAATATAGCAAATTACAGTGTCTTGTTGATATATCGCTACAATGTGCTCTACCTGTGCTCGCAAACCTATATTTCATTACAGGGAGGCTCAGCAATTACTGTGATCTTTGCCTTAGATATGAGTACATTGTAATATAAGAGATGCTTTATTTGTAAAATTAGACATGTATAAACTAATTTAACTAAATGAAACTATTGTTATAATTCGGTATTTAAGTACAGCTGTAGACAGCTCAGGGGTACCACTTTGAAGCCTGAAGGGATAAACATTCAGCTCTTCCACAATTTATTTTGCTTTTTATAAACTAAAAAATTAATGTCTTGTAAAACTTAGAATATTATAACTCCTCATTCTATAAGAAAATAATTGCAAAATTCCAGGCTTAACTTAGATATAGCTCAAAATGACACAATCCTAACCTTTCTTATCTGAACTTTTTTTTCCATTTGTAATTTGTAAACTTTTTAGAAAAGTTTTTTAGTTAAATGTAATGGTATTTTTCACTAATCCGAATGAGATTTTGCAGTTCATTATTGTGCACCATGAATTAATAGTTCTAGCAAGATATAATTAGAAGTTGGATAATTAAATTTAAAAAATTTAAGTTTTGTGTTTAATTTTTGATTTAGATTTTGTGTCCATTTTTAGTGTCTTTATCAGTAAACAAGCCATAAAGTGTCTCGAGTAACATTTGAGTTAGTTATGATATTTATTGCTTTCAATGGAGAAGGGGGAGAGACAAAATGGAAGTTGTTAACCCCAAAACTAAGAACCCATTGTGTTTACTTAAATTTCATTGATTTATCACACACTGAGTTAGTTGATGAAAGTCAATGCTGAAACCTAATCTCTATTTAATTGACTACATATAGCTTTTATCTTCAAAAGGAAAAATCCTAAATATAATGTATGCGACTTAACTGTAAATTAACTTTTACTTTACTGTGCAGTAAAGTATTAGTTCTCTCGTTCTTTTTTACTTGTCTTTTATGTCTTTTCAAAGGATCACAGCAAGCAAACCAAAGAAATACAAATTTCTTTAAAAGTAAACTGTCATGGTGGAAGCAAATAATTTTCAGAGTTCCAGCATCGACATTGGTTCTTAAATTTAGCAGATCTTTCTCCTTCACTTAAGTCTTTAATTGTCTTTATGGCCTTTTTAACACTGAAAATTTGTCTATGGCATTAATTTGCAGTTAACTCTCCTTCACTACATTTGAGATATTGATAAAAGCTAAATATGGTCAATTTAATAGCAAATAGACTTCAGCAATCTATGAAACTCTGTACCATTGCAATTCCACTTGGCATTTGTCAACTAATTCGATGTGTGATTTTAATTTTGCTTCGTGTTTCTCATACTCAACTTATTCAATAAAACTCAAGTTCTTAGTTTACCTCCTTTTAGCCCCTCCCCTGCATTCTATGAATATCAACCCCGACTCAAACATTACACGTAACACTTTATGGCTCTCATACCGATAAAGATGCCCAATCCACTGACAGACGTTTACCAGTAAAAAAAGTATAACTGAGAATATACTTTAAAAGGAAAATTTTAAGTAATCTATGTTAGCATTATGAAGTTATATAAAAATTCATTGTGCATCAAAATGAACACGATTTGCTCTTGAGTTTAGTTTAGATAACAAGATTTTTTTTTTCGTTGAACTCTTAGCAAAAATACAAAACTTTTATATTTTAAGTTTAATGATCAGGCTTAAAAAATTCTTGCAAGAACTATTAGTTCATAGTGCACAATAATGAATTGCAAAATTTCATTTAGATTTCGAGGATCACAGGAGCATGCGGAAATTTAAGATACAAACATACTCATGAAAACAAACTAAGGCAGATTTTAAATACAAGGATGTGAAATTTGATTTTTTTCTTCACTAAGATAGTACATATTTTCAGTCATTTCCATGTCTAACATCTTTAGATTTAGTAACATTCACATGCTTCAAATTTGAATTTTAGGAAACGCATCCTTTTTTCACATTTTTTCCAGAAAAATTGGCAAAAGGGAATTTTTACTACAAGGTCAAAACACATTAATTTTATTATTTAGAAAGATGATGTATGTTCTTGCAATGGAATGGAAAAAATTCCTGAAGGACCCAAATTTGATTTTGTAAAAAAAAAAAATGTTTTCCCGGGTTTTTTTTTTAAATAAGAGTATGAAAAATTAGTTCTTTTTTTATGAAATTTTTTATTAACTTGATGAAATAATATTTTTTACTGAATTTTGCATAGTTTTTTTTAATTGCAAAAAAATTCATGAAGATATAATCAGTTATTGAGAAAATATTATTTCTCTGACATTGTCTCTTTTTTCAAAATTTCAACCAATGGGAATATCAAAAAAAAACATTCAAGATTTTTCTTAATAACCATAAGAAAAGAGCAAGCACCAAATTTCATGAAAAAATTGGAGGGTGTTTGTGTCACGACCTGATCAAACTGTCTTGAGTTGTTTCTGATGAAGTGACATCACAGTCGATTCAATCCGAATGTAGTGTTTTCCTGCCAAAATCTAACAGGCAAACTTAGGTTGCAAATTTAAAAAAAGAATTAGCACAGAGAGCATAAATGTTTGTGTTCATGGCCTTTTCGAAACATTTAGAATTGAATTAAAAAAAAATTATTGCGGTAACTGTCCATTGCTTTAATTAGTTACAGAATTGTGATTTAATTTTAAAGTAATTGCAAAAATGTTTTTGCAACAGTTGGAGTTTGAGGTGGGGAACACAAGGGTTTTATTCAAAACACTACCTTTTGTTTCAAATACTTATGTTTTATCTATTTTGTTTAGCTCCTTTTGTGCAGAAATTGAAAAATGTCTTGAAGAACCACAGCGTTTAGGTCTTCTGTTTCGACGTTATGAACGGCGGCTCAATATGTATGTCGTATACTGCCAGAACAAGCCTAAGTCAGAATATATTGTTTCTGAGTATATTGACTCATTCTTTGAGGTAATCCACTTTCTTACCTTAAATTCATTATCTGAGTAATTGTAGCACTGGTATGAAAGAAATAATAGTTGTCATATTTTCTCTAACTAAAAATTAAAAGTTCAGTTAACAAATCTACAAATAGTACAGTCAAAGCCCGATTATCCACCATTAAAAAAACGGGAATTTTTTTAAATCAATTCAGGCAAGAAAATCGGTGCTATTTTGCCAAAAATGATAAGTTGTCTAGTGTTTTTTTTATTTCATTTGAGATTTTGAAGTTGAGTGAGGTTTTAGTTATTGATTTTTATGGTTTTTAAAATGGCAAAACAGCTAGCTGAATTTCCACTGATCAGAAATAAATATGTAATTATAAAAAGTGATGATTTGGGGGCTTTTTTGCAAAATTCTGGCTTATCCAGAATACTGAAGTTTCTTTTTCAGACTACTGTGAATTATCAGCATAGAAACATTAATATTCTTAGTGGAAATTCTGTGCTCAGTTTTACTCAACAGGATGCAGTTTTCCACAACATTTCCAAACAAACTGTTCAATTCTAAATATGTTGTGGTCATAGGCTGGATCTAAACAAATATGGCTTTAAACTGTATTAAAAGGGGAGGGGGGTGCAATTAAAATTCTATTATTCATAGCATCCGAAAAAAATGCTCCAGTAGATAATTTTTGGGCAAAAGTCTGGTTTATCTGAAATTCTAATATCAAAAAGAAATGTTCACATCTTGCATCGTTTATTGCATTAAAATTATATTACTTTCCGGAATAACTTTAATTTGTGTATCGGAAATCCATATAAATTTATAGTTTACTTTTATTGTAACTATAGTAAAGAAAGGTGAATTTCCACTTGAAATTGCACTCTCAACCCCATCCAACAGAGTGATTAATTAATTCAAAATCACAAATTAGATATAAATTTTTTATAATGGTCTTTTGGTGATGGAATACAGATAAAATTAATACGAAATTGGTTTTGCAAGCTACATCTACATATCGAACATGCATTTCACTAAATTTAAAGTCTTATATAATAACAAATGCATTCTGTCCTATATGATATCAAAACACAAAATTCTAGTTTCTCATGAACCAGAATAATATTGAATTGCTTCCATTTAATGGATGCTACAAATGGAATATATTTTATCCTGTAATCCCTGTACATTTGCAATCAAAGTTTGATTTGAAGGCTAGTCAACTATTTTGTGCACAAAAGGCAAACGTCCCATTTAACAAGATTCCGAACATCCAAGTTCAACTCTGGATTCGAAACTGGCACTTTTAGGGATCACTATGATTTTTTTTTTAGTAAAAACTCTTAAATGGAAAAGGTTCATTAAAAATTCCATCTACAATTGTTTTTGAAAGACATACCAACATTAACTGAATTTTAAAAAATCAATGTATATGGTAGATGTTTAAATTTAGATAAACATCACATCCTTTATTTTGTGGGTACAAAAAGTATGGGATAAATTTTGATGGATACTATTAATGCATTTTGCAATCAATTTCAAAATAAATCTGTTCTGCATTTTTTTTTTTTTTTTTTTTTTTAACAATATTTATTGTTTAGAGTAGTGGACAATCGATTTCAAAACTGAATGTTTATAAATTATCCACCAATTTACATTACAATTCTAGTATCGTATTCCGTTTTTCTATACAATATAATAGTCGCCTGTACATAATATGGCCTATTATTGATCAAAGCTATCTCTCATGATATTGTTTATGGTTCGAGGCTATTGACTCCCCCTATGTGAAATAAAATAAATTTTTGGAGACTGAGGCATTATTCAATTGGGTTTCATTTGAACTAAAATATTTTTTATTAAAAAAGTGAACTGCAGTAGCATATAATATTCTTTTAATTTGCTGTTGTGCTAGTAGCAATAAAATATTTAATATCCTTTTATAATACAATTATTTATGTTCACAATGCCAATAAAAATAAAAATCACAACAATCTTGAACTATATATTTATCTTAAGCTTCTAAACAACAAACCTTTTTGTTATAGTTTTGTCAATTTACTTTATAGTAAATTTTTTTTATGTATTTAACATTGAGATATATTTTTATAAAAGCTAATTTCAAATTACAGCAATATTCAAAATGTTTATTTGGAGTAACCAGTGAGTGGCAAAAATGGTATTTGGAATGAGTTGTAAAAATTATATTATTTTTTTGGTTGAAAAAATAAACAATCAAAATCTTTTTAAAAGTCTTTGTATCATATACATAAAGAAAAGTACAGTAAAAGCCGATTATCCGGAATCGCCGGGAAATTAGGATTTCTGGAAAACCGAATTTTCCGGTTAATTGTATGTCAACGTTTTTTCGCCAAATTTAAACGGTAAATAACGCTAGTGATGGCACCTAACATTAAAATCGTCTCAACCGGAATATTTAAAAACTATTCTACTTAGCTTTTTTAGTTAAAATAATGTTATATTTTACCGTTATAATCGGCAATAATTTGAAATGTGTTACCAAAATTAAATCATTTTCATATCAGAAATTCCGTAAAAAAAAATAGAAGTTTAAGCATTGTAAAATATGTAAATAAAAAAAATAGAGAGGTCTCTTGATTGTACCGATTCTAACCAAACCTATATTATAGGGTTACCGGACGGACAAAGTGGACTATCGCTATTTCAGTTCTGGAGGAGAAGTTTTCTTGTGTGCGTATTCACGGTCAGATTCTGAGAATTCTGGAAAAGTAGCTTTTGTATTTGGAAACCCTGGTGATTCCATTGTCTTCCCCCACACACAACCCACTTTGTACCCTAAAGTAAAATATAGGCTTGGGAAGACAACCTTTGTATTCAAAGATCGACTATTATGTTATATAGAAAAAAGGAATACAAGAATCGTAATACAAAGCTCCCCGAAATTCCGGATAATTTACGGACTATTAAGTTTTGAATTTGATTGTCTTGTTGTCTGCTAATCTAAAAATAAATATTATTAAAATAAAATTACAGCGAAACAGAATTATTTTTTAATTGATTGCAAAACACGTTAATAGTATACAATAAAATATAACCCATACTTTTTGTACACAAAAAAGAATAAGAAACATTTTCCGTTTTTTGTGCAAAATGGTTGACTAGCCTACAAATCGAAACTTTGATTGTGATTATAGGGGGAAATGCATTTAAATGGATGCAACTAAGTTTTATTCTGATTGATCGTGAGAAACTGATAATTTGGGATAAAAGAATAAAATATTTAGAATAGTTGAATTCGGTCGAATTGCACATTTTCCGGATGCTGCTGAAAATTTACAAATTAAATCGCGGGTATAAATGAATTATGGATGCATCGATACTGTATGGAATAGAATGTTATCCGTTATACATAATTTTAAATTTTGTGAAATGCATGTTCCATATGTAGATGATGAACCGAATGATTAATTTTATCCGGGTTTTGGTCAAACCATTAACAAATTATGAATTTCCTAATTACTCTTTGCCGGATGCGGTTGAGAGCGTAATTTCAAGTGGAAAATCACTTTTCTTTGTTATATTACTATAAAAGTAGTCCATAGATTTATAGATTCTGCACATACAAATTACGCATATTCCGGAAACGAATATAAATTTTTATGCAATAAATGATAAAAGATTAAATAGATCCAAAACGTGTAGTGTTTTTGTTTTATTAGAATTCCGGATAAACCAAATTATCTACTGGAGAATGTTTTCCCGATGCTGTGGATAATGGAATTTCGATTACGAAACCCTCTTTCTTATACAATTGAAACAAGCTAGATTTGTTTATAGATTCGGCAAATCACCACAGTATATGTATTTTTCCGGATATATTCCGGAAAAAAATATTTTCCATTAAGAATATTAAGGTTTTTTTTGCTGAGAATTCACAGTTGTTTGAATAAGAACTTCGGCATTCCTGATAAACCAGAATGAAAAAAAAATCACTTTTCATAATATATTAATTTCTAATCCGTGCAAATTCAGCTATTTCGCCATAGCAAATTAAAAACCATCAAAATAAAGAGAAAAAAACACTCAACTTCGAAATCTCAAATAAAAAATTAAAAAAAAAAATTAAATTTGGCGACTTATGCCGCTTTTTGGCAAAATAATGCCAATTTTCTCGCCAAACTTGATTTTCGAAAAATTCCGGTTGATTGAATGCCGGATAATCGGGCTTTTACTGTACTACAAAAAAGCATGAAAAACAAATAAATCTCCAGTCAATTTTTTGGGGATTTAAAACATTTCAAATCAATGACACTGAACTAAATTCCACATAATTTATTTTTAATGTCATGCTATTTTTGTACTATGTTTTAAATCAGAAAAAAAGCAAACCTTAGCAAAATGTTCAACACAAATTTAACTGTATGTATGTATGTATGTATGTATGTATGTATATATATATATATATATATATATATATATATATATATATATATATATATATGTGGGAGTAGACGATCAGAGAAGGGACACTTGCTGATTGTAGAATCCAGCTTTAATGAATCCTTATTGCCTCTTATCTCATACTACATTAGGCACAAGCGCCTTTCTTACGTATATTCACATCGAGAATGTTCAGTGATCTGTCTCTCTCATCAGAATGAGGAATATCTCCCTCTGCCGCTAGGAGTCGCCACGAGGGGTTCTCTAGTGGTGCGCCCTCTATCTCCACACTCGGTCATCTTGGCGAACTATGTCCTCATAGTTTATGTCTGAAGTTATCTGAAATAGAAAAACATAAGGAAAGCAATATGCACAGATACTATGATTGTCACATCTATGATTGTTTTTGATTGGTGTCTCTTTGTAATGGCCAAAAAATTTTGCTCGCTGAGTGTAAACTTTAAATGTTCTGGGTTTTTTGCGTCTTTTCTTAAACTGTTTGAGGCTCTCCTTATTCATTGAGGTTTCTTCAGTCTTCTTATTTGCATCTGATAATGATCTCTTCTTTTTATATTTTTCCTTGACATCCTTCTGTTCATCTTTTTTGGTTTCATCTTGTTGAAGGTTCATTTTAATCTTTGAAATTTCTGCATTTTGAAGTTTCTTTCCATGCTGAATATGTTCAACGAGAGTAGAATCTTCCTTCATTGCTCTAACTTGTTTAGCTATCTTCACATCCATTTCCTTTACTTCTTTTTGTCTGGAACATAATTCTCTCTTCACTTCAATGCTGTGATTTTTCTCCTTTAGCTGTCTTTTCAAGTTTACTCCTTCTTCTAAACTTAAGACTGAGGGTTGCAAGACTTTATTAGTGGCACTCAACTCACATTTTACAAGAGTTTGGCATCGTTGACCTAACTGTTCTTGTAGTAACTTGGCTATTTTCAATTCATTTTTAAGATTGACAATTTCTTCTTTAGCTGATCCAATTTCCATTTCACAACCTGCAATGTCTTCTCTGTATTTTTCAAGAATTTCAGTGGTTTCTGCCAGTTCCTTTAAATTTTCCGATTCTATTTCTTCAAGTTTAGCTTGTAATGCATCATTCTTAGCTTCCAGTTTAGAGTACTGTACTTTGAAAGTAGCACCTTCTGTATGCAACTGTAAGATTTCATCTTCACATTCTTTTATTTTACTTTGAGCTTCGTTCAGTTTGCAATTAAATTCTTCCATCTCTTTTTTGAATTCTTCATCTCCTCTCAGTACAGCATTATCCGCTACTTCAGGAAAGTTTTCTTTAAAAGGCTTACGTTCTGCAAGTAGACATGCCGCAATCCTACGCTTTTCGCCAAATAATTTCGCACCTGCTACGGACTGTTCAATCTTCTTTTCGCCGCCAAGGTATAATCTTTCTCCCGTTACTCCAGTAAGATGACTAGCGCTTCTGCATTCGGAAGGCGGAGCTACAAATTTCTCCTCTGCTCTGCTTCCTGATTGGCTGCCGCGGCCGTCGATCTTCTTCTCAACTGTCAGGATAGATTTGATTGACATCTTGCGGAGCGTTTCGCCTTCATTTCCTCTTTTGGCCTCGCCAGACTGGCGCCTGATAACTTGTAAATAAAAAACACGTGGATCCTCTCGGCTTGGATTTCGAAGCTGTCTGTAAAAGGATGGGTTTTCGAATTTTCCTATAATGTCCATTCCAATTATTAATTCATTTGTGTGGTCTTTGATGACGTATATTTTTGCATTGACTGAATGAGTGTCGATTTTAATGTCAGTATGGAAATATCCTAATGGTTGTACTTCTATATTACCTAACCCTTTTAGTAATATGTCATTTGTCATTAATTGGGGTGATCCTACTTTTATATACAAGTCCTCAGAAATGAAAGTGACTTGGCTCCCTGTATCATTAATAGCAACTATTTCATGATCGAATATTATTACCTTTGTGGTGCTTTTATTGTCAGTGTATGCACTAATTTTATTGATTGGACTATTATAACTTTCATTGTTGACATACACATTACTCTTATAATTAGGATAATTACTAATTACAGCTCTATTTGCCTTCTTTTTTGGACAATAGGCCTGTATGTGCCCGATTTCATTACAATTAAAGCATTTAATACCTTGATTTTTAACTTCAAACTGGTTATATTCATTAGGCCACTCTGTGTTATCAACAATACCATTATTTCTTTCCTTATAAAAATGGTTAGTACTGGTTTGAGCACGAACGAATGGACGTTCCTGTATATTTTCTCTAGACTGCCAGTGCTTCCTGTTTTTTTCTTCATATTTATTTTCGCGAAATACCGTATTCTTTTTAAAATTATTTCTAGTTGAATCAAAGTCATCGAGTTTGTTGACCAAGATTTCCCTATTTTTTATTTTCGGAAGTTCGTCCATAAAGTGTTCTCGAATTTCTTTGGGTAATTTTCTTTTTATTTGATCTACTAGCATTAATTCTTTTAAATCTTCAAATGTTGTGACATCAAGTCCGCTCAACCATTCGGTTAGATAATTGTTTAGTTCAAAAGCAAAGTCTCTCCATGTCTGACATTGTTCTTTTTTATGGAAGGAGAATTGTATTCTGAACTGTTCTGGGCTAAGTCGGTATCGTCTCAGCAAAATGCTCTTAATGTGGTCGTAATTATTCGCTAGTGTTTCCGGCTCACGTGTTATTAAGCTTGCTATGTCAAGTGGAAGCAATGTAATTAAATAATTTACCCAAGTATCTTTCGATATTTCTAGACGACTAATTTGTCTCTCAAATAGTGTCAAGTAGATGCTTATGTCACTACCGTCAAACGGTTTCATATACTGTAATATATTTGGGCTTCTGCTTACTTCGTTTTCCCGTGCGTTTGTTACAGTAGCGCCATGTTGGCGAACTTCTGCTTCTATGCGCAGTTTCGCTAACTCGAATTCTTTCGCTTCCCTATCTTTTGCTAGTTCAAACTCTTTCGCTTCCCTATCTTTTTCTTTCGCCAATGATTCCTCATTTTCACGATCATTTACAATTGTGTTTAACATATTTTTAACAAGGTTTTCATCATAATCGGCGTGTTCTGTTATTAATTTACATAATTGAGCGATTTTTGGATTAATGGGTTGTTCCAATCCCAGTTCATCTATTAAAACGAGTAAGTCATTCTTTCGTGCTCTGGCAAGAAACGCCATGTTAGTATAATCGAAAATTGTACTCACAGTTTTTCTGTTGACTTGTTACCTCGACTGTGACAGTCAGTGCCTATGTTTCGTTATGGTCTCCCAGTGCTTGCTGGTCCCCTCCTCAATGATGTTGACCTCTTGTATTTGACACGAAGTTTCTTGGCTTCGACGGCGGTGTTCCAATGCTTGTTGTTTCCGCTAAACAATCCTCTTCGTCGGCGCTGACTTCGCTTTTCCGACGTGGTGGTTTCGCTTTCCGATGAGACGTGATTTCACTTTTCGGTCACTGTGCTAGCTGCTCCACTTCTCAGTGATGTCGACTTCTTTTATTCGATGAGCAGTTTCTTGGCTTCGTTAGCGGTGTTCCAATGCTTGTTGTTTCCGCTAGGCAATCCTCTTCGTCGGCGCTGACTTCGCTTTTCCGACGTGGTAGTTTCGCTTTCCGGTGAGACGTGGTTTCTCTTTCCGGTCACTGCGCTGTTATGTCGTTTACACTGCTAGGTGATACGACGGCTTATTCTCCGATCCCCGGTTCACTGCTGGGTGACTACGGTGCTGTTCGGTTTCATTTGTACTCGTATCTCGTACTTCTGGTTTGCCCTTACACGTTCTGCCGTTTGGTTCTTAACGTAACGTTCTGACGCCTACTCAGTTCGTGATGCCGAGCCCCCATGTGGGAGTAGACGATCAGAGAAGGGACACTTGCTGATTGTAGAATCCAGCTTTAATGAATCCTTATTGCCTCTTATCTCATACTACATTAGGCACAAGCGCCTTTCTTACGTATATTCACATCGAGAATGTTCAGTGATCTGTCTCTCTCATCAGAATGAGGAATATCTCCCTCTGCCGCTAGGAGTCGCCACGAGGGGTTCTCTAGTGGTGCGCCCTCTATCTCCACATATATATAATTTAAACATTGCGAGTAAGCTCATAACCAGAAATATGTTTTGGAGATGACTAATTCCTTCATTATAAATTGGTTATAAGTATTTTCATTTTAAAATAAAGTTCAGTCAAAGGATGGGCATACACTTTTCTATTGATTAATTTCTAATATTATTTGTTAATTGCAATGTTTGTTCCAGGGACTACTGGATGTTCTAGTATGGTCTTGTGCCAGAAAATTTCCGTTTGAACACTCCTTTTAGGGACTACAGACTAGACCTTAAACTCTGCTTAATAACACAAAATCTTAAAATTTTAATATGGTTAAAAAATTAAGGAATGCTTGGATTACTAATATTTTGCATGAAAAATTACTTTTGAAATACTTTCACAGCCTTAAGATTCTGAAATTGTAGTATATGTAGGTACTTTTGTACTCCAACCAAGAAAGGAAAAAATATTTTAAACACTTCAAGCACCACAAGTACTTGCAAACTGCAAAAATAACATGTTGCCATAAAATCTCTAGATTTTCAAAAGTGTTAAGTCAACTACCATCCTTAATCTCATTCACCAGTAGAAATCCATGCTAATTTCATGCCCTGAGTGCTATAAAGAATGACTAAGAAAATATATTAAAATGAGTGTAAATATAGCAAAATTGGTTCTTTTTCGAAGTTAAGACGAAATTTTGTTTACATATAAGGGTTTATTAAGCAAAGCATTTTAAATTGTTAATTTATCTTATTTAGAATTGGCTAAATTTCTCTGAATATGTAATTAACATTTGATAATTATTTAAATTATATCAATTATTAAATTGATCATTTTTATAAGCATATAATAAGATTATATTAATCAGGGAGAGTAAACAATTACTTCTGTTTACTACTGTGTTTTAGTTGAGTTATTAAAACTTTGTTTCATAAATTTTATTTTTAGTCTGTTTCTGAATTATTTCTTATTACTATGAGATAGAATCAGAAGTTCTTTTTTATTCATTTACTTTTAATTTAATGTTTTGTTCAATATAGGAAGCTCGTCAAAAGTTAGGCCATAAACTACAGTTGCCCGATCTACTTATCAAACCGGTGCAAAGAATAATGAAATATCAACTGCTTCTAAAAGTAAATATATTTTGATTATTGTATTTTAATTTAGATTTCATATTAAACCTTTGATCTTTTCACAAACACAAAGTTTCATTTCAGGACATTTTAAAATATACAGAAAAGGCAGGTTTAGAAGAAGAATCCCAAAACCTACGTAAAGCAGTTCAGATAATGCATGTCGTTCCTAAAGCTGCTAATGACATGATGAATGTTGGTCGGTTGCAGGGTTTTGATGTAAGTTTTAAGTGAATATTATTTCAAGTTTTCAATTTATTAAATTAAAAATATAATTTTAATTTTTATTTATAAATTTAATTGAGCAATATGATTCCCTCTTAATAAAAAAAAAATTCATCAGCCTTTCCCTGATCTGTACACCTAATGCTTCATGTTTGATCCAAAGTATTGCGTTTTACATCATGATTTTTTACCAGATATTGGAAAGTAATAAAAATGCCTTAACAAACTTGGTATAAAGTTGTGTTTATACCAGTACATTGTTTCACTTTTGCAGATATTATGGCCTAAAAGATGAAACTGGTAGAATGTTCTGAAAAGGAGAACTAAATTTTCTATCTTCATTATTTGTTTCTTTGTGCATTTTAGGGGAAAATAACTGCCCAAGGAAAACTTTTACAGCAGGGCATTTTAATGGTGTCTGATCAGTCAACAGGGAAATTAAAGGAACGCCAAGTATTTTTATTCGAACAAATTATAATCTTCAGTGATGCCATTGGTCCAAAGTCACAGTTTTCAACTCCTGTATATATATACAAAAATCATATTCAAGTAGGTATCGATTTTAGTCTTATTGTATAAAAATTGTATTGTTATTAATCATATTACTCTTGTTTAAGAATTAAAAGGAACAAAATCTGTTTGGTGAGGGAAATTTTTTATTTTTAATAGTACTTCTTTTATACATTCAAAATCTTACTATTATGATAAATCTTATTTAGCTTGTTTCATTGAAATCGAAATAAATTTTTTTCTTAAACCTAACTAAAATGAACTGCTAAATGTAAAAAAAAAAAAAAATTCATATCTCATTAAAAATTTATAGACCATGGCCCCTTTTTAGATTTAACAATTCAAGTGCAATTAATAATTTTATGTTGAACAATCATAAAACTGTTTATATAAAAAAAACTGTAACAAAATGTTATATAAGAAAAAGTGGCAAATAGCATGGTAAACAGAAAAAATAGTATGAAATCTTAAATGTGTTACTTCTAATAGTCTCTCATTCAGTATAGTGGTTAGCGCATCCGACTACCACGCTGGTGGGTCTCGGTTGATATCTGGGGTAAAACGTAGATGTCCCAAGTTAGGGACAAGGATGGCCCTCTTCTGGGTGCCCCTTCATAAGTGGCTATCACTACTGACCTTGAAGTGGCCAAGTTACTGCAAGCACTTGGGCCTGCCATTGGAAAAAGAAAAAAAAATTCTAATGGAGTGTTTTATTTCCTTGGACTGCTTTGTATCTAATAAAATAAACAAGTCTAGTTAAACTCTACTGATGCTATATATATTTGACTACCTGATGGGAATTCTGGTTTTCTCTAATGAAAAGGCTGTGCATCTCCTCTTGTACCCTCTGGAAGACGTATCTGGAGTAATAATTGGATTATTCTCAATAGTTTAAATCTTGTTCCAATAATGATCTATATTTTTTAAACATTAACTTTTTAACTACCTCTTGTCCAAAAATGTTATGCAATACTTATAAAGATGCTTAATTGCCTATGCAATACAATGTTATGAAAGGTATCTTGTTATAAAATTTTATAAAATGATTCTTAAACTTCTCGGAGTAACTTTAAATTCCCTTTAATCAGTTCATGGCTGCCAAAATGTAGAGCATTTGGTTGTATTCAATTCCATGTCAGATTTTATCCCTGTGATGTATCCTATTACAACTTACTATACAAATGATATCTGAACTAGAAAATGAGATAGTTGTTTATAATTATTGTCTGGGCTAAAGTTCTTAACTTCTGCGATAATTTGCTGGTGATCTGGATTTTTGTTATCAGCATAACTGTTCTTTTAACATAACAGCTAAATGTAATTGAATTATATGAATTGGTGAATCTTCCATTATATTTGCAAGAAAACCAACAGTACTTAAGATATCAATGAATTAGTTTTTTAATCACAATGATAACAAGATCAAAAGTGTATTGGAAATGCACACTATTCCTTTTCTTTAACTTAACAAATTTTCAGAATAAAGTTGAACTGGAATTCCTTTTGGAAACAATAGTTCCTCTTTTAAATTTTCAAAGAAAATTATTGCTCGGAAATGGTGACAAAAAAAAGTATCAAATTGGATTAGATTTGAGATATTGTTCTGTGGGAGAAAGGTATTGCGAGCAAATTTATTACATACCATTTTCTGGGGTTTTCTTCAAATGTGTTCTATTGGGTTCAATTCTGGAGACTGAAGTAGTGTTTTTAGATTTATTGGACAATTTTAGAGGCGCCAGCAACGACCATTTAATGCTGTGTGCTTCAAATTACGAAATTAAATAACATTGCAGCAAGACAGAAATTTATAACAAAGTTATTAGTAACTAAATTAGTACTATAGTAGGGGCAACATTTGAAATGGAAGAATGTTTAAAAGTGAAAGAGTGTTGCCACTCTTCAAAACATAGTGTAGTCATACACATAAATATAGCACTGATTATTCTCTTAGTAAAATTAGTTTCTAATAATACCCAAATTTTAAGTTGACAATGTTCAAAGTATTCAAATAGAGTTTATGGTTCATAATTCCATCAATAAACATCAAAAGTCCTAATTATAGCAAACACCACACACTGAAATGCTTTGCTTTACTATTCCAACTTTCTTGGTATTAAATTCATCTTTTGTTCTTCATACAATTATGCGCCCATCAGAAGCGTTAAATCTACTTTCATTTGCAAATAAAGCACGGTTCAACACATTTCTGGCTTATTTATCATTGCTTTTGCAAAAGAAAGGCGAAGCTCTCTATGTTTAACATCGACAAAAAACTGTCTTTAAATGGAACACCTATGTAGTCTACTGATCTGACTACTCTTTGAACAGTTTCAGGTGAAATTGAAGTAAAAAAAAATTCCTGTATTCTGAAGAAGTTTTTGTCGTACTCAAACATGTTTTTTCATAAATTTTACAACAATAATTTCTCTTACTATGTTCAGATATCAATGTCTGGGAAACTTTCTTTTTGCTTGTTTGGGATTCTATTTTCTTATTTAAAACATTTTATTAAATACTGAACCACTAAAGTGTGAACATCAGTCTGTCCCTGCCCCATAGACCTAACACTATAATTGTTCGGCCACAATTTTTGGTAGAATATTGCTTTGAAGCATATAAAATTTTATAATGGGCAAAACATTTCATTTGCTTCAAAGTAATTCTCCAGCAGATAATGTGGCCAAAAAAAAATAATGCATTAAGTCTAAAGCGCCGGGACAGACTGATGTTTCCTCTGAAAGATTTAATTTTAATATATTAGCAATACGTCAAATGGATTTAACACTATTATGCATTAAATATTCAAATGCTATTTATTGTTCTTTTACGATTATGAGTTATTGAATTTATCAGAAAAAGGCATGGTGTACAAGCACTTTTGTGGTTTTTTTTTTTCCTCTACTTCTATGAATTTACATTTTTATAAAAAAAAAATTTAAAAAAATTCAATACTTTTTTTTTTAAATATTAAATTTTATTCAGAATCAAATAGAGGTTCTATAAAAAAAAATTGAAATTACTATTTGAATTCAATTCCAGACTACAGCTCTTTTTCAAGAAATTTGTAAACTCGCTTTATTCATGAAAGTACAAACACTTTAGAGAGCCACTGTATATTTGTCAATATAAACCCATATGTAAACAAACTCATTAAACGGTTTGATTGACTGCAAATTCTCCAGGACAGAATAACCAGTTCAAAAAATTATCTGTAATTGATTATGGATTAGTTCATTTTTTTCTAGTTTTTTTTATTGGCTCATAAATATCTACCCCTTTGACAAATTTCACGAAAGTGTGAAAACTGGTGATAAGTGACTGAATCAGTCATAGCTTGCTCCATTTGTATCTGTTGAGATAAGCTTGAAAATGTTATAAATTTCTTTTGAATAATTATTAAAAAAAAAATTATAAAAATATTGATTCCAAGATGATAATTACAAATTAGTACTTGTACTAAATAGTTAAACAAAAAAAAATTATTCAGTCAATTTAATCAGCAAAATCTCTAAATTTTATCAACAGAAACAAATAATATAGAGTTTATTTTTGGGACGTTATTTTAAAATTTGAAAAAATAAATAACTTGTTAGTTTTATTTTAAAGTAATTGTTTAACTTAACTCTTAAGTTAGAAGTTTACAGAAAATTAACCAGTTAATTTAACTGGAAGAACTAGTTACTGCTAACTAAATTCTGAATTTTGTAATAGTAGTTGTAAATTATATAATCTGGGCTACTATTGGACTCTTTTCCTTTGGTAGTCCTACTCTAAAGTTGTTACACTTGTCTCTTAGCGACTCATTGCTGAAACTTTACAATAATTTTGTTCTTAATTTTTCTTACACATTAGTCTAGATTGTACAGGTGTTCTATTGATCAGGTAATTTTGGTTATCTTTTTTCCATTTGATACTAAATTTAAGGTATTTCCTGTTGAATGAGTATGTGTTATATTTACTTTCATGGAAAAAAATATTGTTAATAAACATTTGAAAATTTAGGTAAATAAAATGGCTCTAGAAGAACGCTCAGAGGACCATGATCCTACCAAATTTGTGCTCAAATCAAAAGATCCATTACAAGCTGGATTAGCTTTTGTTATTCAAGGTAAAACTGCAGATGATAGAAATGAATGGGTTTCTAATTTGAGAGCCATCTTGGACACTCAATTAGATTTTCTCAGAGGTAAGTGCTGTAATTTTGTTTATGTAGATGAAATTTCTTTCCTTTTACAAGTTAGGGGTCAAGTTAAAAAAATTTTACTACCTCTCAGCATTTCAAATTTATGCGTTGTGTACTGTACTAAAAAAAAGTCTGATCGATGGCTATTCTTAGATTCAAAAATTTGTAGAATATTGTGTTTTGCACCAAAATGTTTTGTTTACAATTTTCTATTTGTCTGGTATAATTTATTTTTTTTCTTGAGGGGTGGGGGGCTGTTTACTAAGTTTAACCCTAACTTTGAAAATTATATAACAAACCCCTATTTTTTATATTTTAGAATATTTAGGATTAAGAATATTTCGTTTGCCCTAAAAAACCCATTATGGTTCATTATGTTGAGAAATAGGTCGCTTATGAGTGGAAATATTTTGGGCGATCTTCAATACTCAATATTAAGGAGCGTATTTTTAAACTCCTACTTTAAAGCGGGGGAATCTAATATTTGTGTTTCAGGATATCATTAAAATACAGGTAATGGTCTAAAATTTCACATTAACTACTTGGATTTATAGTATGTTTAATAACAGATAAATACTAAATCCGTGAAGTAAGATAATTTATTTAAAAGGTTAAAGATGTGCAACTCCACACAAAGTAAGTCAAATATGAGAAACTACAGTGTGACCAACATAAAAGAACCCCCAAATTATTTTTTAAACATAAATTTGATATTATGTTTGACACTCTGGAACAATGGACCCGTTATACGCTGATGGTTATCCTGTATAATTACAGAAATGTAATGTATTCAACTGTTGATTAAAAAATTTATAAATATAAAATTTCGGCATTTGTAAATGGAAATTTACAAATTGTATTTTTTTTCCAGAAACTGGGGGCTCCGCCTCCTGCTCCCCTTATTTCTTATGTTTTCCTAATCTAATTACGATTGGCTGAATATTTTTTAAATAATCATTAAAACTTGTTTTTTGAAACCCTTTTTAGGAATACAAACTTGCTAACCAATGTTGATGAAATATGAATTTAGTTGTGACTCAATTTTCCTGAATTTATTATGATTTCGAACTCATGTTGGTTTGCATTGTGTTTTGTTTTTTTCTTGGCATAAAAAGATCTAAACAAAGGGTATACCAAAATATAGTAACACTTACTATTTATATTAGTCCGAATTTAAAGGGAGAATAGATTATGCCAAGGTCTTTTAAAAAAACTATTTGTATTTGAGTATCGTATGGGAGAAGCTTCGAAATGACAATTGTGCAATTGATCAAACAATCCCTATTGTATGGCTAGGTATTGAACCATAGTTATTTCATATGCCAGGCATGTGTGTTGCCTCTCATGCAAGAGTTTGACTTTGATTACTGGATAAAATCTACTAAAAAATTAATTTGATGCACACTTCTCAAAACTTTCAATTCAAATTGAAAAAATGGTTAAAATGACCTGAAATTTTATCTGTGTAAACACAAAGGAGGAAACATTATGCACAAAAAAAAATTATTTCGAACTATTTTTTTTCTTGTGCCATACCATTACTTTTTTAAATCCAGGGTCTGGCATAAGAACAAATTTCATTTTTACAACGAAATATTTTGTTACTTGAATTAATCTTTAATTGTTATCAAATGTAATCTATTACACGGCTCTTAAAGTGAGCTTTTTTACATTTTTAATAAAACCAAAAGTCAAAATGGAATAAAAAAAATAATGGGTGGGTTTTTGACCATAATAAATCTAATGAAAGCAAAAAAATATGTTTCTATTTGAAAAAGTTCAGACTTGTTTTATTTATTGATAATTAATTTTAAAATTAATTTTTAAATTTAAAAACTGTTTAATACAAAAGTTGCATATTATTTATGTTTGGCCTTTAATAAACTATCGTTTGAAACAAAAATAGCTAAAATATATTAATTATTTAAGAATTTATGGCTAAATTACAAATTTTCTTTTAACATTATTTTGTTATTTTTTTTTTTTTTTTAAATCATTTAAATTACTAACCACTCATTAGAAAATTATGAAAATTCAAAAGTTGATTGGCTATTTGTGTTTGGTATTTAACAAATTATAGTTTGAAATAAAAATTACAAATATGCATTAATTATTTGAGAATTTATGACCAAAAGGGCAACTTTTCTTTTTAACATTACTTTGCAATTTCTTTGTCATTTAAATATCTAACCACTCATTGAAAATTATAAAATTTGGTATTTTGACTTATTTTTTGGATGCTAAATTGAAATATGGTATAACATTATGGGCTTGCCATTGAACTTTTTCAAGTTTGGTTCAATTTAAATCTGTCGGTGATCCCCTAAGACAAAAAATAAATTGTAATTCAAATTTCTCCACGATTTACAATAGTTCTTGTATGTTTCTATTTCACCAATTAGAATACAAGATATAGCCATTATTTGGATTTTTCTTCTTTTTTTTGCAACCAATATGATACAATGAATATTGAATTGCAATTCTGTAAGCTCTTTTAAGTTACGACTACTGAACACTTCCTATTGAATATATTCTAACTTTTTTGTTTTCCATTTCAGCTTTGCAGTCGCCAATTGCTTATCAAAAAGAATTAACTAAAGATATGTAAGTATATATAGCTTGAGTGCTTTTTAATCTTTTATTTCTAAAATTTAATTTTGATGTAAATGGTTATAAAAATTTTAGTAAAAAAATAACTCAATTTGATGTTATCAAATATTAAGCTCTACATTATTTACTGGATTTTTCACCAGTAAAATAATTTTCCTTTTTTTTATATTGTGTTTACTACAGATACTCATCACTCAATTTTTTTTTTTTTTTTTTTGTTTTACTCTTAAGTCAAATTATAACCTTGTAGCAGAATTTGTTGGGAGCCTTTCCATAGAAGTTTATCTCTGAATCTTTTTACAAAGAATAAGTGTAATATGCAGAATTCTTCAAATATTTCTTGCTGCTTAAGAAATAGTATCAAACATGAACACAATTAGAGATAATACTAATATACCATACCCCTTCAACTAGTATATCTACTAACATCTCTCCTTTCCATCAATCCAATTAGAAAACATATTCAGGGTTCCCACGGTCATGGAAAGTCCTTAAAAGTGCTTAATATTTTTTAACTTGTTTTCAAGGCCTTGAAAATGCTTAGAGGTGCTTAAAAGTCCTTGAAATACTTAGAGGTATTTAAAAGTCCTTAATTTTTTTGGATATTGTGTCCCAACTGCAAAATTTATAAAAATACAATTCGGACTTGCTATCCCCGCTTGACCGCCACTTATCCACAACGTATCAAAATTCTCTGACATATTTCTATTACACATGCTTCAACTTGTAACTCTTTTGGTAGAGTATACTTAATTAAAAATTTATGTGTAGATGATGCCTGAAAACAAATTTTCAAATGTCCTTAAAAACTTTGATTAGGTCCTTAAAGGTCATTGAAAAGTCATCGATTTCATTATGTGATTTCAGTGGGAACCACGATATTCATATCCCACATTTTTAGACATGCGATGCCATTTTCCCGTTTAATACTAGACATAGTTAATCTTTGAAACTATATTTTCTTTAACAAACCAAAAAAAAATATCTATACAGAGAACATGCTCATTATCAGAAATATTACTTTACACATATTGTATATAAGACATAAACTATATTATCAGCTAATGTACAAATCTTTCAAGTCTAAAAAGGTAATTTTTTGAAAAATGAATCTAATTAAAACTTATAGACTTGAAATTAACACTTTGTTGACCGGCAATTTTACACAGAAACTGTCATGTCACTGGATATTATTAAACGTTGATAATCGATGACAAGTTAACTCGTCAGTCAACAACATTTGGGCATGAAAAGACAAGTTAACTCATTACCAGTCAACTTTGTGTCGATTCTTAATTTCAGTTTCTGTATTTTGGTGTTGCACTTAAAAATGTAATTTTTTTCTACATGTAGAAATGTGCTTCTAAATTCTTCTCAACTATTGCGGAAATTAAATCTAGATAACTAAAATTAAATCAGTATTACTCTGTAACTAATCATTAACATATAAACTAGGAATTAAAAACAAATGTATTTTTATATTTCCTTTATTTCAAGCAAATTAGTATATCTTAAGAAAAGTATTATAATCTTCAGATAAGTGTATTATAATATTTTAAATTAAAAATAGCAAGGCGGTAAAAATTAGCATTTGCACTCTTGGCAGATGTTAAAAATGCAACAGGAACATCTCTAATTCACAAAACTAATTTGGTGGGTTAGTCTATTAGATGAATGTCTAGTTATCTAAAATTAAAATAATATTACTTTGACACTAATCTATGTTTTTATGACTTCAGAAAAATGTTGTATTGCCCTCTTTCAATATCTTCATGATGTTAAAGGATTTTAGTCCAATACAGTTCTTCTGTCCAACTCTTGGCAATGAAAAAAATCCAATACAACCTAATTTAAAGATAAAATTTCAAACTAAAATCTTAAAAATTTGTTTAAATTATTATCTGTAGTTATTGAACTAACAAATACTTGTATTAAATTAATATTAACTAGTTATGGGCCCAATTCTAAGTAAACTTTCAACAAAACTGTTAAGAAACACCAATGGAACCACTTTTATAAAATGTTGCTACATTGCATGCAAAAACACATCGATGTGCATTAGTATTAAGTAAAAATAATAGGCTTCAAAAGATTTTTGTGCTGCATATTAAATGTAGCTGCATGTTGGCTTTATTTTTATTTTTTTCCAGGGAAAACTGATTTGACTTGCATTCAAGTTAAAAGAATTCTCAGACAAATTTGTGGGATGGCAGTCCCTATCTCGTGTTATAAGAATTATTTTGCTTTTAAAACTGATCTCTAGCTTTTTTCAATGTACAAATCTTCCATTTATTATGTGGCGCAAAGTATCAATGCGTTATTTTTATTTGTACAAATAAAATTAATTTTTTATTTTCAATTGTGTTTTTTTCTTTGTCCAAATATTCTACTTAGCCTATGTTTTTTATTATTATATTATGTTGCACTGATTTTATTTGAAAAAAAAAAATTTATAGGTGTAGTTTTTGTTCAAGAATTTTTCATTTCTTTTTGTGGCTCATCTTTTTTTCAATAATTGAATAATATAGGAATAGGTTATTTGCATGAATCCCTACTTTACCATTTACTTTTGTGTTTTTAAAATGTAATAATTTTAAAAAATTTTAATTTAAAAAAAAATACTGTTGGTTCTATTCTTATAGAGTATTGAAATAAAAATTACTAAACATATGTTAAAGCAATGTATGTTATATATTACTGCTTTCCTTTAGCATTGTTTTCAAAACTTATTTTACAATTGGTAGATAAATTCTAAAGACTAAACTTGGTTTCAATCTAAACATGTATCAACTTATGAAAGTTACTAATTTATTTCAAATAATGCTCTTAAAATGTATAAGATATCTAATATTATTTTCTATTTATCACTTTTAAGAGTTAAAAAAATGTGCATTCAATGTTTCAATCCAACTACTTTTCCTCAAAAATTTTCCCTGTAAAAAATTCATTTATGTCAATACCGAGAGAAAAAATAATCTTTAAAATCATTAACCAAATATACAAATATTATATCTATATAAACCTGAGAGTCTGTTCGTCTGCCCCCTATACAAATCCACAGTATTGCACCTAGTAGACTAAATTTGATATATAATAGTGTCAATACTTCAACACAGTTGAGAGCAATTTTTAAATTTAATTAAGTGTTTATTAAAATTTAATGTCATTTTTAAAAAATCTCTGGAATGGGTACCTCAATTTTATAATATAATAATCATCAAGTTATTCTAATGTGTTCCTCTTATTTTTCTCATTATTTTGATCTATTATATTCTTTTGTCCGATAAATTGAATAAATCTTATTACAATATTTTCTTATGTTTACTGTTAATCATGCACAGTTTTAAAGTTTAATACATAAAGTGTTCTGATAGAATGATGAATGTAGACAGAAACGGGAGATTAAATAATCTTCACCATCTTTTTTTTTTTCATGTCAAAATAATAAAACCCAGACTATATATTGCATTCTTTTATTTATTATCATTTGTAGTATTTTTAACATAGAAGTCTAGATTAAATATGGAACTTATGTCTTTTTTATAATTTGTATTGTGCCTATTTTACTATTTAAATTTATTCCAGATGTAATTTTAGGATAACCATAATATTCTATTTGAGATTGCATTTCCTTGCATTTTACTTTGGTTTGTCATTGTGAATAAAAACAAAAGTTGGCACCATGTTTCTGTTACTAACTTGTTCCCCAATTGACTTTCGGGAATGGAAAAAATTATTAAATGCGAATTTTTATGCCTTTGAGCGGTTCCAAGCTAGGTGGAAAATGCCACTAGTAAAATTAAAATTGTGAAATTAAACTTAATTTCTTATTAAAGATTTTAAATGTAAAAATTCTATGTGAATGTCATTCTAACATCTTTCTGAAGTTAAACCTTATAATGCAATTGTTAATATTGAGATATCTTAAATGAATGATTCATCAGTAGAAGGAATACTATGCACAATTCGATTTTGCCAATCCAAATTGGATTTTTTGCTTGAATAGATATGTATTCTAGTATAAAGGCAATGAATTTGATTTATACTAAGCAAACATGGGAATAATTTGATGGAAAACCTTTTTAACAATCTTGAGAATGGCAATACTTGTCTCGAGTTATAAATGAAAAACCTTAACATTTCTTCATGAAATCATAAATGTATAAAATATACAACTCTTTTTCAGACCAATTTATTATACAATGAAAGTTTTATGTTTTTTGATATTTTTAATATCAGTTAATTTTAGAAGATATTGGAAAGATTTTCAAAACTTTTTTTTTAAAGAAAATGTTTTCACCGAAATTTTGACATTAAGATTTTGCCATATATATTTAGGATCTTAGCAAATATTTTTATTTTGTTGCATCACTATTAAAATAGTGTTTTAATATGAAAAGATTATTTTTATTTTAAAAAATTATTTTTTAATGCATGAAATGCATGTTACGACTCCAAACGGGAAGTTCTTTTTTTTTTTTTAAAAACTTAATTATGTAGACAATTAAAAACCTTTTGTAATGAAACTTTTCAATTAACTAATAAGTTACTTTTAAATTTTGTATTGGAATTTTGATACATTTATGTTTATTTGAAAGCCCTGGTGGATCTTTCCAGGAGTATCCCTTGATTTGTTAAAAACAAAGTAAACTTACTTTGTTTCTAACAATTTTATACTTACTAAGCTCAAGAATAAAGTGTGTATATAAAAACAAATGTTGGGAAAATAAGTTACAAAACAAGTTTGGTGTTACTTTTTTTACAATACCCTAATTTGTTACCATAACTCATAGTTGTACTCTCTTTGAATCCAAGTATGTCGAACTTCAACGTTGCTATCAGTGATTAATTTGAATTAAACCAAAGTCTCCTTAACTGTTGAAATAAGTATACTGGCTTTTTCTAAACTACAAGCATGCACCTCAAAACATAACTTTGTAATATATTAGTAGATATTAAAAATTTTAGTTGCTACATAACCCAAGTTCTGTATCAATTGTATGAAGTTCGATTAAAACTGAGCCCTAATCTACTTTCAAAACCAGGTGTAATTTTCCCAAGATTGAATGTTTAATGATAAAATTGTTGTAATGAAAATAAAATAATGTTTGGATACACAAATGATGTTTTGCACCATAAAAAAACACCAAAAAAAGAGCTCGAAATTTTAGAAAAAAATAACCACACCATTAGATTAAAATTCTAATATACAATTAAGACAAAAAAAGTAAATAATAAAAGTTATACTTTTTTTGTTTTAAATTATGCAGATCTTTTCAAGCAATACTATGCATAGTTGCTCAATATTTTTATGAATTAAGAAAAATAATAACATTTTTAACGAATGAGGATTCATGGTTTAACACCTACCAAGTGTGAGCTTTTTTACTTAAAAGTCTATTTACACTCATTATAAATGAATCTCAGTCTATATTTATCTTATTTTTTCTCTTATATCATGTTATCCATTAACACAATTCACAAATGTGGAAATATCTTCCAATTGTTAATCTCAACTTTCCACTCAACTTTCTTACTAATAATTGATCTACTTTAATTATTTAACTTTGATGTTTTGCTTCTAAATTGATAAAAAATAAATAGCATTTTATTTTGCTATAGGTATTTATTATTTCAGTAAAATTAAATTACCAAAATTGTAAAGATTGCCACCAAGTTGACTCGTTCACTTGGTTTTTAATCCTGCGCTTGAGATAGTGAAATAATTCTGAGTAATTTTACCAATGCTTAACTTGTACTGATGTCTTGAGAAAGCATCAACTATTTTTTGCTGTTTTGAAATAACTTTGTATCCAAGTTCTTTATTACTGAATAACCTTGCTTATAAAAAAGAAATACCACAAATTTAACACTGTTTCCTCAAATTGTTTGAAATTAAGTACTGCTTTCTATTTGAGATAAGAGTTTATGAACATAAGAGTGGCTCTAAAAATATGTCTTATCTACTTTTCTTTAGTTGAAGTAAAAGTACATTTTTCTTTATTTTTCAAGATTGCTACTGGCTAGGTAGGTTTAAAGATTTTGAAGTTTCTTGCTCATTTCTCTCTTTAGTTTTGAAAATTCCTCAATTATTCCCCTCTGTAGATTTACTTTTTTAAAAACATTTCAATTTTTGTTGCCAAAATTTCAATCGCCTGACCAAATTTTTTATTTTTAAATTATCAAAAGGAAGTCTTCATTCTTAGCATACAATTGAGAATGTACCCCACAAACTTTTTAAACATTATTCAATGCTTATTCCAAATAATCTTAAAAACTAAGATAACTGTTATATTTAGAATTTATAAAAGTTTCATTATACTTAAATGCTACTCTTATTGCAAAGAAAGTATAATATATTAATTCATTCATCTTATGGTATAATAAATTTTTTATTTAAAACCATTCTTGCAGCTCTGCACCTGAATTAGGTTCTTTGTGGAACCCTTCCTTAAGGAAAACACTTTCACATCCAGCAGCTGCTCATAAATCAGGAAAGTTAACAAGTGCAGGAGGGGCTGGAGCTTCTTCGACCTCCAAATCTTTAAGGTACCCTGGGCGAGATAAGAAAGGGTGTTCTGATATGGTAGAAATTAAAAGTGTCACGGTAGCTTCTGTTGCAAATTTCTCAAAGGAAGTAGTCCCTGATAAATCTCTGGAATCTCAATTACAGAGCTTAGGTGTGCCATTTGGTCTTGGAAATAAAGATTCATCAGTCAAACCAGAGGAAAAGCTGGGTAATGTCATTGAAGGTGCGTCTGATAGACATCGTAAAAACTCTCTACCGATTGAGAAACGCTCAAACCTAGTTCAGCAAAGCCCTCCGAAAAGCAAGAAAAACTTTTTTGAAGGTTTTAAAAATACACTTCGACCAAAGTCTAAAACAGAATCTGGATTAGGTAGTGTTAATGGCAATAATCCTACTTCTCTCAACTCCAGTCACAGTTTAGATTCATCCAGTGTTTCAGCACATTTACAAGCCAAGCAAGATCTTTCTCTGAACCAAGATGGTGATATGTCAAGGCGGTGGTCTGAAACAAACTCTTCTCGGGTTGGTCGGCCGAGCTCAGTTTCCGATCTCCCAGATGATGTTGCACATTAAATGTTAGCATGTATGTTTCAGCTTTTTTTTTCCTTTTTTAATTTTCAGTTATTCCAGTGTTGGTGCTTCATAGGAAGATATTTGTGTCATATATTATGTATATACACATTTAAAGTGTTTTATAATTTTGTTTTGTAAAGCTTTCAAAGTTTATTTTGGAAAGCATTTCATAAGTGTTTTAATGATCTGCTGTAAATTATGGTATCATTTTCTTATATACAAAGAAGTATTGAAAACTGTTTACATTTGCATTTCATTATTTAAAAATCTGATGCAATTGTATATTACAGTAAACATTCTAGTTGTATCTTCGTAGTTAGAATGCTCATCAACTGAACATTTATTTTAATCTCTTAGGGGTTATATCCTATTTTTATATATTATGTATATATTTTAGTTGTACATTAAAAAGCAATGGTCTTATTGTATAATTCTTAATGATAAAAGAATTGTAATTTTAAAAATATTAAAAAATATTGTAAATTACAAGTCATATCCTTGCTTATGTGTTCTTTATTTGCAAAGGCTTGTAATTTTATTTTTAAACTATTTTCTGCTGAAATATATTTCTCTATATATGGAACTGTACTCCAAAATGTTGATTATGAAAGAATATTTTCACATTTTCTAACCTTATAAAATTACCAAATATTTACATTGTTTGCATCACTTTTGAAATATAGTGATAATCCATTCTAGACTTCAAGAACAATATGAATGGATAAAATTTATTTTAGATTATATCTAAACTAGCAGCTAACAAAATTATCTGATCATTAAAATTGAAAATTTAACTCTCTATTTTGTGACTAGTGAACATGTAAGATGTTAAATATTGGACCAAAAATCAAAAGCTTTGAAATGAATATAAGGTACGGTTTTCTTTTAAGACATTGTCCTTTTTTTCACTTTCCCTGCCAAAACTTGACTTTGCATTGCAACTAAAGGGAAATGTTGAAAATTATTCAAGGGAAATTATATTACAGCTATAACCAAACATTGCAATTAAAATTTATTATACGTTTGATAAGAATAGAATACATATACAGAATATTTAAATTGCATAATTTTTGTCAGTAAATACAATTTTGCTTTTATAAAAAATACAAAATATTTGTGATTCAGAACATAAATGTGATATGCCGTTTGCATAAGAAAATTTTTGTGCAATGTTGCATGTTTAGACAAAAGCTGATGTACCAGTGGTGATTTACCAGTTATTTACCCTTAATTTTTTTTATCTTTGTAAAGCAACACAATGTTGCATAATGGAACGTTTTTTCTGTAATCAAATATTGCAGAATAACCTATTGTTTATGTATATTTAGATTCAAATATTGTTTAAGCACATTCATCTTTTTATTTATAGAACGTTACTTTTTCTAGTCCATTAAAAAGTGATCGATTATCTGAAGTACTTATGCTTCAGAAGATTGGAAAAATTTCAATTTGACCTTGTATATAAGTGTAATACATGCAAATCAATAAATATTTCATGTGTGTTCACAACCTTATCTTCATTCACATCTATATAAAATAACTTCTTCGTAGCAATGAAAATCACAATTTTGATTTAAATATATATCTCATTTCACATTTAATATTTGATCATACGCAAATGCAAAAAACGAAATTTTAGTGTTATAAGTACAGTACTGAGTGTAGTCTTTATTCAGAGGATTTTAGCATGTAAGATTTTTGTTACAAAAGTAATTCCTCTTTTATGCAATCAATCTTATTTACCCAAGATAACAGCAATTTTAAGTGCAAAATAATGACTAGGGAAACTAATTTAAATTCTATCAAAACCAAAATTTCATGTAAAATAAAATATTAGTTCACTTTTAGTTTTTACATTAACACTCAGCCCTGGCAGATTCATGGGTATTATTTTAAAAGTAATAAAAAAAGTGAATATTACACCAGTTAATTTTCTGTAAATGTTTTATTTACTTGAATGCTTTTTATTGGTTTATTTTAACATTTTAATAAATTTTTCATAAATAGAAATATGCAATGAATAGTAAAATTTTACCTTATCAGGTTTAATGAAAAGTTGAATGTCGATCATTATAGCATTGAAGAAGTTCAATTTAATTGAGTTTTTTAAATAGTAGCGTACAAATTCTAATTAATTGCCATTGCTTTACCTGTTACACATGTAGTTAATTTGGTTAAACCAATCCTTTTCAAATTGGAATATTCATAAGTGGTTTTTATTGAACCTCTCAACAACAATCCGATTTGGAACCGGTTGTCAGCACCACCTATGCAATAGAACTCTAATTCAATTAGCAATTCATCAACAAAAGTTATACCAAAAATTCCAAGGTATTTTACTGAAACTTAAGTTTCTTGTTATTATTACCTCTAGCTTAATCCATAAATTAATAAACGTGAATATAGTAACTTTTTACGAGAAAATTCAGTCTTAAATTAGACTACAAAATTTTAAATATTTGAGGTATCATGGGATTTGTCTTGTAGAACTCTATTGAAAATATATACTCGGATTATTAGAAGAAAAAAAACGATAATGGTGACGAAAAAGGTTTTTTGCAAAAATCTCTTGCTTGTTTGTTCAAATCAGTCCAATTATTGAATAAAAAACATACTTTAGAACAAAAGTTTTTATCGGTGGAATTTAAATGGTTACATAGTTTAATAGATTTAAAAATACTGCATACAATACAGATATGATCATATTAATTTTATGGTGGAGAGTTATTTAAACATTATTCAATGAGTTTTCTTTTAGGCTTTTATAATAAAGTTTGTCGTGGAAAAATAAAGTGAATTTTCAATGGACTTCAGCTGAATCGTACTCAGAATAGTGACATTCAGCACATTTCTATGCTTCGTTTGCTGAAGGCTTATCACAAGCAGTTTCTTTACTTTTCAGACGGCAACCCAAAGGCCCATTCATAAGAGTTTTAAGAAAATAGTGCTGACTGATAGAGGAATTTTTTAATACTTCTTCTAAAATAGCATCAAATGTTGCTCCTTCAACCTCGCTTGCAGACAGGTCTACTTCAAATGCACATCCAACATTACAGCTTAGAAAGTACGAAACTGAAGACGTGACAGCAAAGTATGGACGACATTCACCATAGAGCAAACGATTTCCCCCTAGTAGAACTAACATTGCTTTCTCACTCATCTGTTGGATAGAACCAATCATGGGAGCTTCAAGATACCTCCCACCCAAACCAATAATTGCTCCAGATACTTTTTGAGATGTGATCCGGTCAAGAGTTGACATCTCCATATAACCTTTATTGCGCTTGTAAAATTGGTTGGCAGATACTTTAGAAAAACCATCAAGGACACCATTTTTTGAAAAAACAACTTCTTTTACAGCATCTGGACCTGATACCCAGCAGAAAGTGATGTCGCACGCACATATGACTTCTGCAGGATATTAAGACTTCTTTGCCCCCATTTCTAACAATTCACTGAACTTATCATTCATTGAATGGTTCCAAGCTACAACTGTTTTGTCTTTCTTGGAGTAAGTGCTTGATCATTAGATGACTCATTCTCCCAACACCCAAGAATCCAATCAGTTTAGCATTGGGATCCCATGTATATTCCTTAATCTTAGAAATTGGATCATAGTAGAAAGGCTTACCAAGTAAGGTATCAGCTGGAAGTAAAGATCAATTTTCATTAGAGAATTCATTTCATTAACTGCAACAGATGGAAATTTTGTAAAATCTGTTGGATTTGTATTAAAACTTAATTTTAACTCTGGATGCAAGTTTTCACGAATCTTGTTCATAACCCTGCATTTCTCTTTATACATGCGCACTCTTTCACTAAATGGAATTTTCTTTTTCTTTACTATTGCTTGCATAGGCTGCTTCTTGGATTTCCTTTTCTTCTGATGAAACTCATTTTTAAGACCAGATGACCTAATTTTTTCCTCATGTCAGTCTTATTCTTGAAAGTTGTAGCAATTTTTTTGGTTTCAAACATAGGCTCTTTTATAATGTCATAACATACCAAAAGCATGTTGTTTCTTGGTAATTATCTTTTTTATTTCAGCTTCATTCTTGGAAATAGGCTTTTTGGCCAATCTTCTGAGTGTTTCTTTTCTTGTGTCCTTTTGAATGTTTTCAAATGGAATAGATCTCGTGTAAAGTTCTATTGTCTCCATTCTTTTTAGTTTCTTTTCAACTCAAGGTGTTGAAGCTTCATCAGATGCGAATCTTCTCTTGAGATTTTTTACCCCCATTTGAATCTTATTCTTATAAGTAGACTTATTTGTTACCGTTTTAAAAATCCCACTTGTAGGTTTTTCAAGATCAGGTACCATACCTGAAGAATATTGTTTCTTAATAAGATTTAAATTGAGAAGAGATCTAGACTTTTTATTAGACTGTTTTACTGGATTTTTTTTTTTTTACTTGTACTCTCAAAAGTCTCTTGGATTTCTTTGCAACTAGAGTTGAATCATTTTTAGAATCATTAGATAAGACATTCAAAATTGGTCGGTTTTCGGCTTTCTTCTTTACAATCATATTATCTATGGATATTGGTTTCTTGGATTTTTCGGTTGTGTTCTGTTGCAGAGAACTTTGATCAGAAGGGTCTAATGGCTCCATCTATATTGTAACCTGGGAACACTCTTTAGGCTTTTTTTTTTCATTTGTAAAGAATCACTCTTGGAAGTGGTTCCAATTTCAGAACTTTGTCGCTTTTTTGGTTTTTTCTTAACGGTTGCCAATTATTCTTGAAAGCCAATCTCTTGGACTTCTTTGAAATGTTACAAAGCCGCAGAGGAATTTGATCAGTAGGCTCCATTTTTACTTGTACTTTCAATGGCTTCTTGCATTTTTTCGAAATTTTTCGGCTTTCTATCTTCATGGTATTACTTATTTTTTTGTAAGTTTTGATATTTTGCAGCATTTTTATTGAGTGTGGTATAATGCAGTTGTCTGCAATCCATGCATAATTACGGGTTCCAAAAAAGTAAACAAAGTGGTGGTGTTTTTTGGATTTGGGCATCTTTCCATCAAATGGAAAAGCCACCCTGGCAGGCCAGGGAGAAAATCCTTTCATTTTAGCTCATAATTCAGTCCTTTCATTAATTTTTAATTTCAAGTTTCTTTATAAAAAGAGTAAAATAAGTGTAATTAAAACCCTAAATCATCACATCATACCTGCCATTCTGTCTTTTCAAATTATTAATGAACAGAAAATGTAATGTAAGACAATGAAGTATGTCATTTATTTTATCACAACTTTATTAATCATTAATTATGAAAAATTAACAATACAATTTTTACTTGAAAAATGTCATTTACTGTAATGCACATAACCAATAATTAGTCCAACACATTGTTAACTACATTTCTAAGTCACCGACTTATGTGTAATCTGAATTTAGTCAAAGTGAATGAAAAATTTCAGAGCAAGTGGCAACAATACAGTTTCATAGTTTCAAATGCTTATCTTTTTTATTTTGTTACAAAACAGTTAACAATTATAAAAGTAATAAAAGTTAGGCATCTAACTAAGACAACTGTCCAGACTTAGCAACCATGATCTTCTTTGATGTTTTTCCACTCTGGCTTCCAAAGCTCTCAATTTTTTTCACAACATCCATGCCTTCAACAACTTGACCAAATACTACATGTTTGTTGTCAAGCCTATAGGGAAAAAAAAATAAATTAATATTTTCTAAAGCACACTTAAAGTAGACGATTCATGATCTGTTACAGGGCTCCCACTCACTCAGAAAGATTTGGAGCAGAAAAATTGACTTTCTGAGCAAGTAAAAACAAGTTTAGTAGCAGGGAAAATGCCCATTGTAGCATGTAAAAGCAACCTCTGTAGTACACAAAAAAAAAAACTTTGAATCAGAAATACCTCAGACAAATGTCACTAAATCGGTGTCGCAAATCTCGGCTATAGCTGCTATTACATTACCATAGACCTTGGCAAAAACGAATATAACACCAACGTAAATGATAGCACATACCATACCATCGCAATCTCGGCAGCAAAATCCCAGTAATGTTGTATTGTTTTTAAAGTCAACAAACAGCGTCGCAAATCTCGGTAATATCTGCTATTACATTACCACAGACCTTGGTGAAAGAGAATATAACACCAACGTAAATATCAAGGATAGCACCCACCATACCATCGCAATCTCAGTAATATCAGCGCAAAATCCCAGTAATATCGTATTTTTTAAAGTTACCAAACAGCGTCACAAATCTCGGTAATATCTGCTATTACATTACCACAAACTTTGGCGAAAGAGAATATAACACTAACATAAATATCGGGGATAGCACCCACCATACCATCGCAATCTCAGTAATATCGTATTTTTTTAAGTTACCAAACAGCGTCACAAATCTCGGTAATATCTGCTATTACATTACCACAAACCTTGGCGAAAGAGAATATAACACCAACGTAAATATCGAGGATAGCACCCACCATACCAATCCCAGTAATATCGTATTTTTTTAAGTCGCCAAACAGCGTCGCAAATCTCTGCAGTAGCTGCTATTACTTCAGTGAAAACTTCATCGAAAATGACTACCACACTAGCATAAATATTAGCGATAGCGCTTACAATACCATCGAAAATCTAGACAGAGGATATTAATCAAGTTGAAGACTCAGCAGAAATGACCACCGAAAAAACGTACATATCGGCACAAATATCGGTAATATTGACATTTTCTCGGTAATGTTTGTGCAAGATTCGGTAATATCGGATGTTAACTAAAGTGCAGCGCTCTTCGAAAATGATAGTCACACCAACGAAAACATCAGCAATAGCGCCGAATAAACCGGAGCAATTCTCAACAGCTCTGATATATTGGTGAAAGACTCGATGAAAATGGCCATCACAATAATGTCTGCATCAGCGTCGCAAATCATTGAAGTAACATCGACATTTTCTTAATAACGGGGCAAATTTTGGATATTACAATATCGTAGCACTCGGCAATAATTACCATCATACCAATGAAAATATCAGCAATAGCATCGAATTAACTGAAGCAATTCTCACTACTACAGAGCTATTATTACCACGGCAAACAATATCGAATTTCGAAGCGCAAAAGAAAAAAAACGTGTTCTAGCGCAAATATGGCTAAAATAAAGTATTTGGAGCAGATTTTTGTACTTGGCGCAGGTCTGAGACCCATGCTATTATCTAAACATAAAAAATAATTTTCTTGCATTTGTGATAGCCTCCTAAAACATCAGATGTTAAAAACTTAGTATATTTGGTTCACATGTTCTAGTTGCAACAGTAAGGAAAAATTTAAATCAAGTCTGCTCATACTAATCTTTTCCTTGAGCAATCTATTTTCTAAGGCGACACCCAAATTGCCAACTACTCACTATTCAATCGTAGTTCATAGCAAATAGGTGGCAACTTGATTGTGCTACGATTCCAATGATGCAACAACATTTCAAAGGATAATTTAGGGTAATGTAAAGTATGCAAAAAAATCCAAACAATGGCTATCTTTGGTTCAAAAAGTCGTATCACCATTTTGACAAAACTGTGCTAGTACCGATTTTTTCCCTGTCCTACAATCGAAGAGTATCTAATTTCTTAAAAAATAATCACCGTAGCCCAAAAATAGATGAAGGTTTTGTTTAAAATAGTCGCTTTGAGCCCTTTTTTCATTGAAATAGTCACCAGGCCTCTAAAATAGTCACTTTAGTAGCATATTTAGTCGTCAGAATTTTTTTTCAAAACATTTAATGATTTCAATTTTTTCTTTTTTCTGCTGCTGAAATAGTGCTTTTGCTGGAGAATGACCCATCAAGACCTATTATGAATACTGATATGTAATACGATTACAAAGACAACTTGTTGTATAGAAGTATAAATATAATACTCACCAAGTTGTCTTGGCAGTACAAATGAAGAACTGACTACCATTAGTGTTTTTACCCGCATTGGCCATTGATAGGATTCCTGATAAAAGAAAACACATTTAAGTTCATTTATAATTATCTACAAACAAAGATTAAGTTAGAGAATCATTTAACAATAAATGACAGTAAAACTCCTTTAATAAGACCCAAACTTTTGGTTTCAGAAAAACATATACAATAAAATTTATTAAGAAAGTTTTTTCTTTGATGAATAGAAAGCAAATAGATACAGCTCATGTAAAAGAATTGTCGTGTCTAAAACTTTTGACCATGCACCACAAGCCTCATGCTCAATTAAATCAACTTCAGAGTAATGAGTGTCTAACTTGAATATTTTTGGGACAAAATTTAATTTATCAACATCATTCTGAAATATAGGAAAATGCCTTTAGAATCCCCTCATCATTCTAGAATGGCAATCCAATTTAAAAGATCTTGCTTCTCAAAAGCATTTTTCAGAAGTGATTAGGTAATTCATAAATCACAAAATTCACGCCGCTAGAAGAAAAAAAAAGAAAATACATGTGACATACAAAACAAAGAAAAAGGATGGACATCAGAAAGGTTTGGAATAGTTGTATCAATGGAACAACAATAGGCTGCTATCTATTCTGCAAGCCACCACTTGGGGAGCCGATTTGTAATTTTTTTTTCTCCCTTCGTACATATTTTTCAAAACGTTGGTTGAGGAAAGCACTGAGCCTAATTCTCACCCAAGCCTCCCTCCCCTTCCCCCTAAACAGAGATCGCTATCTGTATTCTCCCTTGTAAAACTGTGTTGATCTTGAGGCTTGATAAGAAATCTAAACAGCAGTTGGGATCAGTCAAGAAGAGAACCACAAAAGCGTTTTAACTGTGACTTTCTTAGGAGGGGTAAAAGTAATACATGGTTTTAGTATGAAAGTTCAGATTCAGAATCTATGTATTAAAAATGGTGTAATTTTTTAAAAACTAATTTCAAAAGCTAGTCATCGATACCAATAAAAGTAAGTTATTTAAAAATTTATTTACAGTTCAGAAATTTTTCAAAATACAAAATTTTCATTCTAAAAAACAATTGTTATTTGGTTAAATGGTATTTATATTAACCGATTTGGTAATTTCATTACTTACGTGTATGTGTGTCCATAGACTAATGAACGTCTAAGATGATTATTAATTCATTGTGTATGTTTTTTTGTATAGAGATATTTGAATGTTTGAGAAATTTTCATACAACGTTATGCAAGATTTTAAGTTTTTTCATTATGTTATCCTGGAAAGTCAGGTAGCTCAGGAAATACATAAAAAAAAACTATTTGCAAAGCATTTTTGGTAAAAAAACTGCTATAGTTTAATTCTCGACTTTTAAAATAAGTCAGTTACTTAATAACTTTTACTTAAATGTCAGAAAACTCTGAAATTGTAATACTCAATAATTTGATAGCAAATTTCTAGATTTGAATTCTTGTATTTGTATAGAACTTAGAATTTTCAAAGAAAAATCTTCATATTGTTTACATTTTTTTTAGATTGTCTGGAAAATACGACAATTTAGAATGCTGGTTTATATGTATTTCCTGACATATTATTTAAATGCTCCTTCATCTCAGATACCAATAAATGAATTTAATCAAATATTTTAAACTGTCTAAAAAAGATGAAATATTCTAAAATGCTGTTTTTGAAATATGTAACCTCTATTATTAGGAATACATGACAGCCATATATTTTAAACTACAAGATGTTTTAGCAAATTTAAAAAAAAAAAAAAAAAAAAAAAAAAAAAAAAAAAAACCGGTTTATTAGTTAATTTATGAAGGGAGAAGGACTTGGGCTCGGATGTTGACTACCTGTGAACCCCCATCTAACTGCAATTTTCTTTTTTAGTTTTTAATGGAAAAGCTTGAAAGTGGAAAAAATAAGCAATAGTATGCTTATTGCTAACAGTAATTAGTTATCCACTGGCACTCAAATATTTACTTTTGCTATGTGATTGAAAATAAAATTGTTTTGTTTCATTTGATTTTTATCAATAAATTAAGCTTTTGATATTTTAAATTTTAATTTCTTCTCCCCAACTAATTGCTAATAGTAAATTTTAGGGTTTACAAACATATTTCTTAACATTTTCAATATTTTAAAATTACAATTTTTTGATGGTATTATGGATAAGATGGTTTCCAAGTTTAAACACTGTCATATTAAAGGCTTGCCTCGAAGAAATTACTGTAAATAGATTAAGTGCTCAACACATTATTAAAACATGGAAGAAAAGTATTGAACAGTCAACATTTTGAATAAATGTGGCTGATAAAGCACTGAAATTCTTGGGAGAAAGGATTCATGGTTCGTACACTTGAAGGAGAAAAAAAATTCCAGGACTATTCAAGCACTTTTCAAGGATACATTATCAATTCAAACATTAAAAAAAATTCCATTTTTCTTAATGGCAAACTGTGCATGTTCAAATCAAGTACATACAAAAAAATGCTTTTTTAAGTTTTAATAAAAGAAAATGTTAAGGTTACACTAGGAAAAAAACCTTCCAATCTATCAGAAGCAGTACCACATCCCATAAAAAGTTCCCAGAAGTAAAGTAGCTAGGACTCACTCGGTAATTACTCCAATATCGGATGTGAACATCCATTTGAATTTCTTTTTTCATCATATTGAGACTTTGTCGAATAATAAAAAAAGTCTTGTCTTCCAATTAACTCTGAAGGCTTGAATCCAAATACAGCATAATATGCACTTTTTTTTTCTTCACATGAAAATTTAGATGCAATCACACTACCGGCAAACATGCAATTACAGAATTTATCAATGTTTTCATTTAATTCACGAGAACCGTGACTTTTTATGGTTTTCAATATCCTTTGTCCATAGTATTTTGTCCATAGTATTTCAATATCTAAAACTTCATTTTCAGTTACATGTGCCTCCATCGGGCTGACGACGATTGTTGTGAAAAATATAGGATTTTGGGGTACTTTTTATTATTAGAAACAGTTCGAACAATCCTCATCAAATTTCTTGTAGAAACTAAATCCATAATATGCTTTTTGCATGGCTGTTTAAAGCACTTTCTCCCATCATGACATTTTTGGCACACAAAGTACATTGTGCTAAGTGCGAATCCAAGACATAGGCTTCAAACCATGACATTATATTCTGGCTTTTTCAAATCAGATTCAATTGTAAATGCATTTCCCTGCCATTTTGAAACAGTGCGCAAAAAATTAGCACACACAATACAAAACAAAGAATACGCGACTTTATCGGATATTCCAAATGCACAACGCCGTACTCATCAAAAGGGGGAATGACGAAATCTTTGTAAGTTCAACTATGTTGTTTTCCTAGTTGTTGATTGGTTTAACTAAATTCAAAAGATTTTGCTCACTTTGTTATTTTTTTTTTAAGATGCTATATTTTTAGAAAATAATATAAAATTCAAGCAAAACATATTTTTACAGAATTCAAGATTTTCAAGCACTTGAAAATGAGATTTTTTTCAAGCACTTTTCCAGGTTTTTTAAAAATGTACGAACCATGGATTGCTTAAGTGATAGAGAAGAATTGCTAAAAATCAACTACTGAACTCGCAGCAATGTAAAATAATGAATATAGGTACATTTTACATGCACAATGAGACAAGAACTTAAAATTTAACCGAAAAAAAAACCCTGCCTCAATTTGCTAGAGTGGATTATTGAGAAGTGGAGAAACATCATGTGGTCGTTTGACGACTCGAAATTCAGCTTATTGAGGAATGAAGGGTGCAACAGAATACGGAACCTCACAAAATGATGGACCCTTCAAATGAAGTACCTACTTTGCAGTCCAACAGAGGTAGTATTTGATCTGGGGTTCAATGGGTCTGGTCCAGGATCAGTAACATTATGCAACAATAAAATGAAGTTGCTGGGTTACTTAAATGTAAAATGAAATTTTCTTCTCTGAAGGAAATGGTATATTCAAGGACCAAGTTTCATCGGGCATGAATTATTGAGAATTGATTCTGGAAACATAAGGACTACTTTCCTACAAGAATCGGCCACTACATAATCAGGATAGTACCTCAATCGAAAATTTATGAGATATAGAGATGTAATTACTAAAAACACGTAGAAGTCATTTTCATGCTATAGAGAATAGTACTATATATTCTACTGATAAGAACAAAAGAGACGAAAAATAATTTTACGATTCTTATTAAATTGACACCTTTAATATCAGATACAGTGAACCCTCCGTTATAGTAACTTCTAAATCAGTAATTGGTTAACATTATATACAGTGCGTCCCAAAAGTTTATAGACAACAGATTTTTTCATTTTAAAAGCTAACTAAACTAATAAGAAAGATGAAATTATGCAAATATGTATTGAGGTAATACAAATGATAAAACGACTTTAAACAGTCATAGATTTTATACTAAAAATAAAAACGCTGTCCCAGAAGTATATCGACAAACAACCTCTGCTATAAGCCGATTTAGTTATCGAGAGCCAAAATTTGCATATTCCAAAGTCATATACTTGTGACGCAATATTTTCCTGAGATAAAAGTGAATTGGTCTTTCGACTGATTGCAAAAATGTCTCATAACGTGCAGTTTTTCCAAACAGAAATTTTGCAAATCTATCGTTTGAAAGCTTGTGGAATGAAAGTGGTGGACATTGCAAGAAAAATTGGACATAGCAGGATTGGTATTTACCGAATTCTGTAAAATGACGATCCCGTTCAGTGACCAAAAAAACAACTAAATGGCAAGACAGAGATTTCGAGATAAGTTTTAACCCAGAAACTGTCTGTACTGTCAATTCCAAGAGAAGTGACCATTCCAATATCAAAATCCAAGGTGAATCGATGACTGCAGGCAAGTAAATTTCTTGATTATTGCAAAATGGGTTGTTCACCAAAATTTACAAAACGTCACAAAGATGCTTGTGTTCAGTGAGCCCGAAATCATGTGAATTGAGCAGATGAATGATTAAGTGTTCTGTTCAGTGGTGAAACAAGTTTAATTTAGATGTCCCCAATGGTTGGGCATATTACTGGCACGATATTCGCAAGGAACCATGAACTTTTTTCAGCAGAGAACAAGGAGGGAGGGGTTCACTCATGTTGTGAGGAGCATTTTCTTAGAATGGAACTACCGATATTGCTTCTTAAAAGGTTGTCATTGTTTCGAAGATTATCAGAAAACGCTTAAAGTACAGTTACTTCCATTTGGAAAGTCTAGACGGGGACAAATATAATTATCAGAAAGAAAAATTGCTCCATTCATGTGTCAAACTCTACAATGTAATGGTTTAGACAAAAACCTGTAACTTATGGACTAGCCCTCCTGACCTGAACAAAATGGAGAACCTCTGGCGAATATTAGCTAGAGATACATGCTAAAGAAGGTAAATTTGCTACAGTTCAAAATCTAAAGCTATAAATTGAATGAAGTTGGTTTTCCCTAAAACCAGAATGTCTTCAAACTCTTGTTTTGAGTATGCCTGATCGAGGATTTGAAGTGATTTGATAAAATGGCAAAGAAATGAGGACGTCAAAGAAAAAATAACGAGTTGTCTATAAACTTTTGGGACAGTAAAATTTAATTTTTATCAAAGTCTGTGATTGTGTTATATTATTTTTGTATATCATTATTGTCTTGATGTTATTTATTATTAAAAATGAGTTTGAAATTGTTACTTATCTATTTCAATTTTCAAAAAAAAAAAAGAAAGTCTAAACTTTTGGGACGCACTGTAATTGCACACACTGTATATATATTTTGCTTTGAAAACATTCACGATAAAAAACAAACAAACCTGGTCCAGTATGCTTCAAGATAAAGTTTTCATCTTCAAATTTGTTTCCATAGATGGACTTTCCTCCAGTACCGTCGTGGCGAGTGAAATCACCTGGAACAGTTAGGTTTTGGCAATTAATATTTTGAAAATGCAAATTCTGTTGGCAAGATGAAAGCCAACTAGATTGCCATCACTGAGTGTGTCTAAGAATACTCATTGCCAGCAACAATAAATTTCAGTAGTTACTTAAAACAATGTAAATCGTCAGTTACTGGTGACTGATGCAGCCTAAAAGCGATTGTAGATGTTAATCGGGACAGTAGAAATGCCACCCTGCATGAATTGGCAAAACTTACGCCTCCCCAACAGTAATGCAATATGTGTACCTACTGAAATTGCCTGTTGCGCATTCATATCTAAATGCAGACCAGGGACAGAAATCATGAATAGATGCTGATATAAAGTAAGTCATTGGTAGGTGGATTATAGGGGGCAGTTTTAAAGCGTGTAATTGCGATGCTTTTATTAAATTTAGGGAAATGTTTTTTTGTGTTTGTAATTTAACTATTGCTATATATACATGTAATAAGCTTCTAAACGTCCATTTCATGTTTAAAATTAAATATCACAGGAATGCAATAAAAATTTTGGCATGTGTAAGGCAAAAAAAAAAAATCGCTGTTTTGATAAACAAAAAATTTACACCTTTCAGGACATAATCCAAGTTCTTATGAATATTGAAAGAAAATTTTACTTTGTAGATGGTATTTATTTTTAATAATTTTCTCAGTCTCATTCCAGCAGAAGTCGGACAGTAGTATTTTATCAATATTTTGATATTGACTCTTAATATTTAAATGCAAAAAACTTCCAATTGTTAAAAATAGAAGTATGCAACAAATTAAAGAATTTTTTGCCATATCTAATTGTCTTATAAAACCTACAAATATCTTGCAGAAAAAAACAACTGAATTTATATATTGTCCAATTACTGCTAATTTGCACAAGTTGGCAAATATCAAAAATAAAATGTCTTATTTAATCCAGTACTGAGCAAGATTAAGGGCTCTGTCTACTTTAGATCATGGAAGAGGCAAAAAAAAAGCAGCTATTTTTATTAATTTTTTTGTAACGAATGCTGTTATGTTTATTGATATAAAACTTGTTAGGCTTAACTAAAACATTAGTAAGTTACAAAAAAAATATATAAAAAAATACTGATTTTAATCACTTTTTTTAGTATAGAAATGACAGGTAAACAGGAGACCTCAAAAAATAGGTAGGTGTGCTCTGTTGAAAAAATCTCTGAAACCACTAAACTGATCTCTATGCAATTTTAACTACATATTCTGTACACTTATCGCTATATCCCATACCAGAATTATAGCAATTTTTTTAATTTTTTTTTGGCAAAAAAACATGTTTTTTAATTTTTTTTGTCCGCCACTTTGTTATTTTTGCATTTAAATTAATATTAGAGGTACTAGATATAGCCACTGCTGCCAACTTGTATGGATTTTTACTATTTTTTACGAACAGCTAAAAGAATAGTACAGATTTTACGATACTTATCGTTTTTTTCCTTAAAACCGAATTTTTTAATATTTTTTCTAGTCACCAAAGAAACCGAAACGATTTTCCAAAGCTGCCGCGTCAGTCAAAATGTTAACACTCCAAGGTTGCGCGTATGTACAGCAATAAAGCGCGTAAGCGGGGATGCATGTTTTGATCTGTATTGCTGACACGATTTATCAAAACAAACCACTGTTTTGTTGTTTCGAACTTGACAGATTAATAAAGTAGGAAACTGAGAGTGCTTTAGTTTTTTTAAATTTATTATTCCTTCTTTTGGATTGGACTCCAACATTGCGCGTAAATAATAGCACTAAACCACGGCGCTGCACTGTTTTCAGTGGTGTTGCCGACGGGACCTGGCGAACCAAACAACTGTTTCGTTGTCTCGAACTTAAGAGATTAATAAAGTAGAAAACTGAAAATGCTTCAGTTTTTTTAATTTTTATTCTTCCTTCTTTTAGACCGGACTCCAACGTTGCGCATAAATAACATCACCAAATCGCGGCACCGGGATGCATTGTTTTCATTTGTTTTGGCGGCACCGAACGACTGTTTCGTTATCTCGGACTTCAGTGATTAAAGCACTTTCGGTTTTCAGCTTCTTTGTTGATTTTAAATATTTATTTAAAAATATCCAAGTTAAACAATCTTGGTATAAGACTCCAAAAAATATCAAGTTTTTTTTGGAGTCTTATACCAAGCATTTTACTTCAAATCATAATAAATTCAAGCAAAGGAACACATTTTGCATTCTGGTGGTTAAAATCAGTAATTTTTTGTTGTTATTCTTAACAAAAACATTCGCTAATTACAAGTTTTATATCAATAAACAAAACAGTATTCTTAATTTTTTTAAATAAAAATAGTGTTTTTTTTCATGCATCCAAAGAAGACAGAACCCTTAAACAGATATTGCAACAGTATTAAAAAAATCTCAATTTAACAAATTACTACCAACACTTTACTTTCACTTAATCACTTTATAAAAATTTAATCATTTTAACAAGGTCTTGTATTAATAAATTATTAAACATTCTTAAAAAAAAAAATTCAATTAAGGTAACGTTATGAAAACTTATAATTTGCTTTCAAAGAAATCAAAGCAAGCTTTTACATAAAAGAAAAGCACATAGTTTCAAATGGATTCTTTTTAAAAATAAATGACATACCGCCTTGGCACATAAAACCAGGGATGACTCTATGGAAGATGCTTTTATCATAGCCAAACCCTTTTTCACCAGTACACAATGCTCTGAAGTTTTCTAAAACAAAATTATAAATGATCAGTAATCATTAATTAATATAGTTATTGACAGTTCTTAGTGATATTTTAAAATGAATTCAACTTGATATAAAATGTTGTAAATATCCCCTTTTGGTTTTTTTCTAATTGTTAGTCACAGATAAGGACGAAAATGGTAGTATTTATAAAAGTTATAGAAAGCTTGAGATCTTCTTGCATGGTTGCCACTCAAAATGCAAAACAAAATTCTGACTTTTCCAGGCAAACGTTTTAAAATTCCAAGTTGAACTAGATTTCTAAAACAAGCTAATAATCGCATGATGGGAATATTAAATTGAATGGCACGAACCTTTCAAATCAATCAAAGTTTAATACAATTTTAAGCAAAGATTAAACAGAAAACACCGATTTTTTCTTTATTCAAGTAACAGTCATGACTCAACTATAACCAATGACTTTTCAAGATTGCTGATATCAGATTTATTATTTAATGATTTAAAAAGTACAGATTTAAATTTCTTAAATATATTTTTAGATTCAAACTTAGAATATCAAGCAGACAAAACTAAAAAATCCCAGAATTCCGGGGTACACCCAAGAATTTTTTTACGATTATGAATTTATTTTTTGATGTTGATCGATTCTTTAAATACAACCAAAATAGATAAATGTTTTACCAATTTAAAGGCTAAGACCTCAGTTTCTCATAAAGAGTTTATTAACAATTGCACATTGTTTTGTTTGCTAATCAGACATTGTGCTCTACCGAAGGTTGAGCTATACGATGCGCCGTTGACCACAGCACAGTTGCCAAGTGTGCATGGGCACCAAACCCATATAACACCGGCCTGTTGTTAAGATGAGGCAGTTTTGTTAAAGGTTGGTAGTGGATGTGTATCGCTAGCCTGTGTGGCATGTTATGCCAAGGATGATCCTTTGAGCAGACGACCGTCCCTGCACAGCAATGTTTAAATTAGTAGCGGCAGCACACGGGTGAGCTTGTTTCAGTTTTTCTTGCGTGTTCCCCTCCCTTCATTAGTTTCCGGGTTTGGTTTGGTGCTGTGATATATGTTTTAAAGCCAAATAAAGTACTAATTTGAACGTAACTCTATTGACTTTTTTTCATGTCTTGTCAAAAACGAGAACGTCACAACATGTTGTTAATAACCTCCCATCTAGTCTGACCAGATCAAGGAATCCGTCGACTTTGATGAAGTCCATGACCAAGAGGGGAGATGAATGAATCTCCTCCCAGACAGTTCAAGATGCGATACCTGATGTCGCTGGTATTTCGAGCAAAGAGGGTAGATCTCGTTGCCTTTGCATTTTAGGTGTCCACTGGCAAGTCGAGAGACATGTACTGGACTGCCTGACGCATAGAAGGAGGGATAGGGAGAGTCCCGGCTTTCTTCCTTTATACCAGTGGTGAGTGGGAGGCATTAGCCACTTCGTTTTGGTCCTTTTTCTGCGAAAAAGTTCTTGAAAAGTATTCTCTAAAGAGAAGGGGACGGGATGACTTGAGCCCTCCTTTGCAAGATTGTCGGCCAATTCATTTCCGAGAATATCGACATGCGAGGGAATCCATTAAAAATGCACATCATGCTGAGGGGAGATGATCGTTAATTTTTGTAAGACGGATAAACTTGTTTTATCCTCTATATAAGTTCTGTTTTAGAGATGTTGAATGGAGCTGCGGCTGTCAGTAAGAATTCAGATGTCTCCAAAGTTGCTTTCGCTCATGACGGTCTCTAGTCCCACATTGATTGCCAGAAGTTCGCTCCGGAAAACAGAGCAGAAGTCTGGGTTACGTTGTTTAATGGAGTATTTGTCCCTAGGGGTTCAGACATAGTATCACATAAGCAGAAACTTAGACGAAAACATCCATCAGACCAACCCAAATCCCAAGAGCAGTTATTAATACCAGGGATGAGTTTGGTAAAAAATCAAAAAGCTGAAAACAAAAATCCAAAAATTTTAGGCATAAAACACCTTTTAAGCTATACTTAAAAAAAAAATTGTTTTTCCATGTGCATTTATAAAACTGCACCATCTCTGTCCGTCCGTGAGCAAAAATTGTTTAAAATAGCGGCACTTAGACGTAGGGATACACTTTGTGCTGTCATCAGGCTAATATAGCTCCAAAGCAAAAAAAAAAAAAAATCCAGTGAAAGCGTTGAAAACCGGCAAAAACTTCAAAATTTCAACAAGTCAAACAACTTTAAGCAATTATAACACATTGACAAACAGGCCGAATTTAATTAAACCCAGTTTTCTAAATTTTTAAGCTACAAATATTAAAAATCTTAAAATCTAAATTTTTATTCATATCCTTAAATTTGTTCAGTAAAGTAAAAAGTAACAAACAATTGCAGTTAAAATAACAATTTTAAACATATTATTTAGAAAAATTACTATTGTGACTACTTTTCAGAATATTTTTATACGAAATGGTACAAAAAATTTGAGTAATTCTGCAGATTCAAATCAAAAGGCGAAATTTAACCTTAACCAGGCACTAATCACGAATAAGGCGGCTATCGCATTAACGGAAGTCTAGATGAATAGCTGTAATTAGGTGTTAAAAATTTCGGTAATAGCTGGTATTGTATTAGCGTAAACCTCGACGAAAATGACCATCACTTTAACAAAAGTATTGTAAGCAATACCGGCGAAAATCTAGGTATCGGCAAAAACGAACATCGCAACAACGCGCATATTGGCGATAGCGTCCACAATATCAGCACAAATCTCAGTAATATCGATCTTTTCTTGGTAATACTAGTGCAAATTTCGGTAACATCGGATGTTACTACAGAATGGCTTTCGACGAAAAATACTCTCACGCCAACAGAAATATCAAAGTTAGAGTCAAATATACCGGGGCAACACACAACAATAGCGCTATTGGATCGGCGTAACACTTGACGAAAATTACAATCACAACAACGTAAATCTCGCCGATAACACAATTCATCACGGTAATATCGACATTCTTTTGGTAACATCGGTGCAAATTTCAGATTTTACAACAAGGTAGCACTTCAGCGAAATGACCATCAAATAAACGTAAATATCAGTGTTAACGCCGAATATACCGGAACAATTCTCAGCAATAGCGTTGTTATATTGGCGTAATACTTTGCGAAAATGAAAACCACAGCAACTTAAATCCCACCGATAACGCACGTCATAGCTACACAAATCTCAGAAGTAGTGGACATTACATCAACGTAACGATTAGCGAAAACGAGCATCACATACCAACGTACGTTTACACGTACAACAAACGATAATTTCGTAGATGTCAGACTTGAAAGCAAGCACATTATTCGTATACGTTAATCGCGTGAATGAGTATGAAAAAAATTCCATTTTGAAAAGAGATAAAACGGCACCAAAGGATCAAATTTCGGCGCAGTTGTAAAAGTATAAAATGCAAGTTTAAGTGCCAACCTAACTAAAAAGATGCATTTTAGTAAATTTTTCTACTTGGAGCAGGAATGCCGTAGGGTTTCCGTTCTTCCCGATCGGGCGGAAGGGAAGCTGCTTCGCGATTCAGCCTTAGAAAAAAGGTTATTTTTCTGTGGGATAGAAAAATCGGGAAAAAAACAGATTTTTTTTTCAGAAATTAGAAAAGCGGAACTTTCTTTCAAAAAGCGGAATTATTTTTTTTCTAAAAAATTGAAAAAGCGGTATTCCGCCACATGGCGGAACAAACTCATCCCTGTAATACTTTAGAAAAAGCACCAGCAAACGTTGACAACTTGGTAATAGCTGCCATTACACTGCATAGATCTCAGTTTGAAATGTCTAACACACCAGCGTTAATTTTGGCGTTAGCGCCTTCAATAACAGCTATTACACCAGCATAACACAGCAAAATTAGCATCACACCAAAGTACATCTCGGCGGAGATTAAATATTCGCCTATCCGGCATGGGAAATATTAATGCACTTTTATTGATCGAAATTTTGGTATAAAAAAAGCAGGAATCTATTTCCCTCGTGAATGTCTGATTTGTGTTGCTGAACACCTATTCACTTGCTAAGATAAATGTAATTGGCTGGTAGAAGTAGCAAACTGTGTCTCCCTTTCTTCTTTTAGCCAATTTGTTTTTAACATTGAGTTACAAGAAAATTTCATACTTTCAAAATGCAAACGTTCTTAAAAAATTACTGAACTTCTTGAAAGATAGTTTGAACTTGAAAAATTCATGTCGCACTTCTTAATTTTCCCAGACTTTTTTTAATGCATTTTCATTTCTCCCGACAATTCTAAGTGTTCTGTTTTCCAGATGCTTGGCAACCATGTTCTCGTCAATAGCTTTCATAAGTAAAATCAAAGTAATTAAAAATAAGGTTATTAAACACGATATATTTCAACAGTACTTTTCTTAGCACCATAATGCCACAGTTACTTTCATTGAAAATGGTTCCAAGTAAGTTAGTGTACACTAACTTTTATTCAACTTAAAAATACATAGCATACACTTTGTAATTAAATTACATTTTAAGTTTAAATTAACATATTATAAGAATCACTAAAAAAGAAATTACTTTTTATACTATAAATATAGCTACAAAATAAAATTACCTGCTGTCTTGGGAACAACATCAGCCCTCAACTAAATAAAGAAAATCAAACTTAGTTTAAAAATATATCATATTGCAACTTACTGTTCCATACAAAATAATAGTTACAAATAAATTACACAATACTTAGAACACAAAAGACATGAAATTGAAATGATTTTGAAAATAAAATGAACCATTCTTGGCAATTAAAATTAGAAGTTAATTATTACTCTTGACTACAAGACTGTCAGTGAACTGTGACTTTACGGATGCTGCTCAAGTTGATGTATCACCTTTATGCAAAACTGCTGGGGCATTTATTTGTGATCGCCTGAATGTCTGTATTTAAGGGGGTCCAATACCGAATTTTTTTAAAAAATCCCAATTTTTTTTCTTCTGATTTTAAAAAATAGTTCATACATTCCTGAAGAGAATGATGTTTTTATCTTATTCCTCCGGTGATTTGAACGCCACAAAATTACCTGTTATTAAAACATCACTAATGGGCGTAACACCTTGAAGCGTCTGCTTAAAGTGCATTTTTCGAACACTAGTGTTTTTCACAGATGTTGCATATTCAATCGATATATCTCCAGAACCATTAATAATTGGCTATTCAAATTTTTGGAGCATTTAATTTATATAGTTTTAAATATTTTGTCGTCACAGAATTTTATTTTTTTAATTCTGTTTTAAAATATAACATTTAGAGTAAAAGATAACATAAAAAAAAAAGCAAAAATTTCAATATTTTAACTTTGAGAATTTTTTTTTAATGCACCTATAAAAATTCTGTGAAGACAAAATTTTCTTTATATAATTAAGTATTACAGAAAGCTTTCACTTTGAAAAAAAAATTATTTTTTCTTGACTTATATCAAAATACGCAAACATCAATTATGGATTTTTCTTGGTTTTTAATTTTTTTTTAAATAACTAAACACAATATTTAAAAAACATTTTCTCAAAGATATATAAATAGTATCTCATACATAAAATAAATTTTTGACATAAAAATGTACATAAATAAAGTTTTTTTTATTTTCGGTACCGGACCCCCTTAAAGAGGCAAGTTGGAAGATGTTAATTCATTTTTTACAATTGTTTGAATAAATTTGTTATGTCTTTGTAAATTAGCTTTTACTAACTTTACCAACAAGCTCTGCACTCCCACAAACCATCGGGACACTACTATTCAAGATTAAATGATTCAAGAAAAATGTGTAGCTAGTTTGAGTAAATGACTGAACATTTTAAATCAAAGAGAATGCACAGATCAGTCTACACATGATTTTTTAGTGACACTACCTGTCTGTACAGACTTTTTTCTTTCATCATTTTTTTTTTATTTACTACCAGGTTGGCATGGTTTAAACCAAATGTTTTTTTCTTCAAAAAATCATTTTTTTTAATAAATATTTTAAAATTGTATTTGTACATATTTATAATTAGATTTTTCAAATTATTTGATGTTGTAAATCAAGGCCTATCCTAAGGAAAATTTACGACTGCCCCTATGATCTAAACATCCCCACCTCCGAAATTCCAGTAAAAATGCTTTAATGGCGTGAAAAGTTGAAAAACAGCTTTTAACGCAGTTCTTTTTCTTTCAGCATACCTCATCAACGATTGTTTTTCTTCCACCCCCGGTTTTACTTACAAGAAAGGATAATATAAAAATTATCGAAAAGTATAACACCAAATCATCATTTTGGCAGTTTTTTTTTTTTAAAGACCCACACAAGAATTATCGCAAAAGATAACGCCAAATTGGCCACTTTTGCTAAATGAAGGATGAAAATATAAAAACGGTAAATGACACAAATCCACGTTAGTATTATAATGTAATTGAAAGTTGTGCGATGTTCCACACCCCTAGTTTTTCTCTATTTTATTTGGTTTTGTGTTTTTAACGACTGCCCAAATAAGCCACGACTACCCGTTAGAATAGGCCCTGTTGTAAATAACTTCTACTTTTAACCATAAGTTTTCCATTCCAAATATATCTTTTCAAAAGGAATTTAATGAAAATGTAACAGTTTTAGAATGATGACGAATACAAGAAAATGATATAAAAAAGTTTTAATTTGGGTGTATTGAAGGAAGTTTAAATAATTTTTATTGCAAAAACTACAGCGAATCTTGAGAGAATATTTCCTTACTTTGTGGAATAGTTGCATCTTCTAATTGTTGCATAATAGGCAAGTTTTAGCAAAACTTGTTTTTTATTCAAAATGTTAAATCCAAAATTTGTTTTGAACGGAATAAAGAAATAAGAATTTAGTTTTTTCCCTATCTTTTAAATAAATAATTCATTAAATGAAATTACTACATTCTTGGTACTGTAACATGATTGAGAGATGTTAGTGTAAATGAAAAATTATACGAATACTATAGATAAAGTTCTAATCTATTTTTAAATAAATCTTGCATTTAAAGAATATTAAAAAATAAGTTTTTATATTAATGTTTTACAATTATTCAAAATTATCAATTAAACAAAATTTATAGTCTGCATTTTAAATTTGTTTCTAGAATAAATGGTTTGTGTTTTAACAACTTATTTATAAATGTTAAAAATAAAATTTTGAATAATTTATCACCATTACCAATGAATCCAAGAGCAATTCCATTCTTTCCATGTATTATACTGTATACATTGAATTTAAAAAATAGTATCTCTCAATAAAATATTAAAATTACGATTTGAATGTCCACAGAAGTAGCAATAATTGCTTATTTACCTAGTTCAAATTATTTTCAGAAGGAATATTAATAGTTACTTGAACATTATTCTAGTTAATGTCAAATAATATTTATAATAATGTATCTGTAAGTAATTAGAAAGGATTTAAAAAAGTACACCCCAGTTTGAACCAAAAAACCCGGTTTATTTGGTTTTTTTCCAACCCTGTTTACTACCCATTACTAGAACAACACAACCCTTCAATGTTTTTATCATTAGTTTAGGTGTAGATCAATCTGACGTACGGCAAGGCATAGCTTTAGTTTCTGCTACAGGGAGAAATCACTATAGACAATCTATATATTATCTAATGGTTTCTGCCAATGTCATAATTGGATCTTAGTTATTAAGGTGTACCAAGGTTGTTTTCAAGTGTTTAATGAGTAATTTTTTCTTTCTTTTCATGCAGCTGAAATACTGCATTTTGTGGAGAACGACCCATATACCAGACAAAAATATGTCACATATTAAATAGTCCACTTATTACTTCTCAGTCTTCATTAATTTATCATTATGATACAATTCAGGAAGTACAAAAATTCATATTAAGGTCACAAGTATAAGTGTTTACAGGGTTAACTCCTTTTCAGAAAAAAATAATCCCTCTACGTTTTCCAGAGCAGTGTTTGCTATCCGAGTACAGAAATTCTTCCACTAACTCGAAAAAAGTCTTCTCTTTACGAATAACTTTCTGCAAGTCTAATAATTCAAATAATTCTGCAATTTCAATTCCTTGATTTAGGGTTAAACAAGTAGCACAGAAGAGTATGACTTTTTTACAGGTTATAGAGGGGATTCTTCTTTTTCCCCTGAGATTTTAAGGCTGATTTATTTCCCTGCAGCATATGAATCCTGGTTTAAGTGATTACAAACTTATTTTTACTGATTACACATTCACAAATTAATTCTCATGAATCATAACCAATTATGAACCTACCAGTAATTGACCAGTTAGTGCAAGTTTCTACACATTTAATTTTTTTTCTTAAAAAATTATTAACGGAATGTTATGAAAATTTCCCAAAATATCAATTGATTAATGAAGCTCAATAATAAATTAACATGGTGTTCCAGTCCTTTTTACAATTTAAAATATCAGAATTTCTTACCAAAAGCAATTTTGCCAGTAATTGACCACAGCCATGCTAGTAATTGACCACTTCCATTTCCAGAATAAAACCAAAAGTTAATTGTTAAATTCTGTTATAAAATGCTCTAATATTCATAAATTAACTATTAAATGAACTAAAAAAAGAAAGTAAAAATAAATATAATCAATTTTAATCCATGAAAATACAGGAACATCAGTGTAAAATATAGTATGATGGTTTTATAAACTTTAGTTATCAAAGTTAGTTTTACTGGTAGGTAATTATGCGTATTTTATTCAAAAAATTAAAACAAGAAAATCAAAATAATATAGAAAAGATTAACTCATCCTATACTTTCAATTCTGAATAAATTTAGATGAAAAGAATCGAATGTAGAGGATATTATTTCTTGAATAGTTTCAAAATCATCCGTTTTTCTAATGGAAATCATTTTCTTGCATTAGCATTTATCCAATTACATAGAAGGATTTCTTCTGAGGGTGTAAGAATTGTTGAGGGCCCATTTTTCTAAATTCTGGGGTTTTCCCTTTTAGCTTATTAATCAACGTAAAATGAGGAATGTTGTATTTTCTGGCAGTTTCTCTTATTTTCCCAATATTTTCTCTTGAAAAAGCGTAGATTTCAAGACCTCTTCGGGGTACTTGAGAAAGGATTTCTTCCCTTCCATGAGTGTTTAATTTTAATGATTTCAGAATTCTTATAGCCTAGGTATATGCTTAAACCTATAAAAAAAACTTCCTTAATGATTTATTTAACTCAATTTCTTATCAATATTTAAGTTCATTTTTTCCTGTTGATATTAAAAAATATTACTAAATATATATCTTATTCATTTAAGGTGTGAAAAGTAATTTTGATATTTACAAGGGTGTTAGTGATCTGTAAATTTTCCTGCTTATCTTTGACCAATTCTTTTCTATCAACAGACCATTTGATCGGATTTTTTGAATTTTTCAAGAAATAAAACAATTTATAAAATTCTGACAGATATTTTATGTACCAGAGTGTTAGTTTAAATAAAAATTGTAAGTAATCTACATAATATTTGTGTAGGGTAAAGTGGAAGTATACTTAAAATTGACTTTTGACCATTTCTTGACTTTTTAAAAAAAAATTATGTTAAGAAAGTAAGCCTAGTATATTTAAAAATGATCTAATGTACACATGCAATAAGAAAATCCATCTTAGAGTTTAAAAATGACTTACTTTTGTATTCTAAAGTTGAAAAACTAATACTTAACACCATTATCGACACCATTTAACTACAATGGTCAATTACTGAAAAAATCAATTTTTCGGGACAAATAGTAAGTGAAGATTGCAATAAAAGCATAAACCTTTGTTATCACTTTGTTTTTTCCCAGAAAATATGCAAGTAAATAAAAATTTAGTAGTTGACCATTTTGGTCAATTACTAAAAATATAACACTTAGCCTGATCAGTAATTGACCATCTGTTTTTCATAATTTGTTTATTAGTTTAAAGAAAAACTACTTGTATATTAATATAAAACAAACATAAATGATCTACATACATTATTTGTATTAAACCATTTAGGAATTATTCATGTTGATGCTAAAAAATCAAAGAGAAGCTAAACCACCCTTCACTAAATAGTGTCAGTCACTCATATGAGACCCTGTGACATACCTTTGTGTTTGTTAATTTTTATCATCCAATTGGAAGCTTGTTTACCCCTATAACTTTTGGCATGGGCTTTCATTAGTTATTGGATATATTTTAACCAATAAAAATTAGAATACCATCACAACAATTCTTGTTTACTTCCTTTTTGTGTCATTTTGGTCAACTACTGGCATGTGGTCAATTACTGGCGTATCATAATACAAACTAAATTAAAAAAAAAAAAATCTTAATGAAAGTGACCCACGATTGGTTACATAGTGAATTTTCTTGTGCAAGAACTACACAAGGGCATATACTGCGTCAGAACATCGTTAGATCAGAATTTACGTTAAAGGGAGAAGGTCAGCTGTGAGGTTTTCCCAAAGGAAAATTGCCTCATTCACGCGTCGAAAATAGGATACAACCAGGAAAATATTCCACCAGGAAGCACTACATTTAGACTCGAGATTGTCACGATCGCTCTATTTACATAAAACACCTTCCCATAAGTATACTAGTCATTTAAGAAGCTATCAAGGTTCACGATTTTCGCTTGTCCGACGTAGACCGAGTATGATAAAGCATGTTAAGATGGTATTTCATTCATGTATTAAATTAAAATTCAGATACCCACAATTCCAGAAGTTCCATCAGTCAAACGATTAAATATAACACAAAGAAAGTGCGTAGTAACAGACGATGCGCCACCCACAAGACATGCTATGAGCAGAAAGGCAAGAACTACGTTTGGTAGAAAAATTTCAAGGATCGTTTAGGCTTATATAAGCGTGGCCTATCGAGGGAAAAATAGCTAACAAAGTTAATAGTAGCAGGCCTTTGTTTTTTAATAGAAAAGAGTTCACAGGCTGTGTGCTAAAGAAATTAAGATACATTAGCAAATGGGAGTTTCCAAGACATTTTAAATATCCGAAATCTAGGATATAATTTTTATAAATCTTACTTCCATAACAATCCTGCCCAGGGGTTGGTTGTCAGCCGTCATATCGAAGAAAACTGATGGTCTTGCCATGACTTCTTTTGAATATTTTCTACAGCTAAAATTACTAAGAGATTGATTTGACAAGTTTACTGTATGCCGGCAACTTGAGAAAATGGCGTTAAAGGAACGCGGTAAAAGTTTAGGCAACACGTGAACCTGGGCCATGATGGAAAATGCTGCCAGATTCAAATTGGAAATCTTAATCTCTTTGACATTGGATTTTTTTCAAGGAGGTTTCTTACAAAATCGATGCTTAAATAAAATTAAAATATCCTTATTAAATATCAAATCCTTCATCATAAAGGGATTTTAAAATCACTATTTAAACAATGAAATGAGTTAAATCTCCGTTTATATGTTTGAAAGTTAAAATAAGGGATTTTGTACTTTTTACTTCAGGACGAGTCGGAATGAAAGGCGGAATCAGAGGTGTTCGGTGACATTCCGACTTCTTGAGAATGCTCTCAAAATCCCGTTTGACGGGTTATTCGATTATTCGGAATGTTACTCGTCTAGTAGAGTATGGGCCTGATTCTGACCTCAAGGTGAGTACAGCAGAAAAGTCGAGTAGCCCGTTCGCGGGATAGAGCCTATTTCCCGTCCTGTAGAAGAAGGGTGATTCTGATCTCTCCTTTTCTCGATATCGAAGAATTGACTACTCTACCATGACTCTACTCTTTAAAAAGATGCATAGTTGAATGCTCAGAGAGTTCAGTCGGTTTAATGCTCTAAGTGATAGCGCAGAAGGTTTTTCAAAAATGTTTATTTTTTGCGGATTTGGAAAGCGCGTGTTCATGTTTATAAACATTAGTTCATCTTGTTCTTATTTTCTACCGATGTGATGTGTCAGTTTGTATTGAAACTTGATGTATAATATGTAACGATTGATAAAAAAAAAACTTTTTATTTCAAAAATTAATTTTGCAAAGCGATCTTTTAATTTTTTGAAACACTGAGACGTTTTACAACACAATTTTATGCTTCAATTTTAATAACTTTTTTTTCTTTTCTCAGAATCGTTAAGCATGTTTTATTCATTACAATATACGACTTTTTACTTTTCGTAATGTTTTTATACATTTACACTTAAAGATCTTACACAGTCTTAAAAATCAGAATGAATCAATCCAAAAGTTCTCATACTGATACAAGTAGTTCTAATTTTACTGGATATTGAAGATTTAGTATTCCTTATATATAAAAAAAAGGTATTACATTAAAAATTTGTTCATCCAGTTTCATAAAAAAAATCCCTTAAGAATTTTTATAATATAGAAATATTTTCTTTCAAATACATACAAATTACAACATTTTAAGAAATAATAAAAAAAACAACACCACTGTTTTATGATTCTAACTAAAACTATATGGGTAAAAGATTACTTATGACAAGAAACTCCCATTCAGAATACAAAGGCATGACTGTTTTTTCTTGACAAATCATCAGGAAAGATTTCACTCCTTTACATTTAAATTATTTTTGCTGTAATGATGTTCCGACACAAGATTGCTCATATACTTTCTGTAAAAGAAAATATCCAATCTTAACTTTAATCATAAAAAATTGAGTCAGTAAGCTGGCATAGCACCTGCATTTAAAAACCATCAAAGCCTCAATGTCATGTTGCGAAAGTGGAAAAAGTGCTAGCTCGAGTGTCAGTGCAATCGAAACCTAGTTCAAAATTGTGAGCATGATTATAGATGTTACAATGTTATAGAGCAGCATGGATGTTGTGTAACCGTTGCACCTGAAAACTACAAACAATATCTCGCTCATTGAATGCCTTTCAAGAGGCATTGCTAGACATTTGAGATTAACAAACTGTTATTAATTAACAAATAGAGTACTGACTAACAAATAATAGATTAAACTGACTAACAAATTGAGGTAAATTAACAAACAGTGATAGATCATTTGTCACAATCGCTATCGTGTCTTTTATTTTATTTAATAGATGTAAAAGTGCCACAATTCTTGAAATTAAATCTATGTCTCGTTATATGGTTTGTTCTCTGTGCCATTAGTTAAGCTAACATTCAATAGAATTCTGCTATTATTAACTTTTTTTAAACATTGCTGATCAAAAGTTATTTAAAAACAATATGTTATTCCTGTACAACAACAATTAGTTTGAAAGCAGAAGTACCAAGGTAAAATCTCGCATGTACATAAACATTATAAATTAATAATAAAGTATATATATATATATATATATATATATATATATATATATATATATATATATATATATATATATATATATATGCTTTATAAATTAATATTCCAAAGAGTGAGGGGAACTAAGCCCTATTTTTAACCATTAATCACCCCAGACCAGCTATTGCATTTAAAATCCAACCAACTAATACCATTACACAAAATTATATTTCAAGTAAAATTTTCATGCTACACAAACTACTGTTAACCAAAACTGCTCGGCATCCACCATTTTCCCCATGTGGTTGTACTTTAATAATACATTAGTTTTATTATTGAGAGTAATAGCTCTCTGTAATGTATACTTTGAAACATGATTTTTATAGAGAATTACTGTAAAAAAAAACATAAACATCAAACAATATAAACAGAAAAACAATCTTAGTATGTACAAGATAAAATAACACATACATGAGTAATTAGAATGAAAGTAGATTTGCAAAGATAAACATGTGATCATCAAAACTTACCGACATCCAAGGCTGAACTTGTAGAAGGCAGGTTGCGAAAAGTCGAATTGAGACTTGTTGTACTTTTGTATAAACTGCTAAACCAAAGGGTGAATTATCTTGCTAAACCAAAGGGTGAATTATCTTAACCTTTACGCATGTTTCAACCAACCCCTTACTCGGGGTTGGTTGAAACAGTAGCTGGGCAGGTTGAAACACACACTGGGACAGATTAAAACACATTTATTTAGCTACTGCAAACATAATTACTTGATTACTATAAATCTAATTAGTTGATTACTATAAACAATTATTTGACTGTTGTAAATGTAATTATTTGACTAACATAAACATAATTATCTGGCTATAATTAAAATGAATAATGCTGTGCTGATTAGCTTTATTACAAAAATTGTGTTATTAAACTAGTAATATCGTATATATTTACAGTCTTGTTTAGATTGACTTTTATCCAACTGTCTCATACGATATTAATACACTTTTTTAGAGGCACAAAGGCACCACGATGGCGAGGATGAAGTTTGTGTGAGCAATGTGGTGGCAAGCTCAAGAGAACAGTATCGTTTTCTCTACACAAATCTATGATATTGATAGAAAGATGGGACTCATGATTATCAAGAATCACTAAAACAAGCTTCTCTAGTGTATACGGAGGGATTGAAATGAAATGTTTCAAAAGACAATAAAGTCGATGTCCTTCATCTAACCTGAACGATTGGCTAACCCTACACATTTTGGTGCCCTACTTAAAATAAAATGATCTCGAAACATATCCCTAAGAAACATGAATATATCGATGGTATTGTATTTCCTGTCGCGGAAATAGCTAAGTGACTGTCACTAAAGTCCCACGCTCGGCTGAGGTAATAGATCCCAATTGCTTGTGATAAACCCTCTTTTAGAAATAATTCTTTTTGAGTGGTGGATTAGTTATTTCTGTCTCGTCTATGTTGTTTATGTCAGCTGTTGAAAATTATGTTTTCTAAGACACGAGAATTTTTGAAAAACAATTTGGCATCGTTCTGATTAAAGCTGGTAGCTCCAGCTAAACAGCTAAAAAAACAGCTAAACAAACTCCATCAGCTTCAGAAACAGTTAATGATGAAGGGAGAAGTACATTGTTTCTTAAATCAAGAACTTTAACCATTCTATACCATATAAAATGACTTTCCTCTGGTACGTATAATGTAGGTTCAACGTTTTTTTATGCCCTCTATGAAATAAATCTCCTTATGAATAAAATTTGACGTTTAACACGTTGACTGTCACGCGCGTTTCACAGTAAAATCTCCTTCAGGCCACGAGTACCGCTGTACAAAGCGTATTCTGCTGAGTACCATCACCGATATTTAATAATGCAAATCGCTGGTGGTCGCAAGAATAATTTCTCACTCCGTTTGTTTCCATGGTATCATGTCTGTTTATTTGTGTTCATTACTTCGCATCTGTTTCTCATTTCGCCACTTTACACAATCAGTTTGAATCTCTGCCGAGTAAAGAGGATATAACTTAAAATCTTTACCCTAATTCATTGAAATGTCAAAAAGAAAAATATAAAACTTATTTCCTAGTGAGTCAAATGGCAGTGAACGAAAAAGTTTTTACGAGAATTACAATAATTTTCTTAATGAACCATTTTCGTATTACTTTTATAACAATTCAATAGTTTTGTTACTTCCTGTGAAATATCTTTTCAAATACATACGAATATCCTTCGCAAAATAGTCAAAGCGGCGGTCAAAGTGTTAAATGCCTGCCCCTGTTTTAACCAGTCAGTGTTTTTCCTACTTGTTAACATTAAACAATTGAATACTGCAGAAATTATTTTGAAATTTTGTTGTTCTTCTGATTGTGACCAAAATTTGAACCAGGCATACAGCCAAAACTGTTTGGGGAATTTCGTACATTTTTTTTTTTTGTACATCTCAGCTTGATTAGAGAAAGCGCCTTTTGCATGATTTGATGCGTAGGAGAGTCTATAACTCCCCGGGAATGGTCCCGATAGTTGGGAATTTTAGTCAAGCCTACAGCTTATGCGCTTTGATATATTTTGCCCATTTTTTTTATCTTTTAATCATATTTTTCTCATCTTGACGAGCCGACCAAACGGCATAGTGGTTAGCGTGCTAGCTTCTAGACCACGAGGTTGCGGGTTCGAGTTCCGTGTTAGGCATGGGTGTTTGCAAATGTATGTTGGCTTGTCTAATGACGAATGTTTCGGCGCATTATAGCCCTCGTGTTGCTGACGGCGCCAGATAATCTGAAAACAACCAACTCATCTTAATGAGAAGAAGTACTTTTGCATATTTTATCACTTACAAGAGTCTGTATCCCCAAGAAAAAATGCCAGAAGTTGGGAATTTTATTCAGGGTGATGACTGATTAAAAATGGCCAACAGATTTTAGATATTCAATTTTGCTCAAAAATAAAAAAAAGTGTAACTGACGGACTTTTTTCTTACTTTTTTTTTTTTTTTTAAATTTTCACTTTATAGTGCCCACTTATTTCAAACGGATAAATAATTAAAGCATGTTTCAATCTTTTTGGGACACATGGTTCTTATGACTTCAACCGAGAAGCATTGCGTAGATACTTATAAACCGGAAGAGACTTTACAAGACTTCCGTTGTGGCTTGATCTCCGTGTTTCTATATACAGGGTGTTCAAAAACCACCGCACTTCATATATATTTTCATACTTATGAGCAAAAATGAATAATATTTGTAATTTGAACTAGGGTACGCAAATCAATATTTATCGAGATATTCGCAATCAAAATTTAATCAGTTTCAACCTATTAAATCCTTTCAATTTATTTCTGGAAATCTCTTTATTCGTCCGTTTATCTTTGGAGGTTACCAGAATTTAAATCGTTCGATGATTGGGAAAAAATATTTAAGTGGGCGTGGTGGACCAAATAGCAAGAAAGATTAAAGTTTTAAGTTTACATTTTTTCATTTTATCACCTTTTGGGTAACAGTTGATTTGAAAATATTTACAATTTTTAATGCTTGAATTTGAAGTGAGCATATGATTTGGAAACCCGAACTTTTCATAAGAAATAATTTATATTTGGAAATTTGAGTTGCAATAAATAGCAGATAATTTTGAATTTTTATGTTATCGTTTAATTAATAATCTTCGTTTGTACTATAAGAAACATTTTTTTTTTATAAAATAAGAAACAATTATCATAAATACATGTAGAATCTTATCTTACTATAATTAAATAAGTTGTTAAAAGGCAGAAAGTTTAGACAACATAGAATAGGTCCCATGATCGAACCTCGCCGACGCTCTTCAGTCTTTCTTTAAAATGAGTATACACGGCAGTTATCATGACAGATAGTGTTGTGTTAATTGTTTGGCTATATTAGGGAGTTATCTCAATTTGTAACACTACAGACTGAAAAAAACTAGGACAGTTTCCATTGAGAGACCTCCCGGAAGGCACCACCCACACAGGTATCGATTTAATGACATTCTGGTGCAGTATTGCCTCCATATAGCTATTACGCCATAAAATCTCTAGCCAATGCTGAAAGAAAATACCGGTAGGAGGCACTGCAGTCGTTTCTGAATGTACTTAATTGTATAAATTGTATTTGATTTTTTTTAGCAAAAGGGCTAGACTTCATTAAGACAGTGTAACATTGAACAACTCAGAGAAATCAAAATTTAACGAAAATGCCTTCCAGGAGGTCTTTCAAGGGGGGAAGTTACACGCATTTTTGTCTTGAATGTGAAGAAATATGAAAAACTTCCATCAAGCGTCAAATTAATCAGAACGAAATCATAACAAAATTTAGATAATAAAATAAAATACTAACTTCAATTTGTTACTGTTAGAGTGCGCTATATTCGCTTCGAGAAAGTATTGAACTGAATTCGTTGTATGTGATTTTTTTAGCAACAGCTACAAGAGGACTATACTGTATTGAATGATCAAACATGGCCAGTTCATTTTTGGATTATCCATATTATATGGTGGAACACCTTCCGGAAGGTCTTTCAAGCGGAAACTGGAACATATTATCGTCTTGAATGGAAGGAAATATGGAAAACTTCCATCAAGTAGCACATTAAATTCCAACGCGATCGTAATAAAATTCAGATATATAACCAAATAAACCAACAAGTTAAATTTACTACTGTTAGGGGTCGATATGGAAAAGTATTGGTTGCTTTTATGTTATGTTTTAACAACCAGCTACAAAACAAGAAAACTATACTGCGTGAAAACATCGTAAAACATGGGCATTTCATTTTTAGGTTATCCATATGTAATAAGGACTGCCTTTTGGGAGATCTTTTAAATGGAAACTGAAAAGTATTTTTTTTTTCAATTTTTTTTTTAATTTGTGAATTTCAATGGTCTTGTTTTGGTTATTGAGTTTTTCGACGGGAATGTTCTTTATTTCCTTCCATTCGAGATGAAAATGCTTTTCAGTTTCTCCTTGAAAGACCTCCTGGAAGGTGTTCCCCTTATCTCTTGGACTACGCTCATTTGTCTATATCTTGCTGTAACTATATCCTGACTATATCTTATGTGAAGGATATAACTATATCCTTCAAATTACAAATATTATTCCTTTTTGCGCATAATTTAATTATGAAAATATATATGAAGTGCGGTGGTTTTTGAACACTGTATATATATATATATATATATATATATATATATATATATATATATATATATATATATATATATATATATATAAGGGAATAAAAATACTAGTAATTTCATGGATATTTAATACATTTGTTACTAAACAAACTAATTTACTTTTAAATCTAAAATCTTTGAACATATACACTGCTTGAAAAAAGTAGGACACATGATATTTTTTTATAAATAAAAAACACTGATTTTTTCCATAACAATTTAATGAGTAACACTTTAAATTACTAATTACAAACAGATAACTGTATCTGAAAATTGAAACAAAAAAAATACAGGTCAAGTACAGCAATAAATCAGTTTTGACTTCATCATACTCTGTGAAAAAAAGTAGGACACTTCTAAATAATGCAAATAAAAGTCTTAATAATAGAGAATTCTTCCACCATTGGCTTTGATTACTTCAAAAATTCGATTTGGCATCGAATCATATAAAGTTTGAATTTCTGTTTGGCAGAAATTGTCCCATACATAATTCAAAGTTCTCCGAAGCTCAACTATAGATTCAAACTGCTTGCCTTCCGCGTAAACGCGACGAACAATCATTGCCCATATGTTCTCTACAATGTTGAAGTCCGAGCTTTTAGCAGGCCATGGCAAAACCCGAACATTATTTGCTGCAAACCAATTTTTAACCCCATTAGCTGTGTGAATTGATGCTCCATCCTGTTGAAAAATCCAGTCATTTCCGCCTAGCTCAACGCCTTAGGGAAGGAGATCTGAATTCAAGACTTGGATGTAATCTGTGTGTTTCTGCCTGCCACTCAGGAACACTAGGCTTGTTCTTCCCCCGTACCCGACTGCCAACCAAACCATTAAACTCCCTCCTCCCATCTGTCGGGTAGAATAAGTCTTTTCTTCAGTACCGAGACAGTGCCAATAGTATTTGTAGCCATCTGGACCGTCTAAATTAAATCTTTTCTCATCAGAAAATATAACGGAGGTCCATTCTGACGTCCAGGACATGTGGTTTTTAGCCTAGTGCAGTCGGTGTTCAATGTGCCTTTCATTCCATTTGGGATGGTGCTTCCTTTTTCGGAATACAAAATTTTCGGACCTTTTTATGTAGTTGTAGACAGTTCTTCTTGAAACGTGTGTGATGCCTGCATTATTTTGAGCTTTGACAATACTTCGATCCGTTTTTTTTAGTTCCCGAATGATTTTTCTTTGATCGCGTTGCGTCAGTTTTTTAGGTCTGCCAGTCTTCTTTTTGGTTCCCTGACTACTAGGATTTCTTATATAGTTTGAAACAGTATTTGGACTAATATGTAGCTGGCGTGCAATCTCTCTCACACCTTTGCCATCGTTTTTGTAGGCATAAATTTGACCTTTTTCAAACTCACTTAAAGGTTTTTCCTCTAGGCATTCTAAAAATATGAAAACGACAGATTTTCAATAAAATAGTATGTTTTTCTTAACAAAAACAGTTAAAAAGAATGAAACACCTACCTTTGAGGTTTACAATATTCCAAAACAAATTATTTTATCACGTGTCCTTCTACTTTTTCCACACACCAAAAATCGATAAGTACTGTTTTCCTTAATTTTTACTAGTGGTAGATAAAATTTACTCGTTTATAAAAAAGAAAAAATAGCCAAACTACATAAAAAAAGAAATTTAGATCAGGAGGATCGAAATACAAAGCATAAATTACAAAATATGACTGTCCTACTTTTTTCCCGCAGTGTAAAACTTAAATTTCTTAAAATTTTCACAGTAATATGCTGTCATAATAAAAGTAATAGCATAAATATGTAACCTTAAATTTGTTTAATAAGTTATACACAATGTATATACATAGTTGGCGAATAATACTGCCATCATAAGTGAAAAAGCCCAGAATCTAAATTGCCTTAAATGCATATTTTGACACTCTAAGAAAAGGAGATCAACAGGTAAAAAATGCAGCTTATGGGCTTTTGTCTAATATAGTAAAAATAAATGTAAATTGAAATAATTAAGAGGTAAATCAGATAAAATTATGATTGCTGGATATCAGCATAAAGTTGCTAATGTGTGGTATATGTATTAAAGCCATGAAAAATAAATGAAATAAAAATTTCTATTGACAAATTAATAAGAGTTAAAATATTCATATTTAGAAACTTGGATTTAGAGCCTTTTAAAGTAATACAAAATGATAAAAATGAAATTAAGTTTTAATTAAATTCGATTGCAAATTAATCAGTCCACAGACAACAATTACCACTGGGTCAAATATTTGAACATGACTGTGGTATATAGATGCGGGCAAACATATGTGAAAATTTCTTATTCGGTGGAGCTCGACGGAATGCTTGCCTACCAAACGGTATAGTAGTTAGCGTGCTAGCTTCTAAACCGCGAGGTTGCGGGTTCAAGTCCCGTGTTTGGCATGGGTGTTTGTAAATGTATGTTGGCTTGCCTAATGACGAATGTTTCGGCGCATTATAGCCCTCTTGTCGCTGACTGCGCCAGATAATCTGAAAACAACCAACCAACCTTATTCGGTGGATTAACCTTTCCACATGTGTCCTTAAGGCTGCAATTTGCCTGGAAGATTTTACTTCATCGGCACTCATGTGTTGATCGGCGGAAACAGTGGGAGGTTTTACAAGTTTACAACTCCTTACCTCTATTAAGTGGGATACATTTTTAAATCCTCGAGCAGCCATGACTTCCAAGTTGGGAAAAAATTGGTCTAAATAGTCCGAATCTCCCAAAATTTGCAGTGTCCGTCGTGCGTCCTCCATATCCCTTGGATACAAAACTCACAGTTTCATTTGGATTACAGGATACTAAATATTTAAACGTGTTTGCCTTTTTAACACGCTTTTATCAGTTTCACCTGTATGCTTGTAACCGACTCTTTTGGGCTCGATTTTGCCCTACTTAGAGCGATCAGATTTGATTCAAACTTTGCACACTTGTCAAAGACCGATGACAATACAATAATTCAATAAGTTTGTCGCTTTATCACAAGGATTAGCTCGTGTTGCCCTTGCGCCGTTAAATTCCAACCAACCAACCTTCTCCGGAATCGAACCCTGGTGAGCCGTTACCCGTTACAATCCCAGTAATCACAGAACCTATCATCGACAATTGATATGGAAGACATTTGAAAGATTTGTCGTGGGAACGACGTTTATACAAAGTTTATACAAAAAAGCGTGGGGTGCTCGATGTCAATTGTTGTAAATATTTAATGACAGATATTGGTAAAAGTAGAGCCATTATGAAAATATCTTAAAAAGCACCCCACGCTTTTTTACGATAAAATAAACATTTCTTGATAATCACTATTTTTATTTCAAACTTATTTAAAATTATTTTCTACTTTTTAGTTCACTTTTCTATTAAAGCGTGTTTTTTAGTTTTTTTTTTTAAAACTATTAATTATTGTAATCGGACCAAGTCAGGCTTTGGTGCTGAGAGTCCGAGGGTTTTTCAATTTGAACCTTAAAGCAATCTATAATGCTTTGAGTTCGGCCATAACGTGCCCGGAATGCAATAGGTAAACAACGTTGAATGGTTTCGACATTGGGCCAGATAAAGAAATTTTGAAGCACGGATGCAAGGCGATATAAAGTGGTATGGAATATTCTTGCAATGTTGCTTATAGACATACCAAACAACATTGCAAGACATATTGATAATCAGAGTCTTCGTCATTACTACACGAAAACTCTGAATCGTCCAATTCACTTGGGTTAATGGTGGAAATTGCTTTCCTCCCTGTTTTAGGCAAACTTCCGGATGCTGCATCCCTTGTGGCCACAACTGTTTAGCACCCTACCTCCTTAGTTGACATCTGTGGCGTGTTTGTAAACTTTGACCGGAAAGGGATTTTTAAACTCGCCTGTGTTGTTTTATCATAAACTTTATTAATTTCCACGTTTGGAATGGTCACATCAACTAAAGAGGTAGAGGGTTGGACAGCTGAAGAGGTAGAGGGTTGATCGTGGCTCTGAAGTAACTCCCTAACTGTATTTAACCTCCGTCTTTTCGCTGCCCATGCAGTTGAGGCAGCAACTTTCTGGCTTTTTTGACAGGCAAATACATGAGGCAGGACTCCTTTTTTCACACGCAAGTTCCCTCCTTGAAGTTTCTACCTCATGTAGTTTTCAGTATCAGTTTCAATCTGGGAAAGAAAATTTTTCAATTATTAAATATTTTAATGCTGAATTTCACACTTAGTTTACTTTTAATTATTGTCGTGGATCTCGAAGTTAATAAGCAGAGAATTATTTTTATTTTGAGAGTGAGGTATCCTAAAGCATTTGATTTGGAATTTTTTAGTGTAAAAGCAACATGCAACAAGATTTCTACGAATCATATAATGATACGTAATGGTTTATCAAGCAAAACAAGACGCTCCAGAGCAATTTGTAATGCTTGGTCGGTTGGTTGTTTTCAAATTATCTGGCACCGTCAGCAACACGAGTGCTATAATGCGCCGAAACATTCGTCATTAGACAAGCCAACCTACATTTACAAACACCCATGCCTAACATGAGACTCGAACTCGCAACCTCGCGGTCTAGAAGCTAGCACGCTAACCACTATACCGTTTGGTCAATTTGTAATGCACTGTAGAACAATATATTGTGATTTCAGCACACTGGGTCTATCCCTATTTTATATTGTAACAGAAATTTCAAAAGGTATTAGTGAAAAATACACTGAACTACCAAAGCACAATGCAAGCCTAAAATATTGAATCACTCTCCTGGAAATAAGATTCTCATAGTATGAGCTTTCTAACAAACCGTATCAAACGACAAAAATTGTTCCATAGTAAAGATAGTAATAAAATTCATGCTTGTTTACATGAAAATGTAAACATTGATTGAAACTAATAATAAACAACCAGAAGATTGAACATTCGTGTGGTATGAAAATTCGAACTCAATGAAAATAAAAGCTATTATACAGGTACAGTACCCAAAAAAAAAACTAAAAAAAAAACCGAACGATGGCTATATCTTCGGTTCTAATTATCGTAGAATCTTACGGTTTGCACCAAAATGTTTTGCTTACGATTTTCTATATATCTGATGCAATTTTTTTAAGGGACCGTTTACTAAGTAAAAGTAACGCTATCTTAGAAAATTTCAATACGAACCCTTATTTTTTATCATTTCATTCGATTCAGAATACATCATTTACTCAATATACCAAATTTCAATGCATTATGTTGAAAAACACGTCACTTATGAGCGAAAATGTTTCGACCATTTTTTGACCGATCTTCAGGGAGAATTTCCATAAAACGAAAGGTATTTTTAAGGTTCTACTTCACAGCGGGAGAAATCGAACGGTCAGTGCGGCGTTTCACGATGTTAAAAAATACAAATATTAATCTAAAATTGCATAGAAACTACTTGGATTTATAGTGTCATGTTTAAGATTAATATAAATTAACAGGTCAACGCAAAAGTAACATAATTTATTTACAACATTAAAGATGTGCATTCTTCACATGAAATAAATAAAATATCAAAAACTGTAATTGCAGAAGTATAAAATTGGCCGACCAAACGGTATAGTGGTTAGCGTGCTAGCTTCTAGACCGCGAGGTTGCGGGTTCGAGTCCCGTGTTGGCATGTTTGTTTGTAAATGTATGTTGGCTTGTCTAATGACGAATGTTTCGGCGCATTATAGCTCTCGTGTTGCTGACGGCGCCAGATAATCTGAATACAACCAACCCGTAGAAATGCGATACAAAGGTATGAAATTGAAAAACGAGCGCGTTTAATACAGAGCTCTCTGTCCTTGAGCATCACCCAACAAATTGTATTGAGTAAATACCATCACCATTTTTTTTCCTTCATTTTTTTCTCTTTTTTTCTTTCTTTTTTTGCCTTTGTAAAAATTGTTACCAAACACGGTAAATAACACTATACCAAATTTTAAGGCGTCTTCTCACTTTAGGCACCTCGAAAATAGGCTATTTTCGCGATTTTTTTTCGAGGATTTTTGCAAACAATTATGGGATAAAATGGATCCTATATAATAAACACATCTTTCAAGTACAAGAAATTTTTATTTTTTTATTTTTTTGAACAATTATTATAATAAAACAGTAGCATCGAAAAACCCGTGTAGAAATGTAATGTTCGTGGCTTGTTGATGAAATTTCGGAAACTATCCGGCCGATTGTCATGAAATTTGAATGACATATTCTTCATAGTTATGGCTATAGCGCATATCATCAGATTTTTGAAATTTTGATTTGTAGTATTTTTTTTTTTCAAAAAACTGCAAAAAAACGCGTTTTTTTTTTACTTTTTCGAAAAACGTGCGCCATTTTGTTATTTTCGCGAATATCAAAAATCTGATGATATGCGCTATAGCCATAACTATGAAGAACATGTCATTCAAATTTCATGACAATCGGCCGGATAGTTTCCGAAATTTCATGAACAAGCCACGAACATTACATTTCTACACGGGTTTTTCGATGCTACTGTTTTATTATAATAATTGTTCAAAAAAATAAATTTTTTTTCTTGTACTTGAAAGATGTGTTTATTATATAGGATCCATTTTATCCCATAATTGTTTGCAAAAATCCTCGAAAAAAAATCGCGAAAATAGCCTATTTTCGAGGTGCCTAAAGTGAGAAGACGCCTTAATGCAATGACCAATATTATAGTGTAATTGAACGTTGTGTGATTTTCCAAATTATTAATTAATTTAATTTATTAATTAATTAATAATTAAAATAATAAAAAATAATTAATAATTAATTATTTTAATTATTAATTAATTATTTTTTTATTAATTAATTAATCCAAATTATTATTTAATTAATTTATCTTTGATTGTTTTCAAAAGTCGTCTACTATACGGTCCCTTAAAGTGAGTGTTTTTTACATTTTCGCTAAAAAATCGAGAACTAAACGCCAAAATGGAAAGAAAAAAATTGTGTGTGTGTGGGGGGGGGGGGGGTTAGACCATGGTAAATCTAATGAAAGTAAAAAAAAAAAAATATATGTTTCTATTTAAATTTTTTTTTAATTGTTTTATTAATTAATAATTAATTATTAAAAAAGAAATTGATGCAAAAGTTGATAGCTATTTATGTTTGGCCATTTACAAATTATCTTTTGTAAAAAAAAAATTACTGAAATATATTAATTATTTAAGTATTTATGGCCAAAAAACCAACTTTTTTATTTAACATTAGTTTAACATTTTCTTTTTATCATTTAAATTACAAACCATTCATTAGAAAATTACGAATTTTTGTATTTCGCATTTTTTTTTTAATGTTGCTTCCAAATATGGGATAATATTATGAGGTTGCTATTGAACTTTTTAAAGTTCGGTTCTGTTTTAATATGTAGATGACTCCTCATGATAAAAAAAACTACATGCAATTATGAAAAACCTTCCACGATTTACAACGGTACCTTTTGTTTGCTATTTCAGCAATTAGAGCACAAGATATAGCCATTGTTCTGATTTTTTGGGGTACTGTACAAAGATGATATATTTGAGAATAGTACTTATACATCAAAATGATCTTCACAAACGTGGTGCACGGGCTTTTCAGAAAGAGCAGGATTTTGTTTATCATCCAGATTCATGGCACGGCACCAACTCTTTCTATCGGCTATATTTCTTGGGACATCAAAAAATACTTTATCCGGAGTTTTTGATGTCGTGTTAGTGCACTTTGGCACAATACAATTGTTTTGAAGTATGTCAACTAGGTAAAACTAAACTCACAAAATTAAAATGAAACAGAAATTTGATTTTAAATAATTTAAAGCAGATATGGTGCAGCAGCAAGCAATAGCAAAGCTAGCCAGACCGGAAAATCTCGTTTGTTGACAAACCCAGGCACATTTCATGTCACACGGCTTCCTGTTTGAGCGCAATTCCGAAACTGACTTTTTTAAAAGTTCAATTAAATAATAAATATATTTCAGAACGATGTCAAAACATGTTTTATAACGTTTTTAAGGTATAAGCAATCGATTGAAAGATAGAAAAAGAAAAGAAAAAAAAAAATGCTGCACTTCTCTATTGGAGTCGAATCAATCGTCAATGTTGATATGGGCGGGGTTTAAGGCCATTTATTATAAAGGCGTGAGCAATTTGTATTTTATTCACTGCCATTGGTACGTTTGGAGTCGGTAGTTCGGTTTTAAACCTTGCGCTGACTAAAAAGAGTCCCAACTTTAAAATTTTTTTAGACCCATAAATTTGCATTTGCGACCCCGACAATAATTTGGAAATATGCTTTATATTTGTTATAGAATACGCTGGTACTAAGGAAGTGCGGTCGTTTCTGAACACCCTGTATACTAGACAAGGTGTTGGCAGAATTTTCTGCGCTCAGAGCTAAACATTAAAAAATTTCCTATTCTGATTATTAAAAGAGTTGTAAAACTTTAAAATGAAGTACAAAAATAATCAGTATCAAAATAATCTTTTAATTAAACTTTTTATACTATTTTTAAAAATCACGGCATAAGAACAAGTTGGTAGTCCCATTTTTGTCTGGAATGAACATTCTTTCTCAAGTTTACAATTTTTCTCATCAAATTTTCTTTTCCTTTTGGAGCAGTTGAGGTATGTTTTTCCACTATAGAGTATCAAAAGCGAAGGCAAAAGGCGTTTTTGCATCACACGAAACCACGAAAAGTTCACAACGAAAGGTGTTATCTACTTTAGTCGGAGAAGAGCGAACAACAAACGTCTGTAACACTGAGACTGTAACACATGATGGGTAGGGTGGTTAAATTTGTTTTCTGCTAAAAACTAAGATAGCCCCAATTTTTTTTTTTTACATTTGCCTATAGTAATAGTCTTTTAGAATTTCAGCTTCCTAATCCAACAAGAAGATGGCGCTCAATGGCTTTTCCTTTTTACACTTTTTTATAATTTCACATCATTTTCGAGTTTTATTCTGAAGAGAACCTCTTGTCTACATTTTTAAAAAGAGTTTTGTTATTTTTTAATACATACCTTATTCACGCTAAAAATAGTTAACGATAATAAAGCAAGTCCTTCAAAGTTTCCATAATCATTAAGAGAAATTAGCTCAATTAGAAATTCCAGTTATATGATAACTTAAGAGGGAGTGCAAGTGTTGCAGAAAGCTGGCATTTCTTCAATGCTTCTCATGTAGCACAGCGGTATTGGCCAATGTCAGAAATGGGAGTTTTGGGAAGATTGACGAGTCCATGGCAAATTTCGAGAATCGCTCCTAAATACACATTTTTAAAAATATAAACATGTCAAATCCATCAAAAACATATTTTTATCCCTCCGTCCTTTATTATAACATTAAATTTCAATTTAAAAACTCTGCATCAACCTTTCCAAATATCCAGTATATTTTACCCAACACTGGCACCTGGAAGAGCCTTCTCAAGAGCACTGGGCGAAATTGGCCAAGATCCGTATATCAACGGCCAGTCTACAACTGTCAACATTGGGATTGGCCTTCGGATATGTGCTACTGAGGTCGTAAATCATGCAATTGAAATGCTTGAAAGATTTCATGAAAAATTAATTTCATTAAAGAAGAATTAAGGACGTGTTTCAGAATCCCAATGAAAATGGGAACTTGGTTTCACGAATGATAAGAATGTAATCCAAGATTGCGATTTTCTAACAGACCAACGAAGTTACCGTAAAGTGTATTTGGGTAATGAAGACATAGAACTGATATGAAAAAAAAGAAGGGGAAAAAATGAGAATTACAAAGGGAAAAGCCACAGAGTTAGTCACTTCAACATCAGTTAGTTATTCAATGAGTGTTTAAAAAACTTCTGTTTCTCAATAAAATAGTAAATGATAACTTTTTAGCCAATAAAAATAAGACTACTTTTCATAATGTCTAAAGCCCTCCTGATGACTATGTGGTTAGTGCTCAGGTCTCCCATGCCAAAGGTGCAGGATTCGATTCCATGGTTAGGCATGGATGTTTGTTGGGGTTCGGATTCACTTTAATCTTTACTAATTTTGGTATATCTACTAAATCCGCTTGCCACTGTTGATCTATATTATGAACTATTACCCGATTCGTAGGAAATTTATGTCGTATGGGCTTGTGTAGGGTGTATGCATCCACCCCCTTCAGCCAATGTTGTATCGTTTTCTTTGGAACTTTGCCGTCTGCAGCACGGTACAATGCATCTAAACCACCAAAACTTGCTATGTGAGCTGGATCTTGATACGTTGCATTCATTACAGCAAGATATTTTATTAATATGTATCTCTATTCTAAGTCCTAACATTTTTACATCGAAATAGAAAAAAATTCGGTTTTATTTAAATGAAGAATAAAATCAACTGATAATCGACCACTTTCTGTCACACCATAAATTACCGTAAAAATTAGAAGAATTCCAAAATAGATGCAAGAACCAATAGTAACTTCACTCGACACTTCCATATCTACTACTGACATAAACTTCTAGATACATTACCTTATAAAAGGTATGGCTTCGCGGCTCAGTTGTCAAATCGACAGACTACTGAGCCGCGAAGACATTTTAGCATGCAGGTTCGAATCCCGGTTGATTCCAGTTGAAGAAATATTTTTAAATATAAATATATATATATATATATATATATATATATATATATATATATATATATATATATATATATATATATATATATTATTTAACTTAAAATTCACTCCTTGTCCCTAGAGGGCGCCACAGGTACCTAAAGCTTAGTTTAAACCCAAAACTGTGTCGTTGCCATCCCGCTTAACTAAACTTTATCCAATTTCTGCTGTATTTCCAAGGTGAAGTCATTAGCCAATCAGAAGCAAGTAAGTAATTGAATTTCAACCAATCATGAGAGACATGTTGCCCTCGCATTAATAAACTTTAGAACAAAAAGCAAGTAACCAAAAATAAGTCATTGTCCCCGTTGTGACGTCACGAAAAATAACCTATAAGTATATTGTATCTACTTAGCAGAAGGAGCAGAACAACTAAACACCTCCTAGTAGGGGGGGGGGATAAGGAAGAACAGTGAGGGGGGATAAGGGTTAACAATGAAGGGGGATAAGGATGAACAGTGAGGGGGGATAAGGATGAACAGTGAGGGGGGATAAGGATGGACAGTGAGGGGGGATAAGGTACAGTGAGGGGGGATAAGGTACAGTGAGGGGGGATATCCCCCATCCCCCCTCATGGCGCAGAACTCTTAAAATCCTACTACTCAGATCTAATGGTGAAATACCTCTTGAAGCACAATCTGCCGAATTTTCTTCGCTTCGGATGTGTAGTCAAACAGCTGATGGAAGTCTGGTTTGGATTTTGCTTACTCGATTTGCAATGAGAGATTTCCAGCGACTAGGTTCCGAGTTAAACCATGCGAGTACAATGGTGGAGTCAGTCCAGCACTTGATTTCAGCAATTTCAAAAGGAAATGTCTTGACAACCATATGTAAGATATTGGCAAGTAAAACAGCACCTCACAACTCAAGCCTCGGAATTGAAATCTATTTCAGTGGTGGAACTTTGGTTTTGGCTATCAACAGCTGGGTTTCAGCATGTACAGCAACATTTCTCATAGGAAGATAAACTGCTTCGGTGAAGTCACGTTCTGATGCATCACAAAAGCAATATAAATGGTAATTAACAGGAGTCTGTAATGGCACATCGCTTGACTCGAAGCTCCTTTAACTATGATAATGTTTGACGATATGTTTTCCACTCCTCCGAAACATTAGCCGGAAGAGAGTCATCCCAATCAATTTCCAGTTTCCACAACTTCTGCATCAAAACTTCGCCTGTTATAGTCACTGGTGATAACAGGCCAAAGGGAATTTTTTTTTGGAAATTTCAGATAGTAAATGCCGTTTTGTAAGTAACAGAGTTTGGTAGTGATGCAACTTCAAAAGAAATGTGTCTGAAGCTGGATGCCATTGGAGACCTAATGTTTTCACTGACGAGTCTGTAACAAAGCTTAAATGTGGTTCTGTGGGACTTTTATCTGGAGGTATGTCTTTCAATAGGCGATTGTCATTGGAAGACCACTTGCAGATCTCGAATCCTCCACGATCCAGCATCTGGGTGAGGTCCTTTTGCTGGCTGATAGCTTCTGCCAATGTTGCAGCACCCAACAGCAAATCATTCGCATAGAAATCTCTAACCAGAATCTTGGCTGCATTTGGGAAGTTCCTTTGCTCATTACCAGCAAGCTGGATAGGACACCTTGTGGTCAAATACGGAGCAGATATAGTTCCATAAGTCACAGTAGTTAGGTGATAATCTCGAAGTGGTTCCTCTAGGGTAGCTCTCCAGACTAATCTTTGAAATTCCCGATCGTCTTTATGTATCTTGACTTGACTGTACATTTTCTTGATATCAGTTGTCATATCCACTTCATGTGTTCTAAATCTTAACAGAATAGGAAGTATTGGTTCTTGCACAGTTGGACCTACAAGTAGCTTGTCATTTATGAAACCCCAGAAGTATACTTTTCTGACGCATCATGTACCACTCTGAACTTTGTTGCTGATCGCAACTGTTTATATACAGCATGATAAGTGATGTAGTATGATTCAACAATTGAAATGGGAACTTGTTCTGTCGGGACCTCTTCCATATGACCAACTCTCACATAAAATCACGATAACTGTCTGTGGCTTGAGTCATGTTTAAATTTGTGTTCTATTTACAAGAGTTGTTTCCCTGCTATGTCTCTTGAAGACCCAAGAAGATTGGAAGATGACTTGAATGGCAAACGCACAATATAAAGACCGCTTTCGTCACGTGTGGCAGTTTCCTGAAAGTTCTCGCAAGCCTGATCTTCATCCGTCAAAATTTTCTCAATGGCAGGAAGATCTTCCAATTCCCAGAATTTTTTTACTATGTTGTCGATAGCACAATACACCTGGACCAATTGCTCCAATACCTGTGGCTCAGGCTCCTGTATACTTGATCTGCCGAATAAAACCCAACTAAATCTTGAATGGTGAGCTACCGGCATTCCATCAGGAGATATTCGTTGTTCACTAAACTGCAGTTCTGGCTAAGCATCCGATCCAAGCAAGACGTCGATCTGAACAGGTTTAGTGCAGTTTGGATCTGCCAATTGTAATTCTCTGAAAGGGCGAAGACTGTTTGCGTCAACAGAAAACTGCGGCAAGTCGCAAGTAATCTTCGGAAGGATGTGAGCAATCACTTGTAATTCAACTTCGGCACTGGAACATGTCACCCGCAAATTGCAGCAACCTCTTGAAAGACTCGCTTTCTTTCCTGACAAGCCAATAACTTCCATCCGTGTCTTATCTTCAATCCAAGACTTTGAACACAATAACCTCTAACGAATGTAGATAAAGAGCTTGAATCAAGAAGTGCTCGGCAGGGTTGGATTTCATTGTGACAATCCCAAACCGAAATTATTGCTGTAGGCAGTAATACTTGGCTTTTCCTCTGGCAAAAAGTGTCTGCAAGATTACTTGAAACCGGTTCTTAATTCTCTTCAGCAATAGGCTGTGGGGATGCATTCACTGTTGATGATTCAGGAACCTCCGCCACTACATGTAGTAAACTGTTATGATTCCATCTACAAACCCTGCAACCACAACTTTTGCATGATTTGGAAAAGTTGCCCTTTCGAAGGTAATTCGTATAAAGCTTGTAGTTGTAGACGAATTTCTTCCTTTGGTCGCTCCAGCTCTGAAATTCTTCGCAACGGTAAATATTGTGCTGGCCATTGCAGGCAGGACACTGTTAGATTCTATAACAGATGAAGTTATCTTAGACTTGCTCATACTTGCTTGAACTATCTGAAATGCAATGAGAATTTTGTGTGGGACGACAGCTAGTCATTACTTCTAGTGCCCTGGAACGATTTTCCAAAAGTTCAGAAAATTCCTTGAAAGTCCGTCGGGATGTCTTCCGGTGTGACAGCTCCCATTCTCTGAGATTCTGGATCTAATTTCTGATGCAACAAACAAATAAACAATGATAGTGTCCCAAGTGTTAACAGGTTCTTTGAGGATTTGCAAAGTCTCTAAGCATTCTGAAGGCGTGTCAAGTAGACGTCGAAGTCCTCTTGATGATTTAGACTTCAAAGGTGCTTGGTTGACAAGACGATCCAGATATGAATAAATTATCTAATTTTCGTTCGAATATCTCTTAACCATCAAGTCCCACGCTCCTTCATAGTTGCAATCAGCAATTGGTTGGATGGTTGTTTCAGATTATCTGGCGCCGTCAGCAACACGAGGGCTATAATGCGCCGAAATATTCGTCATTAGACAAGCCAACATATATTTACAAACACCCATGCCTTACACGGATCAGAAATTGGAATAACATGTAAAAGTGCTGCAGCTTCACCTCTTAATGAAGACTTCAAATATTGCAGCTTTATTGCCGCGAATAAACTATTATGTACAGTAGCCTGAAATAGATCATGAAAAGCTAACCATTCTGTCAATTGTCCAGAAAAAGTAGGAATTTCTATTCTAGGAAGCTTTACACTAGTAGTCGGACCATTATTGGTCGCCGCATGCTTAGAATTTGATACGTCCAAACTGTTAATAAGAACAAAAATATCGTCTAACCTGTCAAGTTCACTGTAAAACTACTTTTCAAGTATCATATTCTTGCTGTTCAGCAAGAGACAGCAGTTCTTCAAAAAATGATTTAACTTTAGTCACTAAACTTGCAACTTGATCTTTGTACAGGTGACTACGATAAACATCCGCCGCTGACGTGTTCTTAGATAACGCTTCAATGATATTTAACAATCTTGACACTTGGCCTTTAACGTTTGGCTAATAAAGCTTCCATGTTAAAGTATCTTGAATCAACCAGTCCCTTACACAGAACAACGTGCAATACTTTCACTTTGTTAACAGGTGTGTATGTACCGGAAGGTCTGACGGACACCATACGCAATGAAGATACAAGTGCAGCTGCAGCAGCATCAGCTATATCACAATGGGTTAGCCCATATCTCGCTTATGCTGCTCCCAGACGGGAAGCACTTTGGATGATGTCCTCCGGCTTTTTGATAGCAGGTTGCGCCGAGATAAACAATGCCAGATACAGGGAGATTGCTGGAGCTGTCCAGTTGAACGTAACAACTGAAGTTGCAACTGCTGAACAAATACGAACATATGGAACTCTATCACGGACATTTAGAGCCAACATGCAGGCTCAACTGCCTTTAGCTCTCTTCATAAGTGGCAACCCAAACGTTGCCAGAAGGATCCAGGTATCCGGAGGGCTTGCTGGCCAGCTGACAAACATTTTAAATTCAATGATTAGAAAACGACAGCAAAGACTGGGTGGCCAACCAGTCAAAGGAGGAGGCTGTGGGCACTTTGCAAGCTATAGCGACTATCTTGAAAATGGAGAATTTAATGCACTACTGCCACTCAATCGGAGATCAAGCACTGGACAGGGCATCATTGGAGACCCATTGGTTGAAGAAGTGAGACCTGGTATTGAACCTAAGACAGGATATCTCCTCCTAACAACGGCTCTGCTGGAGTACCGTCGGATTCATGGTGACTACCCCGCTGGCTATACTGAGCGCCAGGAAGTTGAATACACTCGAGCAAGACAAGAGCTGCAAACAATTGAAGTCGCAGGAGGTGGCATGGCTCAGCAGGCGTCAAATATTGACATCATATTCAACTTCTTTTTGCATCTCCGTGCTGCAGGGATCATACCGCTAGGAACACCGCCGAGGGACACCACTTTGCGAAGGTTAAATGTAATGTTGTACGCTTTAGGACAACAAATACAAGGAAGAGAAAAAACCACTGCAGTCATAGCAAGAGCTGGAGCTCCAATAAGTTCACTTACAAGGCTCTTTAACAACACAGGCGGAATCTACCAGCCTCCATTCTGCCTCAACTCTCGACGAATCTACGATATGGTTGCGGTTTTTGGCATCATGCGAGCAACAGACATTCAAGGAACGTTCGTAAAGTGTGGAGTGTCACCTAGATACATTGTACACATGAATATGAGCAACACCGTGCCTATGACCCTGGTGTCGACCTACTGGACTCTGCTGAATGTGTTGGATGAGGTTAAACCTCAGGAAAATGGCGGAATTAACGAGGCAGAACACATGTTTCATCAATTACTACTTCAAAAAGGATCAGCATACAGCAATACCACCAATAAGGTGGGAGATGCGTTTTCAATAAACCTTGTTCCTGGACCAAACAACCCGATTCCACCACAACAACTGTTAAATGAGCTGCACGAGCAAGCTCAGGCCGGCTATAGAGCAGCCTAGTGTATCTGGTTACCCCTGCCAAAATTTCTAACTTTTTACTTTTCTACTTTCTTATTTTATTTTTTATTCCTTCTTTTTCTATATATATACTTAGTTTGATTCTAGTTTAAGTTTAGTATTAGTTTAGTTTCCTACAACATGTATCCAAATCCAGCCAATTTCTTTATATATACCATCCAGCCAATTCCACCATGCACTCAAGCTCCTACATCTCGCAACAGCCAACCAATGTATCACACAATCCAAAACCAAACCAGAACCAAAGTCCAAAATTAAACTCCCAAATTTCAAATTCCAAATATTAAATATTAAATATTAAATATTATATTTTAAATATTAAAACCCAACTCTAGAACTTCAAAATTCAAAATTTATAAATTTATTGACAAAGGGGGGGTCACAAAATCTTTGCGCATATCAGACGTAGATTTTTGGAGCTCTTGCAAATGTATCGAAATATCGTGTAAATTCGAGTAAATCATGTTCAAAGTTGACAAATAACTTTCATAACATCTAGAAGATCAACTTGTGCGTGAAATTAGAAAGAAAAAACGCTAATTTTAGCGTATTTTGAGTGTTTTTTCATCCAACGGCCAAGATGGCGTCGACGCCACGTCGAGGAAGCCGATAGTGAAACGTGTTTCAACCGCTGCATTTTCGTAGAGGTACGGAATCTCTTCTCAAAAGGTACTGTTTTGCTTATCACCAGTTTATTATTTCAACTGCTGTGATTAGAATTTGAATTTTGATTGAACTGGGGACTTTTGAACCCGTTGTTTACGTTGGAGCGCGGTGCAATCCGACGTAAAAATACTGCACGCTGCTCTCTTTTTATTGTCAACTGGCTGGAGACTATGGCCGAACAACCGGATATTATTGACCTGGAAGGCAATAATTGGGTCGAGGAGGACGGAGGATTTTTGAATATCAAGAATTTAAGAGACACCTTGATGTCGAGTGTTGAAGAGGATAGTGAAGACATGGAGGCCCAAGCTGGAGCCAACACGTCCAAAAACAAGGATAAAAGAGCTAGCCTTGATCCACGATCCCGTATTCAAGCAGAAATTCTGCCGTTAATGGAATTAATATTAGATCTTGTCGAATCTAGCAAGGCCTTAGTGCCACAAAAATCAAAAATACGACAAGTTATAACCAAGGCACAAAACTCCTGCCACCAATTGGAAGTTGACTTCATTAGGCTAAAAACAAGACAAAGCACAATCGACGAAATGCTGACGGAGCAGCGGAGCAGAGATGATAAATTATTGAATAAAATGACGGAAATGATTGGGAAAATGACTCCTGAAACAGCTGGAGCAGGCCAGGGAAGAGATCAGGTCCCAACTTTTGCAGAAATGGCTGCAAGGGGTAAAGAGAAAACTCAATCCAGACCAAACTTGGATAGTCACCACAAACACAAGAGATCAGACGATAACAGCAACACTATTATAATTGAAAATAAAGACAAGGATGAAAACTTCAACTGGCCAAACATCTATAGAGAAAAATCGAGACAAAACAAACTTCCGGCCCCAAAAGACATAATCATTGATAGTAAAGAAAAAAGGATGATTATAAAGACAAGAACCAGGGAGGAAGCAGTAAAAGTACACGAAATTCTCTGCGGTACTGATCAAGATCAAAATAAAGCCACAATTAGACTGGTCAAACAAAGAGGAAGACGGATGATCATGATGGGGGTCCCAGTCAATTATACTGAAGATGACATCAGAAAAGACTTCAAAAATGAGGACAACCTAAAAGATAAGGATTTCAACTTTATCAAGAAATTCATTGGAAAGAACACAAGAGAAAATACTTGCAATATCATTTTCGACGTAGATAACACCACTAGAGAACTTTTACTGGAGGTCAATAACGGAAAAATGTGTATGGACTACACAAGAGTGAGAATTGCAGATTACCTTCAAGTGATCAGATGCAACAGGTGCCAAGGTTACGGCCACATGGCAAGAGGCTGTAAAAACGAAGAAATCTGTGCCTTTTGTACAGAGTCATGATACCAGGAAATGCCCCAACGCTTTAAATGGAGAGAAACTCTGTTGTATCAATTGTAAAAATAAGGGTAATCATGCAGATCACAGAGCCGATGAGCCAAGGTGCCCCGAATTCAGGTTTCAAAGGGATCTTTTAAAACTAAGAAGGTAAGCAACTATGGCAAATACAGCGCTAGGTAAGATCACCATTGTTCAGATTAATTTAAATTTTTGCAGGGCGGCATCGTTGCAACTTTGCAAATTTGTAGAGGACAGCGGTGCCGACCTGGTTTTATGGCAAGATGTTTACCTTTTTAAAAAGGAAATTCAAGATTTGCCAAGTACTTGGACCGTGTATTTTTCAAATTTTAAAACAGCGGGAATTTTTATTACCAACCCGAATTTAATTACAAATGTTACTATTACTTTTAATAATAGTGTTTTTATTAATCTAATCACAGATTCTGGCAATTTAACTATTGGTTCTCTTTATTCTAAGTCATCTAGTAACTTCGTTGAAGACATTAATGATTGGCAAAATACTTTTAACTTTAATAGGGGATTCTTAATTGGGGGGGACTTTAACGCTAAGCATAAATACTGGGGTTATAAAAGGGAAGACGATAGAGGTAAATTTCTCATGGATTTTATCATAGAAAAAGAATTACAAATTAGCAATGACTCAAATGAACCAGCTACATTTGCTATTACTAATAAACAAACGAATATTATACAAAATTTGGGTTGGCCCGACTTGACAATTTCTACACAAGATATCTTTGATAGAATTAATGATTGGACAGTGGACTTGTGCTACAGTGCATCGGACCACAGATATGTCAGATTTACAATAGATTCTAATCCAGTAATGACTCCAGTGAGTAGATTTAGAAGTAAATATTGTAGCGAATCTAAATTTAAGAAAGCTATTGCAAATTCTTTTGAAAATTTACCTCATTTAATTAACAATTCTAGCTCTATTTGCGAGCTGGAGTAGTTGCTGGAGCTTTTTCACTTTGAACTAGACAAAATCTGTAAAAAATTCTTTAAGAAACAGCGACTAAATTCTGTTGCTAAAATCTCATGGTACACTCCTGAATTAAAAACTATTCGGAATAAAATTAGAGCATTTCAAAGAAAAATTAAACGTACTAATCGATTAGCTGATAAAATTTTTCTTTCAAAAACTATGGCCGAATATAAATTAAAAATAAAGGGTGCTAAATTTAAATCTTGGAAAGAACATTGTTCTGACATAAACAATAAATTTGGTAATGCTTTTAATATGATCAAAAGTAAATCAAATAAGAATTCTTGTTATACTACACTTTCTGGCATGTCTGTGGATTCCGATAGAAATAATATCATGGATGAATTAATTAAACACCACTTTAGGATATTGGACGACGAACAGGATGAGCCTGAGCCTATAATTAATAATAAATTTTACGAACCATTTACAAATCAAGAAATGGACTATGCAATTAATATTCAAAATAATAAGAAAGCTCCTGGTCTTGATAAACTAGATTCTAGAATTATAAAAAGACTACACAAATCCAATCCAAATATTTTGTATACTCTTTTTAATAAATTATTAGCACTTCAGTTTTTTCCAAAACACTGGAAAACGGCTCAGGTTGTCTTCTTTGTTAAAAAGGGTAAGAGTCCTGTGGATCCAGCTTCATATAGACCAGTCTGCCTACTTGGAGTACTTAGTAAAATTTTTGAAAAACTTTTACAAATTAGATTAACTTATATTCTTGAGAATAGAAATATTTTACATTTTAATCAACACGGTTTCAGAGAGGCAAAAAGTACAATCACTTGCTTAAATGAGATTCTTACTAGAATTAAATTCAGAAAACAAAATTTTAATTATACATCTTTGATTTCATTTGATATTAAGGGTGCATTTGATGCGGCTGACTGGCAAACTATTTTAAATCAAATGGAATTTTATAAAATTGATAATTATCTTATTAATATTTTTAAAAGTTATCTTTATCAACGACAAGTCACTTATAATTCAAACAATGCAAAATTTTATAGAATCGATAGAGGATGTCCACAGGGGTCTTGTCTGGGTCCAATATTCTGGCTAGTTCTTGCTAATGCTATTTTGGAGGGATTTGATGGTGAGGATGCAGACCTTATAGCCTACGCTGATGATTTCGCCTTACTAGTCTCGGAAAACACACGCGCTGCTCTCGAAAGAAAAGCTAAAGCATTCATTGATAAATTTGATTTTCTTAATAAAAAATTAAAATTGACTATTTCAGAAACAAAAACAGTGGCGATCTGTTTTGGAAAAAGCTTGGCAAAAAGATATCCTATTTTTAAATTAAATGATACTAATATTAAGGTAGTTAAATACGTTAAAATTCTTGGACTTACTATTGATGAAAAATTAACTTTTGAAAAACATATCGATAATCTTTATGATGATATTATAGAAATTTCTTTGAATACTAAAAAAGTCAGCGGAATTCATTGGGGTTCAGGTGCCGAATTGTTGAGGCTCTGGTACATCGTAGTTGTTGAACCTAAACTATTATATGCAGTACAGATCTGGTATCCGTGGATCAATTGCCATAGGATTAGAAGATTGAGCTCTGCTCAAAGAATTTTTCTTTTGAAAATCATTAAAGCTTATAAATCTATTTCTAACAAAGTTTTATGTGTCTTGACAGGTATACTGCCAATTCACATTACTGCTGAGAAATTATATAATATTTTTAAATTTAAAAAAGACAATATTTCAATTTATGAAAAGAACGAATATCTTTCATGGCAAGATTTTGAGTGGAATAACCAAAAATTTAACATTAATACCTCTAAAAATTTTGATAATCTTTCGTTCAACACTTATATTGAAGATTTTTTATTCTCAGATGATACCTTTGAAATTTATACGGATGGCAGTAAAATGGAAACGGGTACCGGATTTGGATATAGTATTAGACAAAAAGGAAAGGAAATTAAAACATCTTCAATTTCGTTGAGGCAAAACAACTCGGTGTATCAGGCCGAGATGATGGCAATCTATTTTGCAATTAAAGATTATTGTATCAAGGGGCCTTGTAGGGTCTGTGTCTTTACAGATAGTCTCATCTATAGGTTGCCTGTCATCACTCTTCCCAAGGTCTCCACTAGCCATTAAAATTTTACAGGAAATCTCTAATAATACAAATAATTTTTACAGTATAAATTGGATAAAGGCCCATATTGGTATCGAAGGTAATGAAAAAGCTGATGAATTAGCTAAATTAGCTACTTTAAATATCCAGCCAATAGAAATCATTGAATACCCGAATTCTTTTAAAAAGAATTTTTTATAACATAGCAATTTCTAAATGGCAAGAGGAGTGGAATGACTATGGTAGAGAACACAGTGGAGCACCTTCAGCTTTTAATATATTTCCACTTGTGAAATATAAACTTAGATTTCAAAATATTATATTAAACTTTTTTATCTCAGGGAAGGGTTCTTTCCCCACTTTTCTATTTGCTATTGGCAAAAAATCAACTAAATGTTGTCCTTGTAATGAAGGGGTGGAGGGTAACCCCCTCCACTACCTCCAAACAAAATGTAGCTTTTCAACTATTTTTATTAAACCCAAAACAATTGAGACATTGGAACAATATTTCGAAAGAATTGACAACAGTAATTATTTAATTAAGAAAGTTAATGATATTTATAATCATTTAAATAAATACTTTTCTTTTATTACTAAGAAATTTTAAGGTGCTTCACTGTTTTGATGACGGGTTTGGCTGTGGTCCGGGTCTGCTGTCTATTATTATTATTTTTATTATTATTTTTAATTGCTTGGCTTTTGTAATTTGTTTAAATTAAGAAAATGTTTTGGTGAACACTACTAGCGCTGTCCGAGCTTGGTTGCTCCTGGTTAACAAATTTGTTTTGATTTATGTCATATTAATAGAATTTTTGTAAAATTTTCAATTCTGTTTGAATTTTGATGGAATTTAATTAGAAGTAAATCTGTTTTGATTTACAGGTGCAGAGGACCCTAATTTTTCTTTTTTTTTTGTTTTTATTATTAAGATATGTTTACTTTGATTTTCAGTGACCTATCTGGACGGGGGGTTCGATCCCATTCATATTTAAATTTTTCAGGCAATTCGGTAATTGCAGGATTAAACATTTTTCCCTACTATTTTATTTATTCTATATTACTAGTAATTAATCTTTAACTTTGATTGATTAATTTAATTAATTAATTTTAATAATTTAAATTTACAAAAGGGGGTTGGTTTCCGGGATTTTCACCCTTGGACCTAACCTCCCACACATCAGGGTGTGGCAGGGTTTGCCCCGTAACACAATTATCATACAATTTATTATACAATTTAATTCACATTCGACAACATTCACACACAAATGGGCCCATTAAGCTGGAAGAAACACATCATGATTAGACAATTTACATATAAATCTTAGATATTTTAATTACACACATCACACACATCCATCACCATTGTTAGTCCCTACCGCAATTACCGCACCGCCTAATTTTTTATCGCATTTTGCCCACACCAGAACATCCAACGCCAGGGTTTTTTACATGGGAATCGAACCCACTCCCATATATCGGAATGAACCAGCTCGGATGGGCCACTGCCCTAGCTACTGAGCCATCAGGGCTCGGTGGGATTCGATCTGAAAATTTATTTAAACATACAAATTGTATATTTAGTCTATTTTAGCTAACTGTTTATGAAACTTTCATCAATTATTTTTGAGCTTTAACTTTGCATTATTCTTGAATCTTGGATTCGAGAATTTTACTATTTTCTAAGATTCCTCCAAAAATTTTATAATCTAGCTTTTTATACTGTAAGATTATTTAATCGGATCCTCTGCACTTTATTTTTATACCATAAAAATTTATTTTTCAAAACTTTTAATTTTCGAAAATTTTAAACTAGACATGATTCGAATTTTCTAGGTATTGCCCTTGCACCATCTTACTGGTTTTTTATTTAAATTTCTCTATTGAGAGATTCTTTACTGGAATTTTTTTCTCTTTTCAAAATTCTATTGAAAAAATTTTCACTGATCATTTTTAAAATGACAATTTAAAAACCAACAATCTTGATTGAGTTTGGTAATATATTTCTCCTGGGTTGAGGATATGTCAGTGGGATATCCTATGGCTTTCTCATCATATTTTATTAGGAAATTTCGACCCTTTTAACCTATCAAGTTTCAGAAAGGTTTTCAATTTATTTATCTTGCCCTTGAACTATTTCTCTAGTCCTTCAATTCTTAATACTTTTACTGTGAGATTCGTTTTTCGAATCACCTTCGGTCTATTAAAAACCACTTTTCAAACTAGCAGGTCCTTTTTAAATTTTTCATAAAAATACTCTAGCTTAATGAATCGAACCTCTTTTAATGGAGGTTTGGGTTTGAGATTAATTTAGTTGGGATATCCTACTGACAACTCCCGATTCGAGGGGGTCAAGATTATTTTGAATGGGAATACTCTCTCCAATTACTGTTTCACTTTACAGTTCTGACTTCTTAAATAGAAAACATCGTTTTTGTATGAATTTAATGTTTTATTACAATATAAAGTATTATCCTTGAGTTTTACAACTGGTAATTAATTTAAATATAAATATTGTTTTCTCTTTATATACAATTTAACATAGTTGTGTTGATTCAAACCTTTTGATGGTCTCCCTCTTTAATTGGGTATACCTTGGCTCAGGTTTAATAGTCCTTTTGAATAGTTCTGGTTTTGACTTTGTTATTTATTCCTTGTGTATTTTTGGAAATTTTGTATTAATTATCTTTTGATTTTTAGAACTGCTTAGCATGATGTTCAGATATACTGGTTTCATATTTTTCGAGAATTTTTCTTTTTTTATAACTTTAGGGATCAGTTCAACAAGTTTTTTACACAAGAAGTTTTGTCACAAGAAAAGACATCTTTATACTAGTTTAAATTTATTATTGTTTAAATTCTTTTACAGCCAAAAAGAGGCTGTTTGTGTATAAATTTTGTATTATTATATATTTTACAGTCCAAATGGGACTGTCTTTTGTATTTTTATATATAGATCTTTTTCAATAAATGTCTCTCTTTCCTCGCTGGTTCCTCCGGGTCTGCTCCCTCGGGGGTGGTTTCGCTGGAGGTAGATGGTTTCACTTCCCCGACCTTGGGCTTTGCTGGCCGTAAACCCTTGTGGTCGGCCGTCGGGGGAGCTTCTCTGTCCCTATCTATCGGCGGGAGTAACTATGACTCTCTTAATTGGGGGAGTGATTATTGGGGGGAGTGATGAGATATTTTTAATATCGATGACCACATGCTAAGAGAGGGCTCCTCGTGCCGACCCCCGGGCAACGTTGATCTTTAAGAGCTTAAACAGGTGCAGGTTTCGACTGCCTGGATCAACGGCTAACATCTCTTAGCACTTTCTCCACTTGGCTTTTTGTGGCTCGTGGATTCTTTTTATTGCCAAAGCAAAATTTTCAATTGGCTTTTGTCTAATTTTGATAAGTAGAGTTTTCCTACTTAATCTATACTTGGCGATGGCGACGGGGAACGTACAGGCTAACAACTTCGCCTTTTCATTCCCGTGTGATGCACCAGACTGCGGACGCAGTTTCAAATCCAAGAGGGGACTTGGTCAGCATCGGGTGAGGGCTCATCCGGAGGATGCAAATAGGGACGTCGATGTTGACCGGGTTAAAAACCTGTGGTCTGCTGAGGAAGAAGCGTTGCTGGCCCAGAAGGAGGCTGAATGGTCTCTGGAGGGTCCAGCATTAAACATCAATTTACGCTTAGCCCATCATTTCCCTCAGCGGACTTACAACTCGATTAAGTCCCACCGGAAGTCTCCAGCCTACCGAGAACTGGTGGACCGCCTTCGGGCGGCGCTGGCGCAGCGTTCGCCGGCCGGGGCTTCCGAGTCGAACACCAACGCAGAATCCGTGTTTGGGCCCGATTCCAACTGTGTGCCGGCTTTGCCGTGCGCCCACCCTGCTGTCACGATGTCAATCGCCTGCCGGCCTCCGGATCAGGTCGTTTTAGGCCAATCGAGATCAGGATCCGTTGTGCCGGATAGTATTTTTTCTAAGTCCAATTTTGGTGAAAATTTTTCAAAGTCCACCAACATGCCCATTTTGGACAAGAATTTTTCAGAGTCTTTTTCTATCAACATTTCCGACTTGTCTCCCCGGGCAATGCCCATTCTTTCACCGGTTTCTCCGGATGATTTTAACGAATTTTTAGCCAACAACACACTTTCTGAAAACTTGACCCGAGAAGATTGGTTCGCCCGACCCTGGCCCAACTCATTTCGGGAGACTGTCGACGACCTTTCGGCAGAGCTTTTTATTAATCGAACATCACTTGAAGAAAGTCGGATAAAGGTATGGGAGTCTGGCGACTTTAATAGTATGATTAGCATCCTGTGCCAAAGGCACATTCAAACAACAATCACCGAAACATCATTTTGTCCCGACCCACCTTTACCCTTGGACTCTGTTTTTACTTTTCTGGGGGACCTTTTTACCACTTTTCCGGGCGATTGTCCCTTTTCCATTGAACTTTTGAATATTTGGGAGGATTTTAGAATCAACCCTAATTCCCCTCTGAAACTAGAATCTTTATTTATTCGGACAAGCCTGGTTCTTGATACTTTTCTGCCGGGAAAACCTAACTGTAAATCCTCTCCGGCTCCTAACATCACGAATAACAACCTCACTAAGAAAAGACTAAGAGCCGACAATTACGCCAAGACCCAACGATGGTATCGGAAAAACCCCAAAAGGTGCATCGATTCCATCCTTTCACCAACAGACAATGCCACCTTCCCTGATCCACACAATATGAAAAGCTTTTGGGAAAATGTTATGTCCTAGCCAAGTGGCCCTTCCACCAGCCCTGATTTCCCTATCTCCCCTGATTTTATTAAAATTCTCGATCCTATTACACCTGACAATATTAAAAAGGCCTTGCCGTCTTTGGGCGCGGCACCAGGTCCTGATGGGGTAACATCAAATGAGCTTAGGGGAATCCCCATGATTTTACTCTCCAAACTTTTAAATATCTTCATTTTGTGCGGAAAACTCCCCGAAAGGATGCTTTCGTCTAAAACCATTTTTATCCCTAAAACTAATGCGGCCAAAGATCCGGGAGAATTTCGCCCCCTTTCGTCTGTCCTCTGCTCTGGGGCTGGCTCCCGAGCAGAGGGCTTTTATTTCCTCCGACGGAATAAATGAAAACATCTTTTTATTGGATTTTCTTCTTCATAATGCAAAAACTGCAGGTCAGGAATCGCATTTTGCACTTTTAGATGTCATCAAAGCATTCGATTCCATTTCTCATCAATCCTTGATAAAGGCTTTAGCCGCAAGAGGCGTTGAACGCTCACTTATCAATTACATTGACTGGCTTTATGGGTCCTCTTTTACCATCTTTTCTTTTCCTGGGGAAGAGGGGACACCATTTCATCCAACCTGCGGCGTTCGCCAAAATGACTCCCTGTCACCAATTCTTTTTAATCTCGTCTTAGATTTTACAATTTCTGAAATCAAGAACTCTGTCATCGGAATCCCGTTGGGTAAATCTAAGATCACTATTGCAGCCTATGCTGATGACCTTTTCTTCTGTTCATCTACCATGGGGATGCAGGCTCTACTGGATAAAACCTGCGGTCTTCTCGCCAAATCCAATCTGAGGTTGCACGGCTGGAAGACCATGGCCATCTCTATTAAACAAGATCGTAAGAACAAGAAAACTAAAGTAGTCGATTCGGTTTTTAAAATCTATAATACTCCTGTCAAATCACTTGGTCCTACGGACTCTTAAATATCTTGGCGTCGATTTTGACAGGAGTGGGGTAAAGTTTACCAATCCAATTGGACTTCTCCGAGATTATATTAATAAATTGCATAAATCACCTTTCAAACCTCATCAAAAAGTCTTTGGGTATTATGTAATTTCTATAGGCAAACTTTATCATTCAACCATCCTGGGCAATTGTCATCTTGGTATTCTGAAACAACTAGATGTAATTTCTCGTGATTTTCTGAGGAAAGTCCTTAATCTACCTCACGACACACCCAACCCCTACTTTCACGCTTCCATCTGCAGTGGGGGTTTTGGAATAACATCGTTTAGGGTTAAAATCTGACGTCTCAGGGCTATAAGATTAAACAAAATTTTTGGCATCCTGTCTATCGATGCTTCTGAAGATGCCCCGGGCAAATAACTCAACAATCTCGTCAAACTTGCCTGGAAGCGTGACGTGGGCCAGCCCCATGCTGTCTACTGGGAGAATCTCTTATATAACTCTATTGATGGTGCTCCCCTGAGCGAATCCAAAAAGACCGGTAGGCAGCATGAGTGGGTTGGTGCTAAAACCCCTGTTTTTGCGGGAAGGGAATTTATCCGCCTCTCTAAGATTAGAATCAACGCCCTTCCAACACGGAGTCGACTCAACCGTGGCCGTCCTGGTGATCGGATGTGCCGTGCCGGGTGTCCGAGGATTGAAACTCAAAACCATATACAGCAATCCTGTCCTCGGACCCACGGTAAGCGCATCCATCGCCATGACGGTCTATTAAATTATGTATGCCGAGGGCTAGAAAATAAGAATTTTAATTACGTTCGAGAACCTATTTATACCCCCGCCAACAAGGGAAGCGTAAACCCGACCTCATTATCGTCAAAAACAACCAAGTCTTTCTAGTGGATGCCCAAGTGGTCGGGGACAATGTTGATTTAAAGCGGGCCCATAACAGAAAAGTTCGATATTATGGGGACAATAGTCACCTAATCCTCCAGCTTTGTGCCAAATATGGTGTCGAGGAGGTGACGACCACATCCCTCACCGTTAACTGGCGGGGGGTATGGTCTTTTGACATTGCTAAGTCCGTCCTCGACCTTGGTATCATAACTAAAAGAGATATCGGAATCCTAAGTGCTAGGTCATTAACCGGCTCTCTCTCATCATATGACTTATTCATGAAGTCCACAAGCAGAAGTCCGGTTACTCGCCCCATTACAAATTGATTTCCTCGGAGACTTATTTTAATACACACTTTTAACTCTCATTATGTTTTTAAGAATCATTTATCATCGATTCTTTTAATTCATGGCTACTTTTAACTATTTATAAAATTTTTAAAATAGTGTTTTTGTATAATATGTCTTCTTTTGAATTCTTTTAGTGTGAACTCGAACCTTCTGATTTTACCATCTACCATCCCTTGATCATGATTCGTCGACGGTGGGCCCCGGTGGGAGAAGGCATCTTGCCGGGGTGGGACCTGGGGTCGCCCTTGCCACCGGAGACTTCACAAAGTGTTCCCCGCTTCTGCACAGTTAAGAAAAACAAGAAATGGATGCAGCTGGTGCTCATCGTGAGTGCAAAGGACGGCACCAAACACCTACTCTAAAGCAATCCGTTCCTGAGTACCTGCCCCGTCTAAGGGGATGTGGGAACGCGATTCTCATGTTCTCTATTTTTATTGGTTGTAAAACCTACTTTGTTAAATATTAGTTCTCTGTTCGCGTTTACACGGTTCCATGCACCAAAAGCATGATAATGTTTATTTATTTAGTTTTAAATAAATGATTTTATAGCCAAATGCCTCGTCATTTAATTCGTGACGCGCATTAATAGTCCCATATTTGTGCCTAGCGTTATGAATGGCGAGCATTTAATTCGTTGTGCTAAACGAATAGCCATGACCAAAAGGAACAGAGAGTCATAGGGTGGTAGAGGCGAATCAACCCCTTCTCGTGGGTCCCGCCGCAAGTAGTCGTCTCGAGCGGGTCGCTGCTTGACCTTTGTTCTCTATCATCCGGCAGTGGGCTCGGACCAAGGTCTTAGTGATCTTCGATACCTCTAAAGTGCTGGCCTGCGCTTCAAAAGCTCCCCGCATCATGTCGGTTCCGTGAGTCTGGTGCTAAGGACTCGGAGCGGCAAAGGCTTCGGTACAACATACTGTGAGTTTAGTGTTGTATCAATAAGGCACCGGAAAGTAGCTACTTTATAGTTGAGAACGACGGCCGGAAGAAAGGGTCCACTGCCAGCCAAAGAGTCCTGACCAACTCTTAGGTCAGGTAAGGTAAGCTATTACTGGAACAAACAAGATCTGTTCCAACGGTCAATGTATGCCAAAGCTACGGCGGGGCTTAGTGAAACCCTTAGCTGTAGAGTGCGGTGTACGGGCAAATTATACTACCAAAGCCGCCAACCGGGCGTAGTGAACCCGGGGAAGTGGAGTGCGGTAGGAAAAGAAGGTCGATTAGCGGAGTAAACCGGGTGTTCTTCTCGGTCCTCCGTGAAAGTATTCTCAAGGGTCATGGTTCACCCAGGCCCTGTTCTTCGGATGCGGCGAAAAACTAACTTAAGTAGCCTAAATATGAGGTTCGAAGTCCCAGGACAGCAAACTCATATTATCCATGTTTGGTAAGGTAAGGTATGGAGAATAGGTGCGCCAAAAATACCGGCGACGGCTCAAAACAACAGAGTCTCCTTAAAAGTAATCGACGATAGACAGTGCTTTGTCAGCACTAGCTCTAACCGACGAAATTAAGTGCACTACTGTTCTCCACTAAATGGCAGTGGGCTTGGACCAAGGTCTTAGGGATCGAAATGAAGGTGAGTCGGCCTAAAAAGTAGTGAACTTTGGCTTGACAGTGGACTCTTCCTTCCAGCCGAAGAGTTCTAACCAAACTCTTAGGAAAGGTTTGCTATTATTGGAACAAACAAGATCTGTTCCAACTCTGTTATTATTAGCCAAAACTACGGCGGGGCTTAGTGAAACCCCTCCCCGCAGAGTGCGGCGTAGGGGCAAATTGCTACCAAAGCCGCCTACCGGGCGTAGTGAACCCGGGAAAGCGGAGTGCGGTATTCCATATCCTCTAAGCGGAGATCACCGGGTGTTCTGCTCGGTCCTCCGTGCAGGTTTGCTCGCGAGTCATGGTTCACCCAGACTCAATGGGTAGATGCGGCGAAAAAGTGTTCAAGCTTAAGTAGCCTAAATATGAGGCCCGAAGTCCCCGGGATTGCACCCTCATGTCATCATTCTTCACATACATGATGACTATCTAGTACAAGTATGGCCGGATGCCGACTGTAAGGTGCCGGTTAACAGGGTTGGAAATATCCGTTGTAACTAAAGAGCTCTTTACTGGAAGCAGTGATGTAGCTGGCGGTGGTAGTAACTTTACCAGGATCCCGGCGTATGCTTATTATGTGCTAGCTCACGGTATTGCAGCCGGGACGCCCTGTATTTCTGTCCCTATCTATCGGACGCATATTTTTGGAGCTCCCGCTGATTTACTGAAATATCGTTTAAAATTGAATTAATTAAGTTCAAAGTTGATTAATAACTTGCATACTATCTACTAGAACAGCTTGTGCGTGTTTTCGGAAGAAAAAACGCAATATTTAGCGATTTTTGAGTGTTTTTATGATCACCGGCCAAGATGGCGACGACGCCACGTCGTGAAAATCGTTGGTGAATCGTGAATCAACTGCTGCTACTGCGTGGAGGTTCGGATTTCTAGTTTAAAAGGTACTGTTCATCTTTATAAAATCATTTACTGTGAATTGAAACTGAATTTGGCCGACCTGGGGACAACAGAAGCCGTTTGTTTACGTTGGAGCGCGGAGAAATCCGCCGCAAAAACACTGCACGCTGCTCTCTATTTCTGGTTCACTGGTTGGATACGATGACAAACGAACAACCAGACATCATAGACCTTGAAGGGAACAACTGGGTTGAAGAGGGAGGAGGTTTCCTTAACATTAATGATTTGAGAGACACCCTAATGTCAAGTGCAGACGAAGACAAGGATGGTAAGGATGAAACGGGTACCTCAACAGGAGCCAATACATCACGAAATAAGAATAACAAGAGAGCCAGCTTTGACTCAAGATCAAGGATTCAAGCTGAAATGCTACCATTGATTGATCTAATAGCAGAATTAGTTGTATCCAGTAAGGCCTTAGTGCCTCAAAAATCAAATCAGGGAGGTTATTACCAAAACACAGAACTCCTGCCACCAACTGGAAGTAGATTTTATCAAGTTAAAAACAAAACAAAATACAATTGATGAAATGCTGACGGAACAGAGGAACAGAGACGACAATCTACTGACTAAAATGACAGAAATGATCGAAAAAATGACCCCTGAAATAGTTAAAGCAAACCAAGGAAAAGACCAAATCCCAACTTACGCAGATATGGCCGCAAGAAGTAAAGAAAAAACCCAAACTAGATCAAAATTGGACAATCATTATAAACAAAACAAGAGAACAGATGAAAATAGCAATACTATCATAATAGAAAACAGGGATAAGGACGAAAACTTCAACTGGCCAAACATTTACAGAGAAAAATCAAGAGAAAATAATCTTCCAGCCCCAAAAGATATTCTTTTTTCTTTATTGTCAATGATTATGATTATAAAAACAAGAACCAGCGAGGAAGCCGTTAAAGTTCACGAAATTCTCTGCAACACAGATCAAATCCAAAATAAAGCTACAATAAGACTGGTCAAACAAAGAGGAAGACGCATGATCATGATGGGGGTCCCAGCCAACTATAATGAAGACGATATCAGAAAAGATTTTAAAGATGAGGATAACTTAAAAGAAAAGGACTTCAATTTCATCAAAAAATTTATAGGCAAGAACACAAGAGAAAACACATGCAACATCATATTCGACGTCGACAACACTACAAGAGAAATACTACTGGAGGCTAACAACGGTAAAATGTGTATGGATTACACAAGAGTAAGAATCGCCGACTATCTACAAGTTATTAGATGCAACAGGTGCCAAGGTTACGGCCACATGGCTAGAGGCTGTAAAAAAGAGGAAACATGTGCCTTTTGTACAGAGCCTCATGACACCAGGAAATGCCCCAATGCTCTAAATGGAGATAAACTCTGCTGCATAAATTGTAAAACTAAGGGTAATCATGCAGATCACAGAGCCGATGAGCCGAGGTGCCCCGAATTTAGGTTTCAAAGGGATCTTTTAAAACAAAGAAGGTAAGCAACCATGGCGGAGGCAACGCAGGGTAAGATAACCATTGTACAAATCAATCTAAATTTCTGCAGAGCGGCCTCGCTGCAACTCTGCAAATATGTAGAGGACAGCGGGGCCGACCTGGTGCTTTGGCAAGATGCATATTTATTTAAAAAGGAAACACAGGATAAACCAAATGCCTGGACAACTTATGTCTATTTTTAAAACCGCAGGTATCTTTATTACCAACCCAAATCTTGTTACAAATTTAACTATAAATTTTAATAATAGTGTATTTATCAATGCAATCACAGATTCTGGCATTTTAACTATTGGCTCCCTCTATTCCAAGCCATCTAGTAATTTGATAGAAGATTTAAACGCTTGGCAAAACACTTTTAATTTTAATAAGGGATTTTTAATTGGGGGGGGGGGGGATTTTAACGCTAAACATAAATATTGGGGATACAAAAGAGAAGATAACAGAGGCAGGTTTCTCATGGATAACATTATACCTACTACGAGTACATCTCCTGGCTGCAGAACTGCACCAACTCAGCTTCGCTAAACTATACGCTGGGACACTTAACAAGCTTGATCGACTCGTCAGAGCTGTTATTCGTAGGATTTGCCATCTCCCCAAGGATGTCCCGACAAGTATCTTTTACGCGAGCGTGAAGGACGGAGGCTTGGGTTTCCCATGCTTGAGATGGACCATTCCCCTTTTGGCAAAACAAAGAGGGATTCTGAAGTCTGATCACTTGCTGAAAATGGATGATGTTGTGATTAAAAACAACGGAAATATTGAGGTTCTTTAAGAAGAAACTTTATCCCTCTTGCGATGGCAAAGGTTTGCAACAAAGTAATGCAACGAAAGGAATTCATGACTGGATTTGCGACGGGACTCGACTGCTTAGTGGAAAAAGTTATATCTCGGCATTGCATACAAGGTACAATGTCCTTTACAACAAGTCTAGGGTGACTAGGCCGACCAAACGGTATAGTGGTTAGCGTGCTAGCTTCTAGACCGCGAGGTTGCGGGTTCGAGTCCCGTGTTGGCATGGGTGTTTGTAAATGTATGTTGGCTTGTCTAATGACGAATGTTTCGGCGCATTATAGCCCTCGTGTTGCTGACGGCGCCAGATAATCTGAAAACAACCAACCAACTAGGGTGACTAGAGGCCGACACGATACTAATCTCTGCAGAAGGGGATGCCAAGCATCTGAAACGCTTAATCATATTCTGCAACAGTGTCATGCGACCCATCGTCCAAGAATTTCAAGGCATGACTCGATTGTGTCCTATGTTGCACGCGGACTGGAGCAGAGAGGATACACGATTTCTAGGGAAGAAGTTTTTTCCACACATGTTGGTAAGCTAAAACCAGACATTGTCGCCTATAATTTGGATAGCACTACTGTGTTGGACGTTCAGGTCATTAATGACCAGTTCTCTTTGGAAGAAGCACATACTGAAAAAGTGAAGAAGTACAAATTGCCGCTTACCCCCCTTCTCAAAGGGCTGCGGCCGGACTTAAGGTTTGGATCTTACACTTAGCTGGAGGGGTAACATGGCGGAGAGAAGCTCGCGACACCTCACTGGATGGCGGATGCTGAACAAGAAGGATTTTAAAGTGATGTCCGTCCGTACACTGGAACAAGGAGCGGTAATCTGGCGCTGCTTCTAGAATATGACATCTCGGCGGTCCCGACGATTGAAGGAAGGAGTCGGATAGTTGAACCCACCACTGCGAGGAGGCCTCCGGTAGGCGCGATTACCGAAATGGTTTTTTCGGTCTTGATAGAAAGAAAAAAAAGCCAAATGCCTCGTCATTTAATTCGGGACGCGCATTTGGCCTTGACCGGACAGAGGGCATAGTTTGGTAGAGATGTATCACCCCCTTCTCGTGGGTCTCGCTGTAAGTAACCGACCTCGGTCGGAGAAACCAAGAGTGATTAAGTCTCTACCAGCAGGAAAAGTTGCGCTACCAACACCAGCGATGGCTCTAATATCAGAGCCTCCTTGAAAGTAACCGACGATTGAGCAGTGTTTTCCATTTTAGCTCAAACCGTCGAAATCAAGTGCAAAACTTTTCCAAATGGAAAATTGCGCTACCAACACCAGCGACGACTCCAGCACGAGAGTCTCCTTGAAAGTAACCGACGATGAAGCAGTGTTTAGGCAATACTAGCTCCAACCGGCGAAATCAAGTGCAATCACCTCCTTCAATGCCGACATACTGAAGGCAGTCAATGAGTGTGCTCAGCAGTAAATGGTAAGTGGTGTTCGGACGCACTGCAGTGTCCGAACTTTATTGGCAATGTTATCCAAGAAGGTGTACTTGGAATCTGTTCTTTAACTAGTTAGTAGTTTCACCCTACTATCCCTAAAATTGCTCTATCCCATCCTAGGGAGAGTTGCTGTCTGCGTATAAAGGGAAAGGCTGCCAAGTCAGCCTGTCGAAAGGTAGGCAGACAAGGGTCGCCCAACCCAGAAGTGCGTAGCTCGACACTTCTTAGTCTGTGTTGTATTTGTCCTTTCTGCGTCCGAACGCTATATAGTTCGGACTTTGTTGGCGCATTATTATCCAAGAAGTGGTACTTGGAGTTGGTTCTTTGTTTATCAGGAGTATTTACCACATATTCTAGTAAGCGGCATAATTGGAAAGGGTTTATCTACCGCGCGGTGGCCCAAAGGGCGTTTCCCGCCCCCAAAAATACACTGGCGTTAGCCTGGCAAAAAGTAGAGCTCGTTCCCGAGGCTGAGCAGGAGGGTGCGGTAGTCATCCGTCAATGAGAAACTGACAGCAACGGAATAACTCTACGGGGATTCTACCATTGCTAGTGGATGAAGAAAGGGATGGCCCAGGTACGCTCCCAAGTACCTGCCCTGAACGGACAGTCTATGATCGATGCTGGTTTTGACGGTTCCTCTCCGGTTTCCTAAACCGTGAGCCGCCTGCACAGGTGGTAAAACATCCCAGACTATAGCAAGATAGGAGATGTCGGCCCGCCAAAGCAAGGGTCGTTGATGTGCCGTGGCTTGGTAACCCGCGAAAGAGGTGAACCCGTAGGGGACAGCGTTAAGCCGCCATTTTAATATGAATAAAGTTGGTTATATATTTTTAGATTTTGGTTATGGCTTTGCTTTTGGAAAACCAATGTGAGAGGAGCGTAGGTCACGGGGCTTTGGGAACCCCCGAGACCGAAACTCCAATGCGTTTATTAGATGGCACTGTTAGCGACGGAGAGCTTGATGGTCATAGTCCTCGACGCACGAAGGATATGACGGAGGTTTACATCAAGAGGAAGAGGAAGGAAATCCTCAAGATGAACGCACTGCAAAGTGCCGCGAAGAGTCTTCAAAAGGTTGGCAAGGCAAGCCAATCCACTTCCGGCATGGTTAATGCAGTGAGCGTAGTACGGCCGAGTGAGTCGAGTAGCGACGAAGAAGCTGATCCTAAACCTCACCCTAAGAGAGTGAGCAAAAGGGGCGTGCCCAGTAAGGAAAGTCTCCTAAAGACTCCTGCCCCTGTTCAGAAGAAGACTTCCGTGATCGCTAAGGGGGTAGCGTCCGGACGGATTTGCACCCGCCAGAATAAGCTGGAGTCGGAGGAAAGCAGGGGACTGCGCGAGGTGGTTGAGGACATCTCGAAGCAGAACCGAGAGCTGAGGGAGAAGGTCGAAAGACTGGAAGCCTTGCTCGAGGGACTGACCGAGAGGTGTAGCTGCGGGAAGGTACCAGAACAACCGGTACCATTGACCGTTCCGAAGCCACCAACATCCAAACCGGCGCAGCAAACATACGCCAGTATGGTTGCCACCGGGGCTCATGCTGAACCGAGAGCAGGGACCAGCACAGAAACACAACCGGGTGAAAGTGAATGGACCATCGTTCGAGGGAAGAAGCAGACAAGGGGACCCAAGCCAAAGGCTAAAGCCCCCCCCCCCGCCCCGAGAGCGCAAACCCGCGGCCTTGGTTTACCCGCTAGGCGACAGGTTCGAGGGGGATGGAAGAAAGCTGCTTGCGGCGATCTACAAGTCCCTCAAAGACAAATCAGAAGCCAAAGTGGAGACAGCCAGATTGATCGGTCGCAGCGGGGTTGCTTTACAATACCCTCCTGGTATCGACCCCAAAGCTTTTGAAACAGCGGTGGCATCTACCGACGAGCTCGCAGAGCACTGTCGAGTGGTCATTCCGAAGAAACGGCGTCCTCGCTTCACAATCTACGACCTCGACAGCGTTCGGGTCAAAGAGGACACGGATGGCCTCCTAGAAGAAGTGTGTAACACTCTGCAGATCCCAAGTGGCACGCTAAAAGTGGTCGCAGCACGCGACTGCAAAGCCACAACCAACTGGACGGTGGAGTCTGACCCCACCCGTTGCTCAGACAGTAAAAAGGGCCAAATGCATCACCATCCAATGGTTGAAGCACACGGTCCGGGAACTAGTCAGACCATTACGCTGCTTTAAGTGCTATCGCTTCGGACATGGCCAAAAAGAGTGTGGCGAAGAAAAACAATGCTGTTCTTTCTGTCGTGGGCACCATAACTACAGAAACTGCAAAGTGCGGGACAATCAAGTTACCTGCAGAACCTGCTGCGAGAGTAACGAGTACTTTGGGACCAAGTACAAAGTCTCCCACTGCGCGGTTGACTCCAATTGTCCGTCTCTGTTACGGGAAAAACGGAGGATAAAAGAAAGAACTGACAATGGGGTCTAACCCCAAAATCAGCTCTGCACTCCGGTGCTTGCAGGCAAACTTGGGGAGGTCAAAAGTTGCCACTTGCGACCTTCCCCTAATCGCCCTGAATTTAGTCGACGTTCTCCTACTGCAGGAGCCATACTTGTTAGACGGAGACTTCATTGGTCTTCCGCTTGGTTGGAAAGTCGCACACGTGAGTAATGGGAAGACGGCCATCTTGGTCACGAACCCAAAACTAACAATGCAAACACTCTATGAGTCCACTAATATCACGGCCGTGAATGTTACGGATGCAGTCAGATGCGTAACCTTCGTATCAACCTACTTTCCGCTAAGCGAGAGAATCTAACCTCACCTGGGTGTGTTAGAGGACGTTCTAGACAAATACAGGAACCCCTCCATCTTAATCGGTGGCGACTTTAATGCTCGGCATGAGCTTTGGGGACCTGTCGGCACAAGCCACTTCAACGTCCGACGGGGAGAGGCTCTAGTTGAGTTTATTCTCCGGAAGGACCTCTTTGTTTGGAACGATCCATCCTCCGATCCCACGTTCGAAACGATCAATGGAAAGAGCTGGATAGACGTTACCTTATCCAGCGATAGACTGCTAGCCCACTGCGACACTTGGAAAGTTGAAAGATCCTGTCATAGTGATCATAACTTTCTGTCGTTCAGTATCGGAAACACAGTTTACTGTGGTGTACCGCGACGGTACTCCTTCAACCGGTACAGACTAGGAAGGATGGCCAAAAACCTCCGACCCAAGTTACTTGTTTTGATTCCGGAGATTGATTCGGCTCTGTCGAAAAAATCAATGGACGAGGTGGTGACAAAGCTCACTAAGACCATTGTGTCCGAATGTGACAAAACCCTCAAAATCAAAACGAACGATAAAACAAGTCGTCCGTGGTGGGACCAAGAGCTGCTTGTGCTCCGGAAGAAGACGCGAGCTCTCAGGCTTAGGTATCAACGAACATCCGATACAGATGAGCGAGCGCTTCGAAGGACTTTGTACAAAAAGGGCGCAGCAGAATACCGGCGAAACATTTTTGAAAAGAAACGGAGTAGCTGGAACAAATTCTGCATCAACACGTCCAAGTCCAGTCCCTGGAAACTACCGTATAAAATTGGTGCTAACAAAACACGGAAAGCAACCGTTCTCGGTAGCATCGTACGGGCAGACGGGTCTGTCACGTGTGACGAAAACGAGACTATTGATGAAATAGTCCAAGCACTTTTCCCGCAGGACACCACCGTTGGTGAAACGGTGGAACAGCAGAACATGCGCTTGGTCGCGGCGAACTACGAAGGAGCAGGGACCGACCTCGATTTCACTAAGACCGAGATCCGAGGTGTGATCAAAAGTCTGGCAAAGAGGAAAACTCCAGGTTTGGACGGACTTAATCTCAAAGTTATCGAGATGGTGAACAACACCAGCCCATTAGTCCTCCTTACCCTCTTCAACAAGTGCTTAGAACTAGGCGTTTTTCCGACCAACTGGAAAACAGCACGTCTAGTTCTTTTCAATAAACCGCACAGACCCACGTCACACCCACGCAGCTACCGGCCGATTTGCCTACTCGCCTCAGTAAGCAAAGTGTTTGACAAGCTCATAACACAACGGTTGTTCTTCCACTTTCGTGTTAAAGAGTTGTTGAGTCCTCGTCAATTTGGATTCCGACCTTTTCAATCGTGCAACACCGCACACTTTAACATGATTAATGAAATCCAACAACACCACGCCCACCGACAACGGGTAAGTGTCATCTCACTTGATGTTGCTGGTGCATTCGACACTGTTTGGTGGCCGGCAGTAATGTTCCTCCTCGCGAGAGCAGAATGTCCGGATAACATCTTCAGAGTCATTGATAGCTACCTTAACGAACGACGGTTAGTGTACAGTACGACCTCGACTAGCCGAACCTATGACGTGGAAAGAGGCTGCCCTCAAGGTTCGTGCAGCGGCCCATTCCTCTGGAACCTTATTGCCGACGAAGCATTAAGACTGTCCCTTCCAGTAGGAGCCTCGCTTCAAGCGTATGCCGATGACTTAGTCCTAGTCATAGCGGGAGTTAGCAAGAGCGAAATAGAAACTATTGGTACTCAAGCTCTCTCTCAATTGGCAGAATAGGCAAGTAAGTTCAAATTGGTCTTCAATCCATCGAAGATGACTGCCATGCCGGTCACTTACCACCGGTCTTCTACTATCAAGGGACCCAGATTGCTCATGTTAACCAGTTCAAGTACCTGGGAGTAGTCTGGGATAGTAGTCTAACTTTTACTTCCCACTTCAAGTGGGTAAAAGACCGAGTTGACAAAACGGCCATGCATCTCAAACGAGTAGCTAAGTGCCTCTACCGAGTACGACCTGACCTGCTGAAGAGCATTTACATTGGAGCTTTGGAAAGGGTAGCCCTATTTGGTTACGGCGCTTGGGGCTTCAAGCTCAAAAACGCCACCTTTCGCAAAAACCTGGTGAAGATTCAGAGGAGACGGCCTCATGGGTATCACCGGGACTTACTGTACCACCTCGACGGTGGCTCTCAATGTAATTGCTGGCATTCTCCCTCTCGACAAGAGGGCCAGCTTGGAGTATACGGAGTTCCTCATCGCACGGGTGAAAGTGGCAGAAGAATTCCAAATTGACCACAAATCGATTTCTAGTACTCAATTTGAACACGATCTAGATGGTGGGATAACCCATCCCGCCACTAGATGGGGCATAAGTTTTGACAAGGAGCCACCAGTTGGCGAAGGCGTTGAGATCTTTACTGACGGTTCGGGATTGGACGGTCGATTCGGAGCAGCCTATGTGGTACACTACTTTGGTGCCAGAATTGAAGAACACAAAGGTAGGCTGGTGGATACCGCTTCGGTATTCATGGCGGTGTTGGTCGCCCTCATCGAGGCATATAAATGGATAGCCCGTCATAGCCCCGCGGTTGCTAACATTTATTCGGACTCCTTGTCCATCCTCAAACTCTTATCCAATCCGAATGCAGTCAACCCACTAGTACAGATCGTTAAAACTCTATGCCTCCAGGTAATGGACACAACAGTGGTCAAAGTTCATTGGATAAAGGCGCACGTGGGTTGTGTCGGCAATGAACAAGCCGACAAGGCAGCGAAAGAGGGCACACAAGAGCAGTGCATCTCATGGAATTTCAAACCACATATCTCGTCGCTGAAGGGGATCCTAAAACGCTCCAAGATGGAACACTTGCAGAGTGAATGGGATTACGAAGATAAAGGGCGGACGCTCTATTACTTCTTCCCAAAGGTCCGACTCGACCGATTACTAACCGGACCCCTAGCCCAGCTAGCGACCGGTCACGGGCGTTTTCACGCCTACTTCCATCTGTTCAACCACTGAGTCACGGAAGAAAGCCCGTGCGGGATGATTGGAGACAGTATTCACTACGTCACCAACTGCATCCTCACAGAGTCGATCAGGAACAGGATAGTAACGGTTAGAGGGATCCCAGCACAATCTTTCATCCGGTAAATGCGAAACACCTCCGGGAAATCGCACTACTGGTGAAGAACTTGTTGCCCCAGTTACCAACACGATGACCCCTAGTACTGAAAGGCAAGGGCCACTTTAAGTACAGTGTTCAATCCCACGACGGTGATTGCTTACACGTTTAGTTCTGCAGCTCGCAAGGGCTTGAGCTCGAAGATGAACTGGTACTGGTTGAACTACAGCCATGTCTCTTCAAGATATAATGATGACTAAGTTAGCAAGTCAGTGAATGATAAACTAACTCTGTCAGGTTTAGCTTGGGTTGGAAACAACCGCTGTAAATAACAGGCCCAACACTGGAAGCAGTGTAGCTTAATGGTGGTAGAACTTTCCCAGGATCCCGGCGTATGCTTATTATGTGCTAGTTCACGGTATTGCAGCCGGGACGCCCTGTATTTCTGTCCCTAACTACTACTTCTACTACTTCCATGCTTGAATGTGGTCGTGCTTTTTCTACGCTCCCATTTAAAAAAATTCTAAGTCCAAATTTTATTGTGTTTTCGGGTTCAGAGTTTGAATTTTGATTTTGCTTACATCCCATTGGAACTTATATTTCTTACAATTAATTGTCTGAAATTTTTGTTTTTTCGCCGTTTTTCGAACTTTTTCTTATTATTGTAAGCAAAAACGAGATTCCCAACTATATGTTTTTTATATCTGTGTAATTCTTTTGCTTGTTTTTTCAGCACTTGTTGTTTTAAGGAGATATTATTTGATTTTCCTTCATCTATTCCGGAGAAGTCTTCTCGTCGGAACTAGAAAGGTTAGTTTTATTTATTGTAAATGATGTCCACTAGGGACAATCTTAGCGAGACTGACGTTCAGTCTCCTTCACAGGAAGAAGGTGATCAGGTGGTTGATTTGGATGATTCATTTGAAACTTTAGACCCAAACCAAAAATCAAAACTTGTACTTGAATTTAAAAACATGATGGAAACTATAGAAAAGGCTATTAATGATTCTACAAAGGTTCAAAAACCTTATATAAAGGTAATTAAAGATGCTATGTATGAAATGCTCATGCATTGTGTGGGGAACAAGATAAATTCTACTATCTAAAAGGTAAATTAGCAGCTCTAGAGAGTCAAAAACTAGAAAGGGAAGCTAGCGATAAAAGAACTGAACAAATTATGGACGAGATCCATAAAAACCTGAAAACTCAACACAAGAATTTCCCTCAACTAAAATCTAGCACCCCTCCCCAAAAACCCATAAAGGAAGAACATGTAGTTATTATAGAAGGTACGGACAAGCTAGACACGGAGACCAAATGGTCAGAAGTGGTTAAAACTCAAAGACTGACTCCTCCAAAAGATATCATTCAAACAAAGAACAACATAACTTTGGTAAAAATGCGTACCAGAGAACAGGCAGAAATGCTGTTCATGCGGCATTTAAAGATAAAACAAACATGAAACTGAACAAACTGCGTAAACACAGGTTGATTTTACTGGGAATAGCTCCGGACATTCCTGAATTAGATAATTTGAACCATATTAATGAAATAGAGGAGATTAAAGAAAGGGGCTTTGATTTTGTTAAAGTCTTTAAAGGTAAAAATGGTCATCAGAACGCTATTATTGATGTAGATTTTGACACTAAGGAAATTCTGCTTGACATGGCACGTGTAACAATTGATTTCGCCAGGGTTAGAATCAGCGAGTATGTTAATATTGTTCGCTGTTTCAAATGTCAAGACTTTGGCCATATGGCTTCTTCCTGCTAAAAACAATGGCGATGTTCAATATGTGCAGAAAGCCACGATTCTAACAAATGCACATTTAAAGACATAGAATCTATGGGGAAATGCTTTCATTGCTTTAAATCCAATCTAGAACATGACCATCGAGCAGATTCTAACAAATGCCCACGCTTCATCACATATAAGTCAGCATTAACAGCTAAACGCCTTTAAAAAAGTTGCAAGGCCCATAAACTCAGACCAATTAAGATTAACACAAATTAATTTGAATAACTGCAGAGCGGCAAACGACTGTTTACAGATATTTGTCAGCAAAAATAACAGACTTAATTTTATACCAGGACGCTTATTATTCCGAAAGAGACCATAGACACAACTTCCCAAACACCTGGGTAAATTATACCTCCTCAGAAAAAACAGCAGGAATTCTTATAGTAAATCCATCCCTACAAGCTAACTTAATATTCACTGTTCCAAACGCAGTTTTTATCAATATTATTACCGACAATGGCAACTTAACTATAGGATCACAATATTCTCCACCCTCTGGCAGTCTGGAAAACGATTTTAATTCTTGGGAAAATGAAATAGATAACACTAATAGATTCCTATTAGGTGGGGATTTTAACGCAAAACACGAACTCTGGGGATATGGCAGATCAGACAATAGGGGAACTCTGCTCATGGAATTTACTGAAAGCTACAACCTAAGAATTTTAAACGATAAAACACAACACCCAACTTACTACATGGACACCAAGAAAAAAGCCGAGGAGAGATTTGGTTGGCCAGATCTAACCTTGGCTTCCGACGATTTAATTGATAAAATAAACGACTGGTTCGTTGACACAACCCCTAGTTCAGACCATTGCTATGTGACATACTCTATTAAAATTAAACATATACAAAACACATTCACTAGGTACAATAGCAAATACTTTAGTAAAGGATATTTTAGATCTCTCCTTATTCATTACATCACACCATTCCTAAGTAAGTTTAATGAAATACAAAACAGATTGGAGTTTGATGCTTTATTGAAAATTTTTTACAAAACTCTTTAAAAACCTTATCACAGGTTTCGTGAAAACAGGAGCTTTAAAAGGAATAGAAATCTAAACTGGTATACACAAGAACTTAAAATTCTTAGAAAAAAAATTAGGGCCCTCCAAATCAGATCTAAAAAAACCGGAGAACTTAAATTTAGAATCGAACTAAGCAAACATAAGGCCATTTATAAAGTTAAAATTAAAGAGGCCAAGAGCTTGACCTGGAAAAAGTTCTGCACTGAAACACATGAAAAATTTGGTAATATTTTTGATATCATGAAGTCCAAGGGCTCTAATACCAAAAAATTAGTACATGTTAATCTAAATGGCATGCCAATAGACTCAAATAATAAAGACATCGTAAATACTCTAATAGATCATCACTTCAGTATTATAGATACCCCACAAGCTGAATTCAATAATTCCCCGATTCCCGGGTTTGGAAAAATTACTCAGTCTGAAATTAACCATGTTATCAAATACCAACCTAACAACAAGGCCCCAGGTCTTGATAGGATTGACCCTACTATTCAAAAATTTATTCACGAAAGCTTACCGAGTCTATTAAATATCATATTCAACAAACTTGTTCAGATTGGGTACTTCCCTGAACTCTGGAAAATTGCTAATGTAATTTTCTTTGTCAAAAAGGGCAAAAATCCTAAGGACCCTGGAGCATATAGACCCGTTAGTCTTTTACAGAGTATAAGTAAGGTCTTCGAAAAAATCTTAAACAACAGACTAATCTTTTATCTTGAAAAATTTGATCTGATTCACCCTAACCAACATGGTTTCAGAGAGGGCAAGAGCACATTAACAAGTACACAATTGTTAATCAATGAGATACTGCACAGGAAAAAGACCTTTCAATATACAGCACTCATCTCATTCGACATTAAGGGCGCTTTTGATGCTGCCGAGTGGTCCATTATTATTGAACAAATGCAGCTTTTAAATATAGAAGACTACCTTATTCAGGTTTTCAAGAGCTACCTAAACAATAGAAGTATCCTCTGTGATATGTCAAATTCTGTAAAATTCAACATAAATAGGGGCTGTCCACAAGGTTCCTGTTTGGGACCTATTTTTTGGAACATTCTGGCAAATCCAATCCTAAAAGAATTTGATAACGAAGACTGCACACTAACAGCCTATGCAGATGATTTTGCTATGCTGGTTTCAGGGAACTCCAGGCAGGTCCTGGAAAATAAAGTCAATACATTCATACAGAAATTCAACACAATTTGCAGTTCCTTGCTATTGACCATCTCCATCCCCCTTCTGGCAACCTGGAAAATGGTTTTAATTCATGGGAAAGTGCAATAAACGTTACAAATAAATTTTTAATAGGCGATTTTAACGCTAAACACGAATTATGGGGATATGGTAGGAATGACAATAGGGGGGTTTATTACTTTTAGACTTCACCGAACAAAAGTTATAATTTAAGAATTTTAAATGACACAACACAGCATCCAACCTACTACATGGCCACGAAAAAGAAAGCAGAGGAAAGATTCGGCTGACCCGATCTGACCTTGGCTTCAGATGATTTAAATGATAAAATAAATGATTGGTTTGTGGATACTACCCCAAGTTTATCCGATCACTGTTGTATAACATACACAATCAAAATTAAACATATTCAGAGTTACGTTACCAGATACAAGAGTAAATACTTTAGCAAAGAATATTTTAAGTCCCTATTACTAAAACACATTGTACCATTTATAAACAATTTTAAAGAAATACTAAACAGTTCAGAATTTGTAAATTTTTTGTAATAAACATCAATGTTCTTCACGAAATATGCGATAAAGTTTTTAAATATAAAAATTTAAAGAACAAACCACTAAACTGGTACACTCACGAACTTAAAACCCTAAGAAATAAAATCAAGGCCCTTCATGTTAGATCAAAGAAATCTGGTGAACTTAAATATCGAGTGGAGCTTAGTAAAAACAGGGCTATTTATAAGGCTAAAATCATAGAGGCAAAGATTTCCACGTAGAAAAAGTTTTGTACAGAAACGCATGACAAATTCGGAAGTATTTTTAACATTATGAAGTCAAAGTGTTCAAATAATAAAAAATTAGTTCACGTTAACTTAAAAGGCATGCCAGTCGATTCCAATAGTAAAGATATTCTTAATACTCTAATACATCATTTTAATATTATCAATACCGTGCAAGCGGAATTTAATACACCTCCAATTCATAGTTACAATAAAATAACCCAGAGTGAAATTAACCATGTTGTAAGATACCAAGCTAATAACAAAGTTCCTGGACTCGATAAAATTGATCCCTTAATGTTAAAATTTATACATGAAAGCATACCAAGCCTCTTTCACACAATTTTTAATAAACTTTTACAAATAGGATATTTTCCCACACTCTGGAAAATAGCTAACGTGGTCTTTTTTGTTAAAAAAAGGCAAAAGCCCTGAAGATCCTGGCACTTACAGACCAGTTAGTCTACTGCAACACACTACCTGGAAAAACACAATTTACTTCATTTTAATCAACATGGTTTTAGGGAGGGTAGGAGTACTCTTACATGCACACAATATCTTATTAATGAAATCTTGCATAGAAAGAGGATATATCAATATAATGCATTAATCTTGTTTGATATCAAAGGCGCATTTGACTCGCTAATCCTATTTTAAGAAAATTCGATAACGAAGATTGTACATTAATAGCATATGCGGATGACTTTGCCATGATTGTCTCCGGGAAATACAGGCAGGTCCTGGAGAATAATGTTAATACCTTCAGACTTAAATTTAATTCCATATGCAACGGCCTGCTACTCACTATTTCCATTCCAAAAACAAAAGCTATGCTGTTCGGACTCTATTTATCCCGAAGGTACCCTATTTTCAAAATTAATTATTGTAAAATAGATACTGTGGAGGAACTGGTTATACTAGGACTTACAATTGACAGAACGTTAAGTTTCATTCCCCACATTAAAAAATTACAAACTGAGATACGGGAATTAGCCTTGAATACAAACAGACTAGGAAATGGTTGGTTGTTTTCAGATTATCTGGCACCGTCAGCAACACGAGGGCTATAATGCGCCGAAACATTCGTCATTACACAAGCCAACATACATTTACAAACACCCATGCCAACACGGGACTCGAACCCGCAACCTCGCGGTCTAGAAGCCAGCACGCTAACCACTATACCGTTTGGTCGGCGACTAGGAAATTCCTTATGGGGATGTCACCCGATATGCTTAAAATCTGGTATATAAGTCATAGAACCAAAATTGCTATATCTCGCACAAGTTTGATACCCATTAATAAATATTCACGGGAGAACTAAATTGGAAAGTCACGATTCGAACAAGAGTACTTTTAAAGAAGTTGAATCTATGGCAAAATGTTTCCACTGCTCACAGGCAAATTTAGAGCATGACCATAGAGCTGGCTCTAACCGGTGTCCACGATTCGTAACCTACAAGATGGCATTGACAGCAAAACGACTTTAAGAAAGTTGTAGGGCCCAAAAACGCTGAACAAATTAAAGTCACACAGATACATTTAAATAACTGCAGGGCTGCTAATGACAGTCTACAAGTTTTTGCTTTAGAAAATAAAATTGATATCGTTCTCTATCAGGATGCTTATCATTCTATTAGAGACACTAAACACAATCTCCTTAATTCCTGGACACACTACACATCTTCAGATATTACGGCAGGAATTCCGATTTTAAACCAATCCATACAGGCCAATTTGATACTTTCCGTTCCTATTGCAGTTTTTATAAATATCATTACAGATAACGGAAATCTCACAATAGGTTCACATTATTCCCCACCCTCAGGCTCGCTGGAAAATGATTTTAACTTATGAGAAAGCATTATAAATGTAGGTAGAATTTTTTTTATTGGGGGGTGATTTTAATACCAAGCACCCATTATGGGGATACGGCAGGAGTGACGATTGAGGCAGTACACTATTGGAATTCACTGAAAGTTTTAATCTTGTTATTTTAAATGACATTGATCCGCACCCAACCTATTACATGTCCACTAGAAAGAAGAAAGATTCGGCTGGGCCGATATCACTATGGTATCTGACGATATCAGTGATAAAATAGACAACTGGTCTGTTGATATATAACATTGGTCCGAGGAGCTGGGTGTGATAACTTTTACAATAAAAATTAAACATGCTCAGTGTTATATTAATAGGTATAAGAGTAAATACTTTAATAAAGTAAATTTCCAATCTGAAATATTAAAACATTTAACACCATATATAAATAAATTCAAAGAAACACAAAATGGTATACAATTTGAAGCGTTATTGACGGAATTCTGTACAACACTATATGGTATATGTGACAAAATTTTTAAACTAAAGAACATTGGTAAAAATAAACCCCTGAACTGGTACACGTACGAAAAATCCTAAGAAATAGAATTAGAGCATTATACACCACGTCTAAAAAGTCAGGGGAGTTAAGATTTAGAATAGAATTAAGTAAAAACAGGGCAATTTACAAACTTAAAATAAGATAGGCCAAACTGAATACATGGAAAAAATTCTGTTCAGAGACACACGAAAAATTTGGTAGCATATTCAACATCATGAAATCCAAAGGCTCGGACAGCAAAAAGCTAGTCCATGTCAACCTAAACGGAATGCCAATTGACTCAAATAGAGTTGACATCAATACTTTGATATTTCATCATTTCAGTATTACAAACAATATACAAACAGAATTTAATACACCTCCAAAACAGAATAAGATTTTGACCCATAGCGATATAAATCACGCACTAAAATACCAGGCTATTAATAAAGCTCCAGGCACTGATAACCCCCATCCAAATCTTTTTGCTTTTCTGAGAGTGATCGGTTTCCTACATCACATCTAGTGTTTTTATCTTTCATATCTATTTTTAAAACTTTGATAAACTTTTTCATAATTTTTAAAATGAGCTTTTAAAATACATTAATTCTTTTATATCGTATCTCACCTTTTTCATATATTTACAATTCATCCTCCATCATTGTCTCTTTTATCGTTTGTTTGGCGCAGCATGGCCCTTGTGCTGCCTTTGCGCCATTAAAACTCAAACAAACTAGGCACTGATAATTTGATCCCCTGATTTTAAAACACTTACATAATACTATGCCTAATCTACTCCATACTATTTTTAACAAACTTTTAGAGCTGTGATATTTTCCCTCTGCATGGAAAGTGGCAAACGTCGTTTTCTTTGTAAAGAAAGGAAAGAGCCCTGTGGATCCAGGAGCTTATAGACCCGTTAGTTTGCTTCAAACGGTCAGTAAAGTATTTGAAAAGATTTTAAACAATACTTATTTTTTATCTGGAAAACCATAATCCCCCAAAAAAACACTTTTGAAAAGTAGAAGAACCACCAACCTCAAAAACACTAAAAACTTTCTTACAATAAAAAAAATCATAAACATGATGAAAATTTTCAGCTACAAACACAGTGATATAAAAAAATGGCCAACCTCTGATTAGAACTCTCGGTTGTGACTTGCTTACGAATGTATGCATACTTAAATTATTTTTAACATTTAAGTTCCGCTCCCATAAAAATTTACGCTGCTTGAGGTTGGCGCCCGTCATAGGAATATTAACAATGCTTGCGTTTAAACTAATTTATGGATGTTTGCACGAATATTTGAGTTTATGATTTCATTTGGATGGGGTAGGAAATACAAAGTGGTGTAAATATTCATGCTCGTGTAATTTTCAAAATAGTATAGAGAAACTGTGCTCAAACGCTTGCATTTGAATCGTTATTAAGAATTTTTTAAGTAGGAAACTAAAGTGTTTCTGGTAAGCTTTTGTTTGGTTGATACATGCATTTTGGAAAGTTTTTATGTGTTGGGGGGGTTTTAAAGGTTAGTAATTAAGACGGGCGCCAACCTCAAGCAGCGTAAATTTTTATGGGAGCGGAACTTAAATTTTAAAAATAAACTAAGTAAGCATACTTTCTTAAGCGAGTCACAACCGAGAGTTCTAATCGGAGGTTGGCCATTTTTTTATATCACTGTTTGTGGCTGAAAATTTTCATCATGTTTATGATTTTTTTTATTGTAAGAAAGTTTTTTGTGTTTGAGGTTGGTGGTTCTTCTACTTTTCAAAAGTGTTTTTTTGGGGGATATCATAAATTTTTTTTAAACACTGATGACTTCTCTTTTTTGAATTTGTCCGTTTCATCGTTTTTCTATTTATCCCCTGTGGTAAACCTGGTACCAGGGATATTCATAATTCTTCAAACTGAGTTCGACGATACCTTACATGCAATAATTATCTTTAAAATTGATAAACCGAAAGTGGTACCAATAGCATACCTGGTACTTTAAACATTCATAATTCATCAAAACAAAAGTCCAACATGCCATATTTATCTTCAAAATTGATAAACCAGAAGTAGTACCACCTATGGTACACCTGGTACCATGAATATTCATAATTCTTCAAGTTGAGTTCAATGATATCTTGCATGCCAAAATCTACGTGAAAATTGACAAATTGGTTGAATGCGGACGGCAGTAACCATCAAAATCTACCACGAATGAGTACTAGAAACTTGTGTATGGCAACTCAACTCCCAAAACTTAAAGAAATACGTTGCCATTGACAAAGAGCCTGTCTGCCAAGTTTCAGCTCGATTGGTTAGTTTGTACGCACAACGACCTATTTTAGTGCATAATAACGACTAATCAGTCCAGGACCCACAGCTTAACGTGGATTCCGAATCACAACGAACATCCACACCTAACACAGGAATCAAATCCGGCACCTTTAACTTACAAGGCCAGAGCGTGCATCCCATTGAAAGTTTATTCTAATAAATTGTTACAAATAAATATTACAAGTTTTTTACAGTCTAATAAATATTGCAGTATAAATTATTTTTATTATACCAAGCATTATTTTGGTTCACATAATAACCCATTGATATTTGACAAAATTTAAAATATTTTCTTAACAACAATTTTAAAATTCACTATGAAATTACAATTTTGATGATGTATGATTCTACAATTTCATTTTACAATGGAAAGTAAAAATCAACACATCTTTACCCTTACTAAAATCCTAAGGTATTTTTAAGGTATTTTCTAGGTTTTTTTTTCAAGGTATTTATTAGGTATTTTTAAGGTATTTTATTAAGGTATTTTTACCTACTAAATGGTGCAGATTAAAACCTTAAACAGGTTTTCCATAATACCTGTCCCAAGGTATTTTATATAAACCTAAACGGTTTCTTAGAATACCTTTCAACAAGGTATTTTATGTAAACCTAAACGGTTTCCTAGAATACCTTTCAACAAGGTATTTTAAATATACCTAAACGGTTTCCTAGAATACCTTCCAACAAGGTATTTTATATAAACCTAAACGGTTTCCTAGAATACCTTTCAACAAGGTATTTTATATAAACCTAAACGGTTTCCTAGAATACCTTTCAACAAGGTATTTTATATAAACCTAAACGGTTTCCTAGAATACCTTCCAACAAGGTATTTTATAAAAACTTTAACAGTTTCAATAGAATACCTTTTAATAAGGTATTTTATAAAAACCTAAACGGTTTTTTAGAATACTTTTTAATGGTTACCTCAATGGTTTTTTCTAGAATACCTTTCAATAAGGTATTTACCTAAACAGTTTCCTCGAACATCTGTCAATGAAGTACATTAAAATAAACCTAAAAGGTAAACCACAAATAATTTTAAAATATGTAGAAGTTTTTTTTGACAAAATTTCCACAATATTTTTTAAAAACGTATTTTAATAGACCTCAAAAGGAATTTTTAGAAATCTAATAAAACCTAGGAAAAGTATTACATTCTATTTTACTGTGTATAAAAGAGAACCAATAACTTTGACACAATTATCATACAAATAATTTTTATTTATGTACTTAACACTATTTTACATTAGGATAATCATTTTTAGGATATGTATTTTTTACTCAACCAACCCTGTTGGGCCTTGAGCCTGTTTGTTTTAAATTTTTTTCTTCTTTTCTCTGCAACTTTGTTTTCGGCATAAATTTGCAAGAATTTCCAGATTGAGGCTGTCCTATCTGGATCTTCCACCTGTATCTTGCATAAGAATAGACATGGTTTACTGTACCGGTCACCCCAAGAAACTTCAGATGATACTTGTTAAAAAGCCCTAAAAATATAAAATTGCTATAAAATGAGGCATACAATACATATTCAAAAGAACAAGTTATTCGGGGGCTACAAAATTCAACCCGTCTTTATTTGCCTCCGAAATATTTTCATTTCAAAGCGGCTCTAAAAGTAGTACAAAATAATGCTTATTTTGATTTCTATAAGAAACTAACTAGGCGTCAAGTCCGTATTTGTTTAACAGCTTCCCATATATTAACACAGGTAGTAAATCAAATTATGAAGAGTATAGCTACTAATTTAACAACACGAAGGGTACTAATTTAACAATTCATTTGAGAAAATACAAAGAAATAAGCGATAATCAGAATTAATTTTTAATATTAGCCTTTAATTTTATATTTTTTAAACAACCCTGAACACATTTAAAAGATTACTCTGAAAACTTGAATACCCATTGAAAATCATGATTGTATCTATATGTATATTCTTACATTTCTATTTCTGGATTTTAAAATATACTCAAGTGTTTATTTTACCTACTGAATATTTAATTTTTTTTATAGCAGAATGTGTGCAATATTTTGTAACATAAGTTAAGTGAGGAAGTAGTTCCTCGATATTAGTGAGATCAGTTCTTGAAACATTGACTTTTTTTGCATTATCAAACACATAATGTGAACGAATTCTCAATTTTCTCCAAGACCTGCACTAAAGAAATATTTTATGGGAAAACAATCAACTACGCTCGTCCAGATAAAAGCGTCAATTTGAAATTTCTATTTAATATGAATAACAATTTTAAATCCTCATAATAATAGTATGATATTTTTAGCCAGGGCATATGTGATTTGTTTCGAAATCAGAAACAAACGATAAAATCATAATTTTTTTTTCAAAATCAAAAACCCTGTCACACTTTTCCAATATTCCAACCTATCTAAGAACTCATAAAGAAAGATTACTTTCTCACCATCAAGAGAAGCTAGCAAAAGTTCTTAAAATAATATGTGCCTTTTACATTTCACTTCATAATTGGTTAAGTATAATAATACAATTTCCGGTGTGAAAATTTATATGTCAGGGACAAGGTTGCAACCTCTTCCCCCCATCGTTACATAAAACAATTTAATATACCTTTTCCCCTGTTTATTCACATATCTAACAATATTTATTTTTAGACTATGTGATAGTCGTGATATCCTTTTTTAATTTATTGCAAAGTCATGTGTAATACGAAAGTCTTAATTCAACAACCTCTTTTCCGATTATAGTTGTAAGGTTTCCAAAAAAAAGTTAAAAAATGAATAAATGAATTTAAAATTTGGAGAGGAAATGGTATTTCTCTGTATAAAACTGCTAAGACAGGAACGAAAAAACAAACCTCCAAAATTAATTTCCCCATCAATACAGTCATTCCAAAATCCAATTTTCCTTTAATACTGCTATTCCAAAATCTATTTCCCTATCAATACCCTCCCTCCAAAATTCATTTTTCCTTCAATACTGCTATTCCAAAATATATTTCCCTATTATTACCCTCCCTCCAAAATTTATTTCCCCATCAATACCACCATTCCCAAATCTATCTGTGTAAGAAAACCATTGCATCTTATAACATAGTTTTCAAATCTTGGAGGGTGCCACCACTGGGGTAGCGAGAGGTCTTCAGCTTTATTTGTGTTTGTATGGTTTCATACCGAGATGAACACACCGGTTCTTGTTCTATCACCGAAGTCAAGCATCATCGTGAGCGGTCAGTCCTTTGGATGGTGACCACCTGGGAACACTGCATTATAAGATGCAATTGTTTTCTTACACAGATAGATTTGGGAATGGTGGTATTAATAAGGAAATAAATTTTAGAATAGCAGTATTGAAGGAAAAATGAATTTTGGAGGGAGGGTATTGATAGGGAAATAGATTTTGGAATAGCAGTATTAAAGGAAAATTGGATTTTGGAATGACTGTATTGATGCGGAAATTAATTTTGGAGGGGTGATATCGATGGGGAATTGGGGGTCCGGGATATATAAATATTTTTGGATATGTGAATAAACAGGGGAAAAGGTACATTAAATTGTTTTATGTAACGATGGGAGAAGGGGTTGCAACCTTGTCCCTGACAATGGGAGTTCATGCAGGTAGTAATATAACAAAATTGGAGAGTGAAGTCCAAATAAATCCCTAAAAATAATGAGAGGAAGGAATAGTTGCATATCCTCTAAATACTTAAAATTAATGCATAGGAATAGGGTATTTAAATTGCTCCAAACATTTTTTAGAACAAGCAAGTAGGTACTCATGAAAAACTAAAATATTCAAAAAGATATGAAATTATCACAGATTCAAAATAATATCTTGAAAAATAAATGGGCAGGGAAATGTTCTTTTAAAACAAGCATTAAATAGTCAGTAAGTCAAGGAGAGTTGTCAGACTTTGGCCCTGAAAAGGACCATTCGTCTGGGTCCACAGACAATCGGAATAATACAGAGACAACAATGTACAATGATAAAACTAGGTATGTCACAATAATGTAACAATAATTTTAGTAGAAGCAAAACAGAATACAAATAAATTTAAATTTAAGAAATCAAGTATAATCAACAGATAATTTCTTTGCTGCCATTTTTTCTGCACATAAAACATTCCAAACTTGTCTCCTGTGGCCTGGGCAATTGCATCACCGATTTCTCCAGAGACAAGTACAGATACAGGGCATGAGTTAAAGAGCAATGATTTTCATTGTTATTTTGAAGTGTTCCACATAGAATGTTTATTTATTAATATACATTTTTTTGTCAGTCAGAGAGCAGATATCTAGTTTTCAGAATTTGCGAGGTAACAAAAAATATTACAAAAGGAATACGAAAAGAACAAATGTATGTCTATCACAATCACAATTTTTTTTATAAATAGTCCTTCCTCCGTTGAATGATTTATCAGCATATTTCTTACGAGTATTTGCATCAGGCTCAGGGTGTATTCGTTATATAATATTTCTAATTAAATTCTTGCAAGTTGTAGAACAACGATAATACCTTTAATTTGACAATTGCATCATATATATTTATATTTTTGTTTGAATATTTGGGAAATCTATTCCGGTCACCTATTTCTGCTACAATGACCTCTGATCAAATAATGAAGTAAATATCTGAGTGAGCACTTCTCACCTTAATCCCAACACAAAAGCAATAGAGTATAGAGGTTACAATGGATTTATGTTCACTAGCCCTCATTAATATACACACCGTTATTCGGTGAGGCCAGACAGAACTTGCGAGTCTTCCATCACAAACTCGAAGTCATAATTCATTAGGCTACCGGGACCTCTTTTTTTATTTTGTATGTTAATGTGATAGTCGTGATATCCTTTTTTAATTTATTGCAAAGTCATGTGTAATACGAAAGTCTTAATTCAACAACCTCTTTTCCGATTATAGTTGTAAGGTTTCCAAAAAAAAGTTAAAAAATGAATAAATGAATTTAAAATTTGGAGAGAAAATGGTATTTCTCTGTATAAAACTGCTAAGACAGGGACGAAATAACAATTGGCATCTTCACCATACTCGACATACATTTTTTTTTTTTTTAAATTTAAAGCAAGTTTTTCAATTTGGATTTGTAATAAGTTATTATACTTAAATATTTCCAGGGGTCATAAGCAGTTCTTGATAACAATTTGGGTGATAGAACATATTTGAATTGTGTGTGGGCCCTAAGTGCTTCATCATTTCAATAATTAAATAGGATTAATTAATAGATTAGTGCAAAGTATTTATAAAATGTAATACAAAAAAAATTTCACATAAATTAAAAATTTTCAAGTTAAACATCTTTACATGCAGGGGCCTTACAAAATTTATTTATTCCAACGTTGATGATTATAGGCACAATTTTGAAGTTTTAAGGCCCCGTCAAGTGCAGTGCCTGAACACTTAAATATCATTTGACAACTATAGTAATAAATGATTCTCTACAACTGAATTTTTGGACCCCTAAATATGTTAATATGAGTCCCTGAGGAGAAATCGTGCATATGGGAACCTCTCTACGTATAAAGTGCCACTAAAATATTTCAAGTGTCATCAAGCATCTAAATAACTCCATAATAAACACTGAATTAAACTATTTTTTGATTAAAAAATGAGTTATAAGTGATTAATTATCGAAATTTCCCTTTTGTGCCTTACCTTTGAAAATTTTATAGGGGGAGAAGCTACCTCCTCTCTTAAGTTCCACCGATATTTTGCAAATAGTGGTGCAACTAGAATAGTTAATTTTTGCATTCTTAAAAATAAACATCTGGGCAAACAATAATTGACTGCAATATGTACAAACGGGACAATTGATTTGTAACCTTGCTAAAAAAAGAAACTCAAGCTCCATATATTGACACAGGTTTTTCTTTGAATTCTTAAAATGTAAATTATGCCAATATTCCAAACAAATTTATAATTTCTGTTCTGTTTAATTCTGCAGCTGTGGTGTTGACCTGAGGACGAAGTTAGCATAGGAATTATGAAAGGGAAACCACAAATTGTATAGCTTTTCCCTTTCAGCCAAAATTAAAAATGCT